>CM053506.1:36447887-36693223 GCA_028627145.1 Eidolon dupreanum
CTGCAGCCTCGAGTTTATTTAGCACCGTATACTTATACAGCTTGAGTACGTGACAAACTGCTCGTAACAAAGTAACAAACTGCTCAAAACAAAACCACAAGTATCCAGAAACAATAGCTGCGATTAACATGAATTAACATAAGGCCGAGAGAAAAACTCCTCCCTTGGAATTTCAGGAACTGATGCTTATCCTCCCTTCGGGGTTTCAGGAACTGATATTTCCTTACAAAGGGCTCCCAACATATTATTATTCGTAGAATACATGAACTTGTTTCTTGTCTTAAGGAGTTTATAACCTAGATGGGGAATTAAGTTTTATACACAATGAACTCGCTTTATCTTACAGATTACATTACCCAGATGCTAACTTTCTTCCTTGGATAGCCTGGATAATTTAGTGGAAAAAGAAAGACGGAGTTAAACAGACTTTGAATTTTACTTATGCTTCATATTTCAAAATGTTTCTAGAGCAAGCCAATTGAATCCCAGTGACCTTCAGTTTTTTTCATTTTATAATTTGAATGATATCTAGATTATAGTATCATTTTGAGGATGAGATTATATATATAAGGGTCTATTATAGTATCTGTTACATGCTAGTGATATATTAATGTTAGAAACAACTCATTTTATTCTCTACTCAGCATTTTTCTCATTAGCCAATATCCATTACCTTGCTTGTCCCTCCTTTTCTTGACATGATTGTATTTTCACAGGTAGTTAGTATTCCCTTACTATCTCACTCCATGCTCTTGGGCATGAAAGATACTAGCATATTATTGATTACTAGTATTACCCATTATTCTCTTCCTGTCAATTACTGGGAGTTACTTGTATACAATTCATATTCCTCATGTGTAAAAGTGGACGATGGAAGTGTGTGTTGAGGGCAAATGGGTACCCTTTGATTGAAAAAATTTACTCCAGTCAGCAAGAATGGCATTCTTTCTAGAGTGTTAATTCTCCACTTTCCTCCATCCTGTGCCTCAGAGGTTTTAAACTAGGGCATCTGGTATCATTTCCTCTTTCTTTCTAGTTGAGTCTCTGATCAGACTTTCTCTGTCTGAGTTCACTCCTGGAGGGCTGGGAGATTGTTGTGAGGCATACGTTTTTAATTTGGTAAAATTAAATCTCTTCAGTTAAATCTACTGTGAAATTAAAACCTTGACTCAAATCTGACATCCAATAGGATCCCTTTAAAGTGGCCTGATTTTATGTGAACTCAAATGGCCACAGTAGCCTCAGGTCCCTTTCAAACTTTTCAGCTCAGCTGCCTGTTGGGAGATGCAAGATTGCTGCAAAAAGATAGAAGTACATTTTCAGGTGTGGAAAAGGCAGGTTGTGGTAGATATTCAGAGTAATGTAGGAATATTCTCTTATATCTGTATTTCAGGTCCCTTTGTTAAGCAGCTCATGTATTAGTTAGTGACTTGGTTACTGAACTATGTGTGCAATGAATTTGTTACCACTGGATTCTTCTCTGTTTAATGGCATTACAGTATTTTGATAGAATTAATAGTACTGACACTGAACTCATTTTAATTTTTTTCCCTTTGTATGCAAGATAATCTATCTACACAGTGTGAAATGATAACTACTTTTCGGTCTGATATTCTTGGCTTTTATTGTGTACCAAAGTTTAGTATGCTTAAGAAAACACTTAATTGGTATTATTCAATTAAGATTGCATTTTGCATGTAATTTGTAAAAATAAAAAGAAGGTTGTTTGACTTCCTGCATTCATAAAGTTAAATAAGGCTAAATTTTTCATTGTTAGTAACAAAGAATATGTTTATGTATTATTTTAAAGGCACAGTTCTCTTAATTGATAGCTTACTTACATGTCTATTAGGGTTCTTATTCCTTATCCCTGCATCAAGTAGTTAGAAGCTTTGAGTCTATGCTTTAAGAATTTTCCTTGGGACAGTTACCACAAAAAAATCTGTTTCTAGACTGTTGACTTTTAAAGACATAAGTATTTTATTTTAGAATACTTTGGAGTTTAAGGGAAAATTGTGAGGATAGTACAGAGAGTTCCCATATATCTGCATCTAGTTTCCTGTAGTATTAACATCTTACATTAATATAACATCGTCACAATTAATGAATGATATTGATATATTAATATTAAGTAAAGTCCATACTTTATTCAGAATTTCTTAATTAAGCAAAAATCAAATAAAAATTTCAACAGCATGGTTTCATAAATATAAATACCAAATGAGTACTGCCTATTGTTTACTTGAAGACCTTTCTAAAACTACTGCCTTAAAATGGCTTAGTGGGTTAGTCTGAATTAAGGACACAGGCTCAGAAGAAATCAAAGGATAAGACACCAGAGTTTAATTAAAATAGAGAAAAAGGTTATATTCAGTTGCAATGACAGAATCAAATATAGACTTATTTAGCTTGTTCTGATGCGTTGTGGTCCATACATACAGCAGTACAAAGACTGTTTTAAATAAATTATAGCAAATGGAACCAACAACATTATTTTGATCCTATTTGTCAAAACCACTTCCAATTGAAGCATATTTGTGCTCTCAAAAATTAATAGTTTATTTCTCTATTAGTCTCATTTTACATCCTCTGTCTCCATTCAGTTGTGTTAATTCTACTCAAACCCTTCACCAAGATGCCTAATCTCCTAACTTAAACCATCTCTTCCTCTTCTTGAGAACCAGTAGAGAGATTCCTTAATTTTTTGCCACTTTATTTCGATACACTCCACCTCAAATCTATTAAGAGATGTCTTTCTGACCCACCTGCCCTTTGAAGACCAATGTCTGCTGCTGCCCTTTAGTCAGTTCATTTTCCCATCTTGCTTTAGGTTGGTGGCTGACACATATGTTCTGATTAGATACAGTTTATGGTGAGTCATCTCTTAATAGTTAATAATATAAGTACATTGATGGAGTACCATTACCTAGATGAGATGGGGACATACTGCTACTACTATTAAAGAGGGGGAAAGAAAAGAGGATGAGTTTATGTTACATATTATGTTTCTCTCTTGGAGATTTCTTCCATATTTTTCTATCAATATGCCCTCAATAAAAAATTCTGTCCACTAGCTATGATGCAAGTCACAACGTGACTTCTCTTGAAGTTTCTGCTCTCATTCTCCTTTCTTGGAAAAGAGACATTAACCTTCTGAACAAACCCACAAAATGTCTTGTTTTTCAAGTACCCTAGCATCTCTCTAAGGGTGTGAGATACTTCCTTGTACTCGTTTCATTCTGAATCTAAGTGAGCCTATCAACAATTTTCATATTCTTTGTTGTAATTGGACTGAATTTTACCTCTAATTAGACAAAGAGATAATGGAGGAATCTTTTTCTTTTAATAGTTTTTAAACATATATTCATGGTATTTAGAAGCTTATTTGGGGTTTAATTTACTTTTAGATTTGTCTAAAAGTGCCTGCCTCTACTAATAGTTATAATAATAATTACCTTCTACTAATTGGGAATTTATTATAGGATGGCATGAAACATCTAATTTAATCTTCACAAAAATCCTATGAAGTAAATGCTGTTATGATCTTGATAGAAATGAGAAAACTAAGGATCAAATAGGTTAAATATGTTACTCAGGATCCTATACTGTAAGCCTGAGAATTTGAATTTGAATCTTTCTGAGTCATAGCTACTTATCTTACACATTTCAATCTCTATTATCTCTAATTCTATTGTCACTGGGCTCTAGACATCATGAGCATTTTCTGTGTAGAGAAGGACCTCCACTGGTTCAATCTAGTTGAGAGGTATTGAATTCAGATGACTTCTCATCAGTGCTTTGATGCCTCAAGGACAAGAGAAAACTAAAAGGCAAATATTTAAGAGACAAGCAGATATTGGTGACTTTGGAAAATAGAGAAATTGGGCCAGATGAACTAAAAGTTGGTGGATGAGGCCTTAAGCAACGAGCAAGGAAGTGATAATGTGGCATTTAACATTTGTATTACATGACAGGTGGCTCAAGTTTAGAAGACTGGGTGCAGTCAGCCAAGAAAATGTTTAAAAACTGAACTTCATTGCAGTTTTAAATGATTGTGCCATTTGTACTCAGTAGATATTTTTTTGTTCCTCATTCCTTTATATTTACAAGGTTTATATGTTTTAAAAGTGAATCTATGCCATCTTTGGGACTTTCTTTGTCCCGATGAATTAATGGTAAATAGAACACTGTTTTTCATTTATTTTATTTTTCCAAGTTTTTGACACTGATGAATTTCTATCTTCTGATAGCATAGTAAGTTCTACACTCTGGTTTGAATGCCATTCTTCCATCCTCTGCCTTAATGAAATTCTGGTTTCTATGGCACTTTTGACAGAGAGTTGTCTGGTCTCTGTTTTACTATCTTGTAGGCAGCCTAGACTCAAATAGACTTTGGCCTTCAATTAAATTCCCTTATATGTACAATCTATGCCCTTAGGAGAATTAATTCCCTATATATGACATGTGGATAATAATAATATTTACTACACCAGGATGTGTGCATATAATGGGATAATGTATGCAAGCCAACTCTCAAAACACTGGTACAGAGCCAGAGTACGTCTATGTTACTCCTGTTTTAGTTGTTCATTTTAATTGTTTTAGTTGTTTAGTTGTATGATGAGTTATACTCTATCTTTTACCCACTGATAAGCATTCTATCTGAGTTCACTTTAAAATAAGATACCTAAATTTTTTTTTAAAGTGCTTTTTCTTACGTCATTGCACTTCCTTTTGAATTTGCTCCATCCAGGATTCTGGCTTGCAAACACTGTGATGCTGTCATACTCTTATTGATTGGCTTTTCCTATTTAGAGATATAAAATAAAAAATTCAATTCAGCATAAAGTGTTACATGAAAAGTTCCCACAAAAGAACAAAACATGTGCTTCAAAGGTTTCAGAGGAAAGGGAGGATATCTAGGCTGAGAGAATGAAGAAAGGATTCATAAAGGATGTGGTATTTTAGATGGGGTTTTAGAGAATGGGCATGTAATGCCCATGTAATGCTAAACTTCAGAGATAACAATTTTCAACTAACTTGACATAAATTTTTTTAAAAAAGTTATTATTATAAAAGGTGTGGAGAAATAAATACTTGCCTTCATGTACTGTTGGCATAGAGTACATTATTACTTTTGGAAAGTAATCTGGCTGTCTTTTATTAGAATTTAAATAGTGCATGCCATTTGACCCAGGGATCTATTTCTGAGAATGGATTTGAAAAAAAAGGTAATAAGTTATAAAAGTTTACATACAAAGATATTTATTTCTGCCTTGTATGCAATAGTTACAAAAAGAAAATAAACTGAATGCTTATCAATGACAATGGTAGAACAAATCAAGGACTATTTATATTATAGAATATGAGCTTGTTATTAATATGAATGAAGCAGATCTCTACATATTGAGATGAAAGGATTCTATGTAAATCATGAGAAAAGTTAGTTGCAGAATAATGTATATGTCATATTATATATAATATGATCTCTTTTTAAACCAAATTGTCAAATGTATATCTTTGTGTATCTATTTATTTTACATGAAAGTGTTTATTTAATCATAAAAATAATTATAAAATTCATCAAAAACAGCCAGTATGTATTAATAATGGTTGAGTATACTATAGAAATATGGAATATTGTGATAGGATATTATACTGTAACTAAAAATAATGCCTTCTAATAAAACAAATAAGTCATGGAGATGTAATGCAAAGCATGGTGACTATAGTTAATAACATATTGTACATTTAAAAGTTGCTAAGAGAGTAAATCTTAAAGTTCTCATTAAAAAATAAATAAATTCTGTGGCTGTGTGTGGTGATGGATATTGACTAGATTTATTTTGGTGATCATTTTGCAATGTATACAAATGTCAAATTGTTATGTTGTACACCTGAAACTAATATAATATTTTATGTCAATTATACCTCAAAAATAATAATGCCTTCTAGTTATTGAACTTAAACAGTATTTTAAGGGATTAAAAGCTCCATTTTGTCAAAAACTGAATAGAAGAATATAAAGAGTAGAGCCCTATAGATTTTTGTATGTTTATATAAAATTAAGGAAAGTACAAATAACTATTTGCCAAATCAATAGCACTGGTGGCTTAAGAATGTACTTAGAAAAAAAATAGCTTTTTATTTTCACACATTTGTATTTTTAGTTTTAGCTGTTTAAAATGCATGAACTGTCTAATAAAAACAGAATAGAAACTCTGATTTTCAATTTAAAATAAATAAATAATCTGGCTGTGACTAACATGCAACCTTTAAAAATACTAATAATTAAAAGACATGGACATAAAATTTTCCCATGAAATTTATTTTGCCAATAAAATTTAAAACAGAAAGCTATGATCATGTTTTAGTTCTGTAGATTCAGACGATCTCAAAATACTTCTTTGTATTTCTTTGTCTTTATTTTTAGGCTGATAATTATATAGCCTTAATATTAAAAGACACTTTAAATGGTCAGAAAAAATGAGTTATTATGGAGTCTGAAAAGTCCCATCATTGCCACCTACAAGGTGGTGACCCAGGAAAACCAGTGGTATAATTCCACTAAGTCTCACGGCCTGAGAACCAGGGGAGGCAACAGTGTAAACGCCAGTCCAAGGACAGGAGAAGACTAATGTGCATGATGAAAGAAAAAAAGTGTGCATTTATTTTTATATAAGGGCAAGAACAATTATGGAAGAGAGCACAATAAATTATTCCTTAGAGTGGTAGAATTAGAGAAGGGAAGGTGAACTTTTTACAAAAAGAATGTTATACCTTAATGATTCAAATCACTGGTGATAAATTATATATATACATATGTATATATATATATATATGTGTGTGTATATATGTATATATATATAGATATATATATATATATGTTACTTAGTGAGGAGGAAAAAGAATGAGTATGATGTTGCTAGTAATCAAGGATGGTTTGGGCATTAGGAGGGCAAGACTGACTATAGGCATGACTCCTGGGAAGAGGCTCAAAGACCAGCAATCCAGTGGTATAGGCCTGGGTAATACTTAAATGAAGCAAAGTCTGTAGAGGCAGAAGAGACAAATTGAAAATGGCATGAACATCTTATATTTTGTTTGGCAGCTATAGGGCAGCAAGTGAAGTTGTTTGAGCAGAAGAATTCAATGATTCTAACTGTATTTGGAGGAAAATTTTCCAGCCCTAGGTTCAGGATTGATTGTGCAAGGCAGAGTCTAGAAGATGGGCAAGACCTTAAGAAGTTATTTGCAATAGATTGGGCAATACATAATGACTTATATTAGAGGGGTGGCAGCAATCTGAGAAGAGAAAAATGAGAATGATATGTTGGAGGGAGATTACTGAGTTGTCAACTTATTGATATAGAAAATGAAGGAGGAGGAAGACTAGTCAGTGGTAATTAAGAGAATCATGATATCTTTGGCAGAAACAGATGGGTCTGAAGGTGATTTGGAAAGTAAAGGTGATAAGTGTGATTTATGGCAGAGCGAGGAACTAGTTGGGAACTGAAAATTGCCACTTGGATTGAGGCTTGAGTTATAGTTTTGTGACTTTTGCATAGAGTGAATAGGAGTTTGCAAGTTAACACAGTTTATCAATAAGAGACTGTATAGAGAGAAAAGAAAAGGGACAGAAGATAGCACTGTGGTTTTTATATTTTGAGTCAGAAATTTAAAGAGGCTATTAAGGAGTGCCCGGAGTAGCTGAAGGAAAACTAAAACAGCTGGGGGGATAGAGTTCAACTCATGTTTTGTTGAAGTCTCTTTGTGCTTTTATTCTCTTTTATCTAAGTGAGTTGTTAGGGGGTGAGGCAAACACTTTTAGTGGATGCTGAAACCATTATAAAGGTTAAAGGAACTTTGAAACGGGAGGACCATGTTTATGCTTCCAGGTTAATGCCAGCGTCATTAAAAGCTGTGCACTGACATGTTTGTTTCTCAGGATGTGAAATAACAGGAAGTGTACAGTGCAACCTGTAAAGTAATTTAGTCAAAGTTGAAAAACTTGAACTAGAGTCAATGAAGACTTCAGAGCTACCATTTTAAGGAAAGCCAGTGGGTACAGAAGGAAGGCAAACAATAGCATAAGGAAGTAATTAGTCAAATCTAGAATATGAGATGCTCTACAGGTCAAATGACCTAGTTTTATTAAAAATAAATGATTTAAAAAAGGAAGAGTTACTGTTGTAGAATGAGAGAATTAAAAGTTGTAAGAATCCTCTACTCACTCACTTCCTCAAAAAGGAAAATGAGTGAGTATAATAAGTTGGATCAGATAGCATCATTGATTAATCTTTTCCTCACTACCCTTACCAAATCTATCACTAAGCCACTAATATGTGGTGAATTCTATATCTTAAATACCTCTCAATCTGTCTATACTGCTCCAGTGTCTCTGCAACATCATGGTCCAAGCTACTATCATCTCCTGCCTGGACTACTAAAACCATGTTAGAACAGATTTTTTTTCTCTCTGACTTATTTCCATCGATGTTTGCCATATTGTATCCTAAGTGAGTGTTAAAAGTGCAAATATGGTCATATGACTTTCCTGCTTAAATCACCTCAGTAGAGAATGACCTAGTAGGCTCTCCATGAATTAGCCCGTACTTATCTCCCACTGGTCAACTTTCTGACTTAGCCTGCACTTCCGTTTCTTAAATGGGCTGTAGACTTTTCCCCTTCAGAATCTTTGCATGTGTTATCCCCAGTCTGGGGGATTCTTTTCTAAATAACACACACACACATACACACACTAACTCGACTTCAGGAAAATTCTCCCCCAGGACTCCTTCTAGATCATTGCCTCCTGTGCTAGGCTTCCTATGTTTTTTTCTTCATGGTATTTATTACAACTTATATATTTATGTGTAGGCTTATTTTTATTGGTTGGCCTCAGGAGGCAGTAAGCTCCCCGAGAGCAAGGGCTCTGTCAATTGTCAAACATTGTATCTCCAGTGCCTATACAATAGTTGCCACCTTAAAGTGTATAATAAACATTTACTGAGTGAATGACTGACCATTAGTGAATCTTCTGAACACTATAGCACTGTTAGCACAAATTCATGAGATTGTCTTCTATTCGCCTTGATTTTGTGTTTCTTCGCCCATTACTCCCACCCCTTTTTGTTAGTTAAATTTGTGTTCAGAGAGACCTCTCAAAATTTCATTTCTTGGAGTACCTTTTATGTGACATTGATATTATTTAATGTATATAGTCAGATTTTATTTACAATCTTTCTTCATGTGTTATTCAATTGCCTTTGTGTATCCTCCAGTGAAGATGTTCTAATTCATCTTTTGCATTTTCATGGTTTTAAATGCGTTCCTTAAGTATTCAGCACATGCCCAGCTCTGCCTAGCATTTTCTTCTTTTCTTTCACAAATTCCAGGATAATATTGTCAGCTTGGCTCAGGTGTCCTCTGATTGCCACACATCCAGTTAGTTTCATCTCCTCTTCTCTCTTCTCCTCTCCCCTACCTCTTTTTCTTTCTTCACTGTCAGAGTTAAGTTTAGAAAGCTCTTCTATTCGTGTTTCCTCTAACTGGATTATAAACATTTGCAAGGTAAGTAAATTGTAGAAAAGTGGGAATTCTTTCCCGAAACACAGACCTAGATATTCATTCATATCATTTGTAGATAGTATACTCAACTTCTCTGATGTTCTGCTTCCTTAACTCTAAAATGAGACAGCGTCTGTCATCAATAACATGTAGATTATCACGTTATATATTGAATGATGTGCTGTTATGTTAAAAAGATATTATTAGTCTTTCCAATTTGATAGTATTTAAGAACATCAAATTAATTCTAAATGATTTAAATAAAGTATTACCCTTTGGAAAAATAAATACTTATATTTTGCCCAGAAGCTACAGATGAGTGTTTAGTTTTCATATAAGGTGGCTCTTTAAACTTGAAGTCCTTTCTCCTTCTCCCTCAAGCTTGTCTTCTGCAGTCCAATAACATTTCCACTCTTCTGAGTATGAAGGATTTTCCTTATTGAGAATTTTCATCTTTGAATTTCTAGGCTCAAAGGGTAAATTGACCAAATTTGTGTCCTTTGTTAAGTGCAATAATTCTGATTCTTGCTGCCTATTAAACTCCCTGAGCAGATTTTTAAAAAACAACCATGACTAGTTAAGACCCCTAGATATTTTAATTTAATTGATCTGGGGTGGGCTTGAGCCAGGATATTATTTTAGCATTTTCTAGATGATTCTAAACAGAAACTATGATAAGAAACCACATTAGTGACTTCAATTTTTGGTCTTGAAGAGTCAGTTGCTTGGCCTGCCAATGGGTATTATGAGAGGAGGCAAGCTGAACATTTTAATAGTGCAGCTCTAATTCCAAACCAATATCAGCATGGAAAATGATGAGTTATGCTTAAAACTGGCTAATTAGTTTTATTTCTAAAGTATTTTGGCTTTGTCTATATACTTATAAACTCTGGCTAAGACTTCTAAACTCACATAATTTAAAAAACTTTGGGAAACTAAACTAGGGGATTAAATTTATTTATTTATTTAGCCCCAGAACACACACCACATTGAAATTTTGAGAGGGCACTTCAAGTTGTGGAGGGATAACAAGTTACTTCTTCTCCAAATATTCCACAGAAGCTGAACCCAGAGGTGATTATCTTTCCCTGGGGATATAACAAGTCATTTTCCTCTCTACTTCTTATACTTATGTGTACTCATACACTGGAGGAATCTTGAGAAAACTACCTGATAACTCAACAACTTTTATGTGCAGAGTAATTCTTTAGCCCTTGATTGTTCTGAAAATGAAAATAAATGAAAGTGGGACTTGATTGTGTTGACATATTTCATGCAACATATCCCTGAAAACCTGTCTTTACTAAATTTTTGTAAAAATAAATACATTTATAAAACTAATGTCAAATAGAGGGAGAATGAAGAGAGATGATATGGAATAGGATGCTTTTGTTGAAAATGAGGGTAAAAAAAATAGAATATGAGAAGATGAGCACCTATTTGGGAGAGCTCCAATAGAGATGGTTTTTTGACAAGCAGTAGAAAGAATATTCAGAGGGAGGAATGGCAGGTGATCCAAAAAGCAAAATAGGCTGAGAAAGAAATAAGGTAGAAGGTTTAGAGAGCAGAGCAAATTTATGAAGTGTATTAAAATTAGGAAGCGCCATTTAAAGTTTCCTCCTGAAATGAGTGGATTAATGAATGTGATCCGTTATCCCACCTGGAGACAGCTTATAAAATTCCTTAGCCAGGGAAAATATAGTTTTAATCAGTCACACAAAACAACTTTCCTCATGTACTCAGTAATAAAAAGCTTTATCAAAGTGATGGATGGGAAAAGTAGTGTATGTAACACTTTAGGATATTAGAAAACTTTTATGCACCATTTACTAACTTGACTTATTTTTTTATAGGTTCACTGTAGAAATGGAAATGTTTATGCTAAATTTCTAGATAAGAAGGATGCTACCTTCTCCCAGGAGATTTTATGATGTGATAGATTGTAGTCTAACCATAGCATTGTGTTTTCACGTTGTGGAGGTATATCTAGAAAATTTTTCACGCTAATTAAATTCCAAAGGTCTTGAGGTCTCCATCACCTATGTTTAATGTTGAGGGTGGACTCTGTGGTCCCCTGCTCCCTGTAATAGAGAGGGGCAGCATAGAAGAAAGCAGAACAGAGCTTCTGCAGAGAAATATCAAGTCAAATCAAGTACTATCTTCTAATGTTCCCCGCTTTCCTACCTATTTTTCTCCTCTTATGGTACTAGTATTAAATATAAAACCAAATTGATAGAATGCTTGCTTTATCTGAAAGAAATTTCTACTTTGTTATCCAGTCTTTGAGAAACTCTCCTTTTATTGGGAAATTTTGTGTGCACAGCTGCGTTGTGGTATTTAGAGAAAGTAATTCTTGACAAACAAATACCAACTATTTTGAGAGAAACTTGAATTTAGGTTATTTTTCTGGACCAATACCAATGTTATTTTATTTTATAGCTAGTTGAAGTTGACTCTTAATAAAATACTTTGTGTTTAGGTGTCAAACCAAGCTGACAGCTACTTACATTCTTTGATGTGACCAGCAAGCTTATTTTCCAGTCTTTCTTTAATATCCACAGAGAAGTCTCTTGTGGTCTGGTCTTCATTCATGAGCTAAATGAGCTTATTTCTCTAGTACTTAAACTTTTAAAAAGTTATTTATAATCATTGGTTCAAAATTAATCTCTAATAGTAACCTTCTTTAATGGAGTAGAAACTAATGAACTTGAATCTGTGAGTCAAGAATGCCAATGTTCAAGTCCACTTAATTGCTATATCTCAGACTACTTAACTTCTCTGAGCCTATGTTTCCTTATCTGTATAAAAGGATGGTGATAACAGTGCCTAATTGTTAGGATTATTATAAGAATTAAATTAGATAATGCACAAAGATACTAACCATAGTGCCTGGCTTATAGTGACCATCATACATGCTAGCTATCCATCAGTTATTATTGTTATTACTGTTATTTCTTGACTAATCAAGTGCATATTCAGTATCCTTGGTAGTACAACATTTTTGTTTGTGGAGTGAGCCATTCTGTCATTGGAAGTAAAATATACCTTTTGTCTGCTCATAAACCTTTCTCCCTCTAAATTAAGGTAATTCAAACCAGTAGGACAGTTTGAGGAATAGGCCTTATTTAGATTTCATCATTCCTGGTAAGAATGATTCAGTGTGCTTCATTGCTCATCAGGCCACCTAATGAACTGGCACCAATCAACAGTCACAATGACACATACCTATCATGATGGAGACACTTTATTGAGGGGAGAGGCGAGGGCGGCATGCAGTGAGTTACTAAAGGTGTGAAATTTGGCATTAGAAACCCCTAGTCTGTGTCCTGACACTTCCCCTCACAGATGGCCATTAAACTTCTTTGTTTCAATATCTTAAGAGTAGAGATAATAGTAGAACCTACCCCATAGGGTTTTTGTGAGGATTTAAAGAGATAGTGTGTATAAGGTGTTAGTAGAATGCCTGGCATATGGTGAGTGCTCAATGCATGCTGAATCAACCAAAGCAACTACTGCAACAATAATGATACTGGCTCAGAGGAGAGAGATGTAGCATTAGAGTTGCTGAAATTAGTCTATAGGAATGGGTTGGATTGGAATGGTGGGGAAAAATAGAAAGGGCGTCTTAGGCATAATGGAGACCAGAGGCAGAATTTATAAAGTGAAAGACAGGCAGGAGTAGAAGTTTTCAATAGAAGGTAATATCTTTATATTTAAGGGGACTTTGCATACCAAGCTTAGGAAGTAAACTTTAATCTTTAAGTTCAGTTTAAACTTTAACCATAAGAATCACGGACCATGTATCCTGGTTTGCTGAATCGGTAAGTCTTAGGTAGGATACAGTGATCTGAATTTTTAACAAGGCTTCTGGAAGATTCCATTGTAGACAGTTTACAGATCACAATTTGAAGAACACTGCATTACAAAATGGTGAATGATTATAGGTAATCAAGAGGGGAGAGATTAGCTTTATAATGATTTACTCTGCCCCATAGATGCTCTTAAAACTGTATCCTTGGCCTGGGAGACATATTAAAAAACAGATATGGTACTTAATTACAAGAATCCAAATGAAGACTATCCTAAAATAATGTATATTTGTAGCAATAGACATCAGAAAATAAGGTTTACCTAAGGGAGGAATTTAATCTTAGGATTAAAGTTTCTACTTAAATGTTGTTCCCGAAGTACACTGATAACTAGTGTGTGGTTTCTGATATCCAAATAATTTGAAGTCTAGTGGGTTGCTTAAGGACATAAATGTAAGAAGCAGTATCTATATCTCAAATAAGAAATTTTGGGCTTTGAATTCCAGTTCAGCCACTCACTAGCTCTGAACTCAAATAGCTGACCTAATCCTCCATCTACCTCAGCCTCTTCAGGTGTAAGAATTCCTGCTTTGTGCAGGGGCCTCAGGGAGACATTGTGAAGAATAAGGGATGCTGTGCTGAAATGTGATTGTACAGCTCTGTGTACATTTAAAATAATGAAATTGGACAAGTACCATGGAAAAGGAACAAAACAAAGTGAAGGCTTAAGTGAAAAGAAAACCAGTTTGGGAATGGTGACAGGGAATCAAGAAGACTTCCTGGTGGTGATAGCATTCGAGTGAGCTCTGGAGGGTGGATTCTACATGATTGGAGTGGATGGGATGGTGTGGGGCATTTCAGGTGGTGGGGAAAACAGCATGAACAAGTGGTCGAAGCTCAGAAATGTAGGAACTTTGAGGGATATTGGGGATGAAGGTAGTGTAGGTTTAATAAAATATTAGGTAAAAGCAGTTAGAGATTTTGGAGAAAAAAGATAAGAGGTTGATTCTGATTCTGATGAATAATAAAATACAGTACTGCTTTTATAACTCACATTTTTATGTACATTTCCTTCACTTCCACTATGTGTTTTGGCATGTAAAATTTTTTCTTCAACTGCATGTTACTCAAGACAGGTTCATTAATTTATTTGAACACAGGTGTTTCCTTGATACTATGAAAAATAAGTATATCTTCCTAATGTACACTGTCACACTTAGGGTGACCAACTGTCTTAGGTTCCCAGAAGCATTAACTCTACCTAGTACACAGGATCCCTCACCATTTCAGTGCACAATGGCCAGAAATCCAACTGCCACCACTTGCATGTCTTTGACTGAGGTCTTCTGCATATGTGGCTTGCTGGAAGTCCCAGGGTATTAGAAACTTTGCTCCTTCCAGAATTAGCTCGACTCTTGGCCCGTCTGTGGCACAGCTCCCAGGCCTATATTCTATCCCATTTCCCAGAATTCTCCAGCAGAATTAAGTTCAAGTTACCTGAAGTGATTATTTGCTTGATAATGCACCTTCATAGGTTCCCTTCAATCTTCTGTCTCACTCCCCTACTCTTCTACCTGTGCTTGGTAGGATCACCTCCATTAACTATCTGAAGTAGAATCTTTGCTCCAATATCTACTCCTGGGGAAGCCCAAGCTAAGACAGATACATTACTTTTCATTTTTTAATCTAAAAGAAATATTAGTTTCTGAAACTAGTTACGGGAAGATGACATTTTATCCATTTTTAAAGAGAATTGTCAAGGAGAGAAGCATCAATCATTTGTTCAGGATTGTTTCAGGTATAGTCTTACTTGGGGAAGTTGGAGTGTACCGGACAACTTCACATGGCATTGTTAAGCCCAGCTTCTACTATTTCATTTTAATGATGACCAGGTCCCAACTGGGAGAATAGAAGAAGGATGCATGCATTCAAAGATGAAAATAATTTTACAGTTTATAACAGGTAATTAATAGCAAGGCATCCTAATTCATTCTTATTTCATACAAAGTATGTGGATATTAAAAACTAAAGAAGAGGAATTGGTGCTTTAAAGAGAAATATGAAGCTCTGGAGGTTGTATAACTGCCTCATCACTCACCTACTTAATGACTCTAGTTGTGATTTCAGAAAGAAGATGCGTATCCAATTATTTTACTGACTGTTAAAGAATAAAGTTCTATACAAGAATTTGTTTTGGAATGGAATGGAAAATAACAGACTGGAGTCAGTAGGCCCTCACTCTGTGTTTTAATATTAATATATTGCCATATTTTTTGAAGACATTGTTTCAGAAAATTAGTCTCAGGTTTGCAGATTTTATGAGAAGATGATTTCATTAGCCATGGAATGTCTATTTTTGTTACTGCAAGGGAAACTTGAGAACTTCAAATCATAATCGAAATATTTCATTGATGTGGTTGCTTAGCAACAAACTTTTATATAAGCAGACTAATCATTTTGCTTAAACTTTTGTTACTTTAAATTTTGTAACTTATTTTCAGCAGATTAAGTGTGTTTTTTTTCTCCATAACTTTAAATGCATATTTCCATCTGAGACATATATTTCATATTATGGCCAAAATTTGATTTCCTTTGACTATCTCCATGGGTCAGGTTGATCTGGTATCACTGCAATTAATGAAAAATTTGTGACTTTTTAAAACTTTATTTTGCATTTTTAAAATTATTTTTAAAATAAATTTTTATTTTTTCAATTATAGTTGACATGTAATTGGTTTCAAGTGTACAACATAGTGATTAGACATTTATATATCTTACAAAGTGACCACCTCAATAAATCTGGAACCCATCTGACACCATACATAGTTATTATTATATTATTGACTATATTCCCTATGCTATAATTTACATCCCTATGACTATTTTGTAATCACTGATTTGTACTTCTTAATCCCTTCTTCTTTTTTACCCGTTCTTCCAAACCCCATCCCATCTGGCAACCATTGAAATGTTTTCTGTATCTATGATTTTGTTTCTGTTTTGTTTGTTTTGTTTTTTAGATTCTCTATATAAGTGAGATAATATGGTATTTGTCCTTCTGTCTGACTTATTTCACTTAGCATAATACCCTCTGTTATTGCAGATGGCAAGATTTAATTCTTTCCTATGGCTGAGTAATATTCCATATGTACCACTTCAAATTTATCCAATTGTCTATTGGTAGACATTTTGGTTGCTTCTAGTCTTGGCTCTTATAAATAATACTGCAATGAACATATGGCTGCACATGTCCCTTTGAAGCAATGTTTTGAATGGTTAAGTGGAATTCTGGATTCTTCTTTGTCTCTTGTTATAGCCTTTGTTTTAAAGTCTATTTTGTCTGGTATAAGCACAGTTTTTTTCATTTCATTTTTCATGAAGTATCTTTTTCCATCCCTTTACTTTCAGTCTGTGCATGTCTTTCAATCTGAAGTGAGTCTCTTATAGGCAGCATATGTAAGGTCTTGTTTTCTTCTCCATTCAGCCACCCTGTCTTTTGATTGGAACATTTAATCCATTACATTTAAAGTAATTTTTGATGGGTATATAGTTATTGCCTTCTTATTTTTCATGTTTGCTTCTCCTCCTCTTCCTCCTCCTCCTCCTCCTCTTCTTCCTCCTTCTGATAGAAGTCCCTTAATGTTTCTTATAATATTGGTTTCATGGTAATGAACTCTTTTAGCTTTTTATTATCTGAGAAGCTCTTTATCTATCCTTTAATTCTTTTTTTAAAATTTTTTTTTTACTTCTCAATTACAGTTGGCACAATTACTTTTCAATTACAGTTGGTATATCATATTAGTTTCAGGTGTACACCATAGTATTTAGACATTTATATAACTTATGAAGTGATTTACTGTGATAAATCTATTACCCATCTGACACTGTGCATAATTATTAGTGTTATTGACTATATTCTTTATGTTATACTTTACATCTCCTTGACTATTTCATAACTACCAATTTGTACTTCTTTACCCCTTCCCTTTTTAACCCATCTCCTCAACTGCCCTCCCATTGGACAACCATCAAAATGTTCTCTGTATGTATGAGTTTGTTTCTGTTTTGTTTGTTTGTTTTGTTCTTTAGATTCCACACATAAGCGAAATCATATGGCATTTGTCTTTCTCTGTCTGACTTACTCCACAATACCCTCCAGCTCCATTGATGCTGTTTTAGATGACAAGATTTCATTATTTTTTTTATGGCTGAGTAATATTCCATTGTATATATGTACCAGTTCTTTTTTATCCATTTATCTATTGATGAACATCCAGGTTGCCTCCATATCCTGACTATTGTAAATATTGCTGCAATGAATGTATTAGTGCACATGTCCTTTTGAAGTATTGTTTTGGGTTTCTTTGGATAAATACCAAGAAATAGGATCACTGCATCTTTCTTTGTCTCTTGTTATAGCCTTTAAAGTCCATTTTGTCTGATATAAGTATTGCTACTCTAGCTTTTTTTTTTTCTCATTTCCATTTTCATGAAATATCTTTTCCCACCACTTTACTTTCAGTCTGTGTGTGTCTTCCAATCTGAAGCTAGTCTCTTGTAGATAGCATATGTGAGGGGCTTGTTTTCTTATCCATCCAGACACCCTATCTTTTGATTGGAACACTTAATCCATTTATATTTAAAGTAATTGTTGATAGATATGTAGTTATTGCCTTCTTATTATTCACATTTTTGACTTTTTTCTGTTTTTTTTTTTTTTCTTCTACTTTAAAAAGCTCCTCCAGCATTTCCTGTAATACTGGCTTGGTGATGATGAACTCCTTTAGCTTTTTCTTGTCTAAGAAGCTCTTTATCTATCCTTTGATTCTAAATGACAGCTTTTCTGGGTAAAGTAATCTTGGCTATAGGTCCTTGCTTTTCATCACTTTGAATATTTCATGTCAATCCTATCTGGCCTGCAAAGTTTCTGTTGAGAAATCAGCTGACAGTCTTATGCGATCGCCCTTGTAGGTAACTCACTGCTTTTCTCTTGCTGCTTTTATGATTCTCTCTTTGTCTTTAACCTTTGGCATTTTAATGATGATGTGTTTTGGTGTGGGTCTCTTTGGGTTCATCTTGTTTGGGATGCTTCTTTGTTTCCTGGGCTTGTATGTCTATTTCCTTTGCCAGATAGGGAAGTTTTTGTTATTATTTTTTCAGATAGATTTTCAATTTCTTACTCTCTCTCTTCTCCTTCTGGAACCTCAGTGATGCAAATATTGGTACCCTTGATATTGTCCCAGATGCTCCTTAGATATCCTCACTTTTTTGAATTTTTTTTTCTTTTTGCTGTTGTGATTCGGTGTTTTTTGCTACCTTATCTTCTAAATCGCTGATTTGAACCTCTGCTTCATTTAATCTACTGTTGATTCCATTTAAATATTTTTCATTTCTCTTATTGTGTTCTTCATTTCTGAAGAATGATGAACTTGTCCTTCTTTATGGCTTCTATTTCCATTTTTATGTTTCCTATCTCTTTGTTGAAGTTCTCAGTAAGTTCGCTGAATATCTTTAAAGTCAATATTTTAAACTCTGCATCTGGTATATTGCTTGTCTCCATTTTGTTTAGTTCTTTTTCTGGAGTTTTGTTCTGTTCTTTCATTTGGGGCATGTTTGTTTGTCTCATCATGTTGTCTGCTTCCCTGTGTGTGTGTGTGTGTGTGTGTGTGTGTGTGTGTGTTATGTATTAGGTAGGACTGCTATATCTCTTGTTCTTGGTAGAATGGCCTTATGTAGTAAGCGTTGTGTGAGGCCCAGTGACACAGTTTCCCTGGTCACCTGAACCAGGTATTTCAGGTGTGTCCCTTGTGTGGGCTTTTTGTGCCCTTTTATTGTAGTTGAGTTTGATTGCTGTTTGCATGTCAGTGGGAAGGATTGATTCTCACACTGATATGGTTGTGAGGACTGGCCATGACTACAAATGGAGTAGTTGTTATGCAGGGGCTGACCTTATGGAGCAGGATTCACTTTAGTGGGACTCTGGTGCCTGCTACGTCTACACTTCAGGTATGTCATCTGTGGAGTTGATTGGGTGGTGTTCTCATGTGGTCTGAAGCTGGCCCTCAGATGTGTTGTTCCTGGGGTCTCTGGGGAGAGGCTCTGGTGTAGGCCAAGCTCAGCCACTGCCTGTACCTTGCCCTGATCCACTTGATAAGAGCTACAAAGTGATCTACAGATGATTGTCACTTGTGCTGGACTTGAAGGTGCCTGGGAGAGGCTAAACTGCAAACTAAGGCTGGCTGCTGCCAGTGCTGGACTTGAGGTTGCCTAGTAAGAGGTACAGAGCATGCCAAGTCAGATGCTGATTCTCTGGGTTTTGTATACCTTTGGAGATTCTAGGAATGTGTGCAACATGAGTCAAGACAGGTTGTTTATATAGAAAAGGCACCAGAAGTGTTTTGAATGGACATGAAAGATGGTTGGGGTGGGTTCTCAGGCTATCACCAGGGCTGGACAAACAATATTAGCTAGGTTGATGGAGACTCAGACTTGGCACCTATATGCCTCTGCACACTGGGTGGGGGAAACACTCAACAAAGGAACAATGGCTTCTGCCAACATTTCCGTCTGGGAGAAAGCTGCCATCCTGCCCTTACCCTGAAGCCAAACAATTCAATTCCTCCCTGTAGATCTCTGGCACCTCAAGCTGCTGCCTCTGCTCTGGAACTCAGAGCGAGTGAGTCTCTCAGTGAGTATATCTGTGCTCAGGCCCTTTAAGAGGCTCTAGTACCCTTTAAGAGATCCAGGACATCAGCAGCCCCCTGTCTCACTCAACCATAATCTCAGCCAGAAGTTATGGTGACTTTTCTTCCTAGCACTGGAACCCCAGGCTGGGGAGCTTGGTGTGAGGCTGGGATGCTTTACTCCTCAGGGGGAAACTCTGCAACTGAAATATCCCTCTCAATTTTTAACCACCATATGTGTGTGTGGGACCTGCCAGTTCTGCCTCTCCACCACTCCTACCAGTCTCAATGTGGTTTCTTTTGTATAGTTGTAGTTATAGCACTTCTGTTCAGCTAGACCTCAGTCAATTCTCAGTGATGGCTCTTCTATAGTTTAGTTGTAATTTTTATGTGGTCTGAGAGGTGGTGAGCACAGGGTTTTTCTACTCTACCATCTTGACTAAAGGCCCGTGATTTTTTTTTAACTTCAGAAACATCTCAGATATGCTAGGATTGTTAAGAGCAGCAATTAATTTTGTTGTCAATTCAAAATGACAGGCCCTGGATCTCACATGTGCTTTTTCTTCCAACCTCCTCATTGTCTGAGACATTTCATTCCCAATCACTGTCTCTGTCAGAAAAAAAAATAACTCTCAAATACTCAAGGAACTAACAACTGTTTCCTTGGTAAATTGTTAACATTATAATGGCAAAATTTTTCATTCCTTTTCTTATGAATGTGTTAACTGTTTTCCATGTAGTTTCACAAGGTTCAGTAGACAGTATATGAGCTCTGAAGGCACATGCATTTTGGATAAAATCCTTACTGCACTAATTACTTTTGGGGTGACCTTACCTAAATTAGTTTCTGCCTCTGAGTCATAGCATTCTCATTTACACAAGGACCATAAAAATACATCTTACAGGGCTATTGTGAGAATTAGAGGAGTACCATCTCTAGATGTAGGTGCTCAAGAAAAGGCAGGAGTGAAACATGGTGAAAAGTATTTCAGAGATCATCAGTTCAAGTTCAGGATAGACTGTTGTGCTATGGACCAAACATGACAAGTGGATAAATCCACTGTTATTATGAACTGCATTTCCTGGTCAATGCATCTTTCCTCAATTAATACATCCTGAACTGTTACTCTCTGTTGGTTACCATGGTATGTAAGACAATGTTCTCTCCTCTAATGTCAGTGCCTAGTTTTGGAGTTGAGAGAGAGATTAAAGAAGAAAATTAGCCAAAATATGGTGTTACATATAATGCGAAAAAAGGATAGATGATGAACATTCCTAGAAATATTCACTTTCTCTGACCTAGAGAGGATAGTGGGTTTTTTTTTATTTTTTATTTTTATTTTTTTATGTTTAATCTATAACCACTTAGATGCATGTAGCTCTATTCCTTAGGGTGTTCTTAGTTGCACCAGATTATCACAGATTCTACTCACTTTACTCAATCTATAGCATTTGCCTCTTACACTGCTCCATTCATTTCCATGGAAGTAAAATATGACCACTGCATAAAACCATTGAAGGCTTTCTGCAAACCTGCTCACTTGTCAGCTGCAGTTGAGGGAAAAGCTTGATAGCAGGTAACCTTGGCTTGATTCCATTTACCACTTCCTGTTTATGTGGGCTCAGGCAAGCCAATAATAATCTACTTAGGCCACATTTCTTTTTTGACCAGATGGAAATAATAATGCCCACAATGCTGAGTGGAACAGTAAATGAGATAATATAATGAAAATGCCTAGCAGAAGGCTAGGTACAAAGAAGGTGATCAGTTATGTCCTACATCATGTATTCATCATATAACAGACTTACGTAAGAACTTAATATGTGCCACGTGTTGTTTTGGCTGCAGAAAAAATCAAGAGAGTAAGGAGAGTATACATTGTGTCTTTTATGAGACTGTATTTAATAAGGAAAGAAGAACAAGTAAAAAGATAAATCACAATAAAAATGAACACTATTTTCTCTGCAGAACCCATGAGGACAGAAGGAAAAGAACTACATGTTCTATGGCACAGTTCAAAAAGGGCTCAAGGAGAGGACATTGGGAGTGGATATTAGAGGAAGAACAAAAAGCTTGCCATGTAAATTAAGGGATAAATGGGAAAGATTTGAATGATTGAAATTCAGAAGAGAAACACTAGTATTTCATGCTACATATTTCAATTTTTGAATGCAAACCTGTGCCTTATATTTTCAATAGGCTATCCTTGTTAAAGGACAAGTGAGAAATTAAGTGTTATCTCACTAGCCTAAGAATCATACTCTTTTAGGCATGGAACTTTATTTTAAGCATTGCTGAATATGAGGCATCTGATGGTATTACTTCAGGAGCATCATATTTATTATCTCCAGGAAATTATGCTATCAAAGCTATGTGCAATACAGTTGATCCTAGAACAACACTGGTTTGAACTGTGCAGGTCTACTTATGTGAGGATTTTTTCAATAATTGCAGTCAGTCTTTCCTACTTGAGGGTTTCACATCATGGATTCATCCAGCCACAGATTGAAACAGTGTTTTCACGCACTCAACTGCGGTTTCCCAATAATATTTTTGATTGTGGTTGAGAATCTGTGGTTGGAAAACTGCAGCTGGGAATGTGAAAATACTGTTTTCATCTGTGGTTGGTTGAATTCATGGATGTGAAGGGCAGACTAAAGTGAAAAGTTACAGGGAAATTTTTGACTGTATGGAGTCTGCATCTCCCCACCCTCCAGTTGTTCAAGGTTCAACTGTGCAGCTAAGGTCTCCAGAAAGTAAGAAATAATCAGCAAATGCATGAATTTGACACTTGTTTTTTTTTATCCTTTAATGATAATTTGTTTTAAGTCAGATTTAAGCCTTGTTTAAAGACATGAGTGCTCATAAATAAAGTCAAATAGATTTAATTTTCTCTAAAAGGATTTAAGTTTTAGACATCTTTATCTTAAAGAGAGGCTCAGTCTCCACCCTACTCTTACATGGTGACTTAAGACCTAATAATTTTATGTAAGTTAACAGGTTATTATCTACACTTATCTGTGGCTCTACCCCTGACTCATGAATTTGTAAAGCAGGGCATTTCCTGATTTTCTTTGTACATTGGTCTCCTTTGGTGATTCTTCTGAAGTAAGATTCTTGGACATGAGATTCATGAGCTTTCAGCAACCACAGACAACTGAGTATAACTTCAATTGCCCTCCGCTTCTTGGATTACTTAAAGCATGCCATGAAAACTGCAACTTATTTCTTTATCTAATTTTTGGATTTTTTTTTTCTCCATTGCCACATTCTCTAGAACTTTCCCTTTCATATGTTTTCTTTCTGGTCTTGTGTATGGTCAAAGTTTATTGTCTTCATTCATGTAACCCTAACAGGAAGTTGTATTAGTTAAGCATTGCTGCATAACAAATTACTCTATGATTTTATGGCTTAAAACAACATTGGTTTTGGGTGGTCCTGACTCAGGCTTTTTCATGACATTGCAGTCAAGATGTCAAGGGGCCTGCGGTCATCTGAAGCCTTGACAGAGGCTAGAGCATCTGCTTCTAAGCTCACTCATGTGGCTCTTAGAGGTTTCAGTTCCTCACCATATGGGCTTCTCTGTGTGTGCTCATTTGGCATCCTTACAGAATGGTGGATGGGTTAAAAAGGCAAGCACTCTGAGGAACGGGGCCACAAAAGGCATATCATTTTTATGAGCTATCATCAAAAGCCACACAACATCGTGTCCACCACATTCTTTTGGTAAAGTCAGTTAAGGGGATGAGAATAGACTCTCCCTTTTAGTGGGGAATGACAACACTCTGGAAGAGAATGTAGAAATATGAAAATATGGAAATATTTTTAGAAGATATTACCTGCCACACTGTGGATTTTCTAAATCATAGAGTACTCAAGCCAGACAAGATTTATGGAGAACAATTTAGGTCAGAACTGGGAGTAGAAAGAAGGGGTAGAGTGAAGGGAGGACCACTGGTTAGCCTCTATGATGTAAAGGTAAATAGTAAGGGCTTTCTTCTAGTTCCATTTTAGTCTCCATCTTTCTTGAATTTATTCCCATTTGATTAGACTGGCTGAAGACGTGATAATGGAAAGTCAAATGTATCATCTTAGTTGGTTTTCTTACTTATGACTTCCCTAACCTTATTTCCTAGGGAGATAATTAGAAGTTAGATATTGAGATCATCATTTTTTTATCACTCAGCTGGAATGGCTTGAAATTTACCTTATGTAATTTTTTTATGGGCTAATTGCTGATTATAAATGACTGACCTGAGATCATACCATGTTCTTTTTTCAGAATGCTGATTTCTAAATATAAGTGAAATAAAAGCCCATCACAGAAATAATATTAATGTGTGAGAAAATGCCCGGGGAATAATGTAAGACCCACATCATAGGATTGCTTTGTATATTCATGTACATAAACAATGTGCTTCGACTTACATTATGACTTATATCTATCATAAACATGATTATTTTAAAATAATTCATTGAAATAGGCCCTCTCTAATTTTTTTTTTTCTCTCTCAAATTAGAGGTAGGTCTCTTCTAACCAATTCTGTTCTAATATGAAAGGCTTATCCTAGTGGTTTCTGGGGTTCTGTGTCTTGTTTGCCTGATTAAGTGGAAAATTTTGTGTGAAGAGATCTTATTGTTTACATTGAGGACAAGACAAGTGAAGGAGTAGGAAGAATCCATATCTCTGCCATATTAATCAACTTGTCTTATTAGGACATCCATACTGCTGGTGATCAATCCTTTCCTTGATTGGTAAAAGTGGCACTAACATTTCTTTATATGTCCTTTGCTACTCATCAAACATTTCATTTAAAGCTCTTACTAATTTATTCTGTGCATATCTAACTTTCATAAATTATCTCAGAAGAAAGTATACAACCAACATAGTAACTACTTGAGTTTTAAGCTGTGTATGAAAATGTGTAAAAATATATGTTAAACTATGGAAGAAAAGCATATGAGAGGATGAAAGGGAAAATTCCTTATAGAGGAATATTGGAACTGCAGACAGTTAGAAACTTGCCAATTGTTTTCTAAGCAATGCCTAAAAAATTGATAAAAAATTACTCTTCTGACAGGTTCTTTACTTTGGGACTAAGAACAGTTGAACATCAGCTCCTTTGGCTTTTGCATGATAGCTCTGGCTGGATAGGGGAATGTTTCCCTACTATTGCCTGCTAAATAAAGTCTATCTTCCTATTCTTGCCTTTCAAGTTTCCTAATGACATGAACCCATACTCAACCCTGTGACACTTGATCTCCACACACTTCCCATCATGTACAGTCCTTTAGTCTTCTTCAGAATGGTTTTCTTGCTTTCTGTTTCATGGGCTATGTTCCATACTTTCGCTTATGCTGTTCCCTCTGTGCTCTTAAGAATGAAGCAACATTTATTAAGTATAAACTGTGACAAATATGGAAGAGACAGTTTCTGCTTTCAAGAAACTCAGTGGTTGGAATAATAAGCTTTCATTCTTGAAGATAAAAGTATTTCACTTTGGGTTATGTAATAGTCAGTTTTTAAAATATTAGTATACATTGTTTTAATCTGATTGCTTACCATATAATAATAATAAAAATAATAATAATAACAGCAACAAAAACCACACCTTATAATTCTATGCCACTTTTAGAATTTTAAAGGAAGTTTTATTTCTGTTACCTTGCTTGATTCTATGGTAGCTCTTATTTCTTTCCTTTTTTTCTATATTGCAGATTAATAAATTAAAACTCATAAAATATATCACAAGATTGTAACCTAGGAAGTATATTCTGGTGCTGAGACTAGAACCTCTATGCCCTGATGCTTAGCTGTGTTCCCATTTCACTAAAGCACACCTTTTCACTTAATGTTAACTAAGATTAGTATACTAAATTAGAGAGAACTTATGCTGGATGAAGGAGAAAATAATTTTTGATCTTGGCACAGCATGAGAGATTACAGCAGTTCTGATTAGAGGCTCTATGTCATTTATGACAATGAGAAGACAGTGATATCTGCTGGTCTGAGTAAGGCATCAGAGTCAATCTTACTTATTAAAAATGTTGCTTAGGGTTAGGCTTGTGTTTCAAAGACAGGAATGGAAGCTTTCCTTTTCTATTTTCTTTTTTTTTTTAATTTAATTATAATGTTTCCTTCTCCTAGATCCTCAAACTCAAGGCAAACACTATTTGTAATTCTAATTTTCTTTAACGGAAGAGTTAAATAAACATTTATGGATTCATACAGAGACACAACTACATGTATAATCTTGGTTCTATGCAACAATTTATTTTGAGTACTCGATGATCCATTCTCAAGTGGAATTCTCTCTCTTTCTTTCCTTTGTAAACAAATTCTGTTCTTAATTCATGGCCTGCCTTACATGTTCTTATTGTTAGGTCCAGAAGGGCCTTATCCCTACCCTCCATAGTGTGGGAATCAGACTTCTCTCTTACTTTTGTGTGGAGACCAGACCTTTCATCTTTAGCCAAGGGTCTTCCTTATCCGCTCCAAATCTGAGGAGAGAATGATACTCTTTAGGGGAGTATGACAGGCTACGTAATAGTCTCTTTCACAGAGGTCATATAATCTAGTTTCCTTTCTGTAAGGACTACCTCTCAAAAGGCAGAATTAATTGCCCTCACCAGAGTGTTAACCTTAGCATCTGGACAAGAGGTTAACATCTATATAGATTCCAAATATGCCATCCATATCCTCCACTCGCATGTCTCAATTTTGGAAGAAAGGATTTCTCACTACAAAAGGCTCTCATATTACCAATGACCAATTCTTAAATTTCTTCAGGCTGCTCATCTTTCCAAGGCAGCAGGAGTAGTTCACTGTAAGAGGCACCAGGCAGAAAATGACCCCATCATACAGGGCAATAATAAGGCAGATACAGAGGCCAAAAGGGCAGGGCAGCAACCACCTCCTTCCTCCCAGCTCTTAGCTATTCCTCATTTCATGTCACAATCCTCTCTTATAGAGTATCATTCTCTCCTCAGACTTGAAGTGGATAAGGAAGACCCATGGCTAAAGATGCAATGTCTGGTTCCCACACAAAGGTGAGAGAGAAGTCTGGTTCTTACACTACAGGGGGTAGGAATAGGGCCCTCCTGGACCTAATAATTCTAGGTGGACTATTTCATTTTTTTAGTTTGCTGATTGAATTCCTAACTTCTGATATTTTAGCTCTTACTGTTTTTCTGCCTGGTGACAGAAAGATTTAGGGGAAAAGTGATTATGGTGAGGTTACTAATGCTTTCTACCAAATTTTTCTGGTTTTCCCTTGTACACATTTCAGGATTGCATTTCTTTTCTCTTTTGGTTAGCTGTGGTTACATGACTTGCTTTGGTCCATGAAATAGGAAATTGTGAGATCTGGGTAGAAGCCTTAGAGATGTTCTGTGATTTGCCATGTTATTTCCCTCAGTCAAAATGACTGACAAGGCTCTGGGTTGGTGGCTGCCCCATCAGACCCCTTTGGCATCTGCAATGGACATGTGAGAATGGACATGAAGGAGAAATAAACTTTTCTTGCCTTAACCCTTGAGATGTTAGGCTACTTGTTACTGTAACATAACCCAGCTTATCTGTCTTGTCTAAATTCTAAAACCAACTAAGAAACAGTCATAAAACTGGAAACAAAACAAAACAAAACAAAAATCCCCTCCCCCTCCAAAATGGTTTTGAGACTCAATTTCCAAGGTGTGGTCGAGGGATTTTCCCACACAGTAATAAGTAATTCTCTAGATACCAGCTGGGTGTCCTACAAGTCAACTCAATTCTGATACTATCTACTCAAATATAACATTAGATTCCATAGGTTGAGGGCTCAGTCCTCCAAGATCTCCCTTCCTACCCCCTCTTACCAATTCCAGACACCATTCAAAATCCCAGGTTATTTATTACCTGTGCTTCTGACTGCTGACTGGCTATAGATTGAAGGCTCCAACAATCGCCAACTTGGACTTTAGATGCCGGTCACTTCTGACTGACTGGCTATAAATTAAAGATTCTCACCACTTCCTCCTCAGGTTCAATTAATTTGCTAGAGCAGCCCATAGAACTCAGAGAACCATTTTACTTACTAGATAACTGATTTATTATAAAAGTATATAACTCAGGAACAACCAGATGGGAGTGATACATAGGACAAATAGGGCAGGGTATAGGAAAGGGATTCAGAGCTTCCATGCCCTCTCTAGGTATGCCATTTCTCCTCATTTCTGTGTGTTCACTAATCTGGAAACTCTCTAAACTCTGTCCTTTTCTTTTGAGGTAATATTGGTGTATAACATTATGTTAGTTTTAGGTATACAACACATTAATCCAATCTTTGTATGCACTACAAAGTTATCACCACAATAAGTCTAGTTATTATTTGTCACCATACAAAGACCCTTTCAGCCATTTGTCTTACTCCCAACCTCTTTCTCTTCTGATAACCACTGATCCGTGTCTGTATGAATTTTGTTTTGTTTTAGATTCCATGTATGAGTGAAATCATACATATTTGTTTTTCTCTGACTTCTTTTGAATTTTTAGAGAGGCTTCATTACATAATTATAATTGTTTAAGTCATTAGCCATTGGTGATTAATCCAACTTCCAAGCTACTTTCCCTTCCCTCTAATTGCTTGGTTGGTTCCCTTGGAAACCAACCCCCATCCTTAGGTTACTTATGGGCTTTCCAAAAGTCACCTCATCCACATAACAAAAGACACCTTTGTCTTTCTTATGTCAGGAAATTCCAAGGGTTTTAGGAGCTCTGTGCTGGGACTGGGATCAAAGGCCAAATACATATTGTTATAAATCACAATGTCACACCCCGCACAAACAAATAGCAACAAACACAAAACTCATCTTGTTAATCAGAACTGTGAAAACTTTCAAGGTAACCTCCCAGGGTTAAAAGTAGTTCAATGCTGTGTGGTCAGTTAAAAATAGGCGAAAGAACTGCATTGATGGTTTGTTGTATGTGAGTCATTATGACATAGATGACAATGTTTCTTTAAAGTAATTGTGAAAGGTAGCTTTACTCTGTTTTTTTTTTTTTTTTATTCTTTTTTAAAGATACTTGGTCAGTTCATCATACAAACTGCTCTTTCTAGGGTCCTAAATTGACTTCCTATAGTGTACTAATCTCTGTACTGTTCAGGCTTGGGTGTGCTTATCTGGAGTGTAGACAATACTGTGTCTATTTAGGGAGAACTATACTCTGGGATTCCTATAATCCTCAGTTGCTTTCTCTCTCTCTCTTTTTTTTTTTTACCTTCTACTTTCTGACCAAGCAAATATGAAGACAGTAATTAGTTTAAAGGAAGGAAATCTTGATTAATCACCACAGTTAAAGATTCATGATTTCTACCTGAATATTAGCCACATCAGATTCCAGTGATTTAAAAGGAGAAAACTTTGTCATTGTCAATCATTAAATGTCAAATGTCTAAAATTGTTTGATATTATGTGTTTTCGAGTTTAATGGGAATCCTTCACCTTTCCTTTAACCTCTTGGGAAATAGCAAAAGAAATTTCAAAATGAGGCTTATATCTACATTGTGGCTTTACCATAATTTACTTTTTTACTTTAGTTGGACAAATTATTTAAACTTTTCTCATCTGTGTGGATAATACCCACTTCAAAAGAATAAGGCATTTGTGGAGCTAAAATAATAATACTTTTCCTCTCACCTTCTAAGTTCTTCTAGCTGAACTAATAATCAAATTAACAGAGATAGATTAACAGAGGAAATCAAATTTTAATACATGTGTATGGGAAATTTATATATGCATGAAATTCTAAAGACAGTGAGGTAACATTGGATATATACATCATTTTGGACAAAGGAGAAAAGCAGGGAAATAGGAGCTTAGATTTCAGAAGTGAAAATGGGTAATTTATAGGTAGTTGAGAAAGACTGGAACATGGATGGCAGGCAATTTCTTGCTAGGCAACTCAGAAACAATGAAAACACAGCGGATATCTAGCTCACAGGCCCCTGCCAGAAGCCTTCCTATTTACCATATTTAATTCGAATTATGCTAAGGCAACATCCTCAGATTCCCTTCCTAGAGGAGGCCTTTCTATCTGAATTTCTTGGGCAGGAAACAAGGAAAAGTCAAAGGTTTGTTCTGGGTCTTGTGTTTCTTAATAACCAGCTTAAAATCAAAATCCCAAAAGACAGCTTGAGGATGGCAAAACTTTGATCTCCTTCACATTCTCACATTCAACACACCAAAGTTAGTGCTCACCATGTGACAGACATGTTAAATTCTTTTTCTTTTTTCCCCCTCAGCCCCAAACTTATTCTGTTATTATTTATATTATATTTTAAAGAAAAAAATCAGAAATTATATTTTAAAAATATACTAGCAATTGATTTTATATCATTAATATATTTTATACTATACATTTTTTCAATTCCCTTAATGTTTGCAAATTTTAGACTTTGCTTGCCTTTTAAGCAGAAGGAAAATAGCAAACTTAACACTGAAACAAATTAAATGCAAGTGGATAAATATAACAGCACAAAAATATAATAAGGTAAGTGCAAAAGTTTTCTTTCTGTAAGACCCCTGTGTCTTAAAACAATTATTCGTAGAGCCCAACACTATACTGGTAGATTAATGAATCCATTTCTGTGGAAATGTACTCATTTCTATTCAGCTTGCTGGTTCCCAGGGGAATTATGAATTGCTTCTCTGGTTTGAACACGTAGTTTGTGAATCTCGAGGAAAAAAAATGTGTAAGGAGTCAATAACAATAACTAACAGTTTACCTTTAGATATCAAGACAACTGTTAAAATAGTATGAAAAAAAGGAATACAAAGAAATGAAAATTGAAATACTTATTATTTGTGGATATTATTGAAATACCTACACTCTTTTAGTAACACATCCTTTCTAGGATGAGGATAAAAGTGCAGCTAAGGCAGTTGCAGTGAAAATCTGGATGACCATCTTGAAGCTGTTGTTGAATATTCAGATGCATAACCCTTGTCTTCTGACCAGTCTTATGTTTTTATGGGAAGTGAATGGCAGGAGTAAATCAGAGAGACCAAAGCGGGAATATTACCAATTCTGGAGGACTGTGTGCAGCTACAGGATTTTTAAAAGACTGGCCAAACAGCTCTTTGTAAAATCTTGCATTTGAATCCTATGACGCACATTTGCCCTCCAGTTTCCCATAGGCTCAATCACTCCCTGTCTTCCGCATTTCTGTTGCACTAATTTACATTACTTGGCTTCCATATGGGATATTTGAACCGAAATTCCATCTTCTCTTGTATTTTGTTACAGTTCAGCAAGTGTCCTATTTATGTTAGTACTTTTCTCCTGCAATTACTCTCTCTTTCTCTTGCTTCATCAATCTTTCATCCTCTATTAGATTTTTCTATTCAAAGTAAAAACATGTTATATGTCTTCCCACCTCAGTAAAAACAGAATGCCTGATTTCCCCTTAACCTCAAGTCCTGCTTCTTTCTCTATTTTATTTGGGTGCTTAGTTTCCCAGCTGGACGCTGGGCAGCATCTGCCAGGAAATTATATAGATTTTGGCATGAATGACACATGGGCACCAATAAAATGCGAAATAAAGTTTATTCACACAAAAAACAGCAAAAGGATTCCTCAAGGAAAAGGGATCAGGTTCAGTCTGAGTGAAGCAAGAGTAAAGCAGGATAGGTGGCTTTGGCATAATGATTTGGTGGGGGCCTGGAGTGGAGTGGAGTGGGGACACTTGAGTGCTGGGTGGGGTTTGTATGGGTTGAACTTCCCCATCAGCACCAAGGAAGGAAGCATGTGTGCTTTTGTTGGGTTGCAGCCTCCTCAGGAGCCTCTCAGCTGTAATCCGAAACCGTTCCCACTCCCCACACTGAGGATAAGGAGAGACTGAAGAAAAAGATCACTCCACATTGGTAGATGCATGGTTAATAAGCAACGGAACTTACAAGGCTTGTCATGAGTGGCCATAAGACTAGTAGTTTTCCACGCCCATCTGCCAAATCTTAAAAGTTTACATAGGAGCCCTAACTGGGTTTAGTCACATACACAGGAAGCCTTTAACTGGTTTTAATCACATACCCAGTTCAGATAGTCTCATCACCACATTTCTATCTCAAGCCTATGTTCTTGGGTAGCATCTGCTGTGGGGAAGGCAAGTGGAGTACACATTTCAAGTACAGTGGGGGGAGTGGAGAGCCTCCAATTGCCTGGGCTAAACTCCCGAGCCAAACCAGTGATCACGTCTTCTTGATGACCTTCTCCAACAGCTTTCTTGTCTACTTGCCCGGGCAACAGGAACAGGGGGAGACTTGGAGCATAAAAGCTATCAGGGGTCAAACATCAAAAGCAAAGTCTTTCTCATTATTATACTCTCTTTCACTCTTCCATTTCAATATAAAGCTTCTCCAAAAAGTCTCTGGTTCTTAACCACCAAAAAGATTCTTGTCAAAATCATGTATGACCTGCATGTCACCAAATCTGTTCACAATTTTCCATGTTCATGTTACTAGATCACCCGTAGTCTTTGACCCATTGACCACTCCACTCTTCTTGATCCATTCTCCTCTCTTTATGTCTGTGGCACCACACTCCTTAGGTTTTCTCCTATCTCCTTGATTACTTTTTTCAATCCCCTTCACATGATAACTTCCTTCTCTGACCAGAAAATATTGGGGTCATTTAGAACTCTGTCTTCCTTTCTCTTAAAACAACCCAATGCCATAGCAGATATAATTTCTTTTTGTGGATTTAAATATCTATATGCTGGCTTTTTTGGAAACATGGTAGAGTGAGAGATGTCCTTAGATCTCTCCCCTTGAAACAACAATAAGCTAAAACTCAACAAAAACACTCAAACTGCATACCACCACATCTGAGTGTGGGATCTGCACATAAGAACTACCACAGATCAGAACTCTGGGTATGGGGTGGTAGACTAGGAGAAGCAAAGAAGCTACCTCTCGCAGCTGGTGGAGCTGCTTGTAGGAGGAGGGGGAGGGGTGAAGGTGTTGTGACTTCCCTGATCAGCTCTGCCTGGAAGTGCCTGGACTTTTCTATGCAGCGGGCATCAGGGCTCAGTCATCAGGGCAGAAAGCAGAGAAGCAGGACGAGACCACAGAGGAACAACAATTGATTTTTTGCCAGCTGCGGTTGCAAGACAGAGCAAAACTGAGGCTGAGCTGCAGCACCCAACCTCTAACCTAGAGGGCTGCTCCCCCCATACCTTCCGAGACCAAACACCGCGGAGCCCCAGGGGAATCTGAGCAACCGCTGCCGAGACTGTCACTGACATTGACAGAGACTGAAACTGAGGGTAGTGAACATGATTAAATATCTACAAGAACATTTTTAAAAATGTATTTTAAGGCTTTATATAACGCAAGGATCCAAGGGGCTTAGATGCCACCTCCTGGAAACCAAAAGAAAAGTGCCTTCTTTGCAACAGGCTAAAAATAGACCTTTATATAATAAATCTTTCTGGAAAAACAACAAAATACACTTCCATTAATGCCCAGGTGGAGAAATAGTCCATTAGGCACCAAGGTGGCAAGGCATCTCAGAAAGAAAGAGAAAAATCTCTAGAAAATAAGCTTACACATATAGAAATATGTGACTTAAATGACAGAGAATTCAGGATGATACTTCTGAAAAAAAGCAATGAGACCCAAAATGACTCAAATCAACAATTACAGGAATTGAAAAACCACTTAGATGAGCAGAACAAGGAGATCAAAACCCTCAAAAAGAACCAAATAGAACTTCTGGAGATGAGGAACACATGCAAGAGTTGAAAAATGAAATAGTAAGCTATAGAGTCGACCAAATGGAGGAAAGGATCAGTGATATCGAAGACAGAAATCTAGAAATAAATTGGAAGGAAGAGAGAAACTGAAGAATTAAAAATAATGAAAGAGAAATTCAACAAGTAGGTGATACCACTGAGAGAGGAAACATAAGAATAATGGACCTTATCGAAGATGAAGAAAAGGAGAGGGACTAGAAAGCATTTTCAGACAAAGAGAGGATGAGAATTTCCCAAATGTAAAGAATGAGCTGGAGCTTGGAATTCAAGAAGTCAAAAAACATCCGATTATCTCAACCCAAAAAGGCCACCACTAAGACATATTGTATTAAAGTTATCAAAAATCAACAGCAAAGATAGAATTCTCAAGGCAGCCAAGGAGAAAAAAAATGGTAACTTATAAAGGTAAACCCATTAGATTATCCTTGGACTTCTCAGGGCAAATCTTACAAGCCAGAAAGGAATGGAATCAAATCTTTAAACTATTAAGTGAAAGGAACTATCAGCCTAGAATAATGTATCCAGCTAAGCTCTCCTTTACATATGAAGGAGAAATTAAGACCTTCTAGACAAACAAAAACTGAGGAAATTTTCCACTATGAGGCCTGCACTACAGGAAATACTGAAAGGGGTCAGGTCACCTAAAACAAAATGACAAGGAAAAAAAAAAGGAATAAAGTGACTATCAGGCAAATAGAAGCAGAGAAGTGCAACCCTTATTAAGAACAGGGCATTATAAGATTATAAGCTTAAAAAATAAGAAGAGAATTGCTATAGCAAGATAGTAATGAACATTCAGCATACATAGAGACAAACTGAGATAACAACTACTGAATAGGGAGGATTCAAAGATCCAGATTCTCAAAGGGTAATGAAGATAAGGCATGTGCAGAAGAAAAATAGATGACTATATATATATATAACTATTCTTTGCATATTCATAATGATAACCACACACCAAAGATTCAGGACCATTGTATATAATAGAAAACAAGAAGGACCAGAGGGAAAACCCACAAAAGCCAACCAAAATAAAGAAAACAGAAACACAAGGACAAGGAAGCAATGGAGACACCGAGCTACCAGAAAGCAAAAGATAAACTGGCTATAAGAAGACCTCATATTTCAATAATCACCCTAAATGTAAATGGACCAAACTCACCAACAAAAAGGCACAGAGTCGCAGAATGGATCAAAACACAAAACCCAACCATATGCTGTCTCCAGGAGACACATCTCAGCTCCAAAGACAAATATAGATTCCAAGTGTTAGGGTGGAAAATGATATTTCAAGCAAATGGCATTCAGAGAAAAGTGGGAGTAGTGGTACTAATATTGGACAAAATAGACTTCAAAATAAAAAAGGTAAAGAAAGATACCTAGGAACACTTGATAATAATAAAGGGAATCATGCACCAAGACAACATAACACTTCTTAATATCTATGCTCCCAATCAGGGACCCCCAAAATATGTAAAGCAATTACTAAAGGGAGAAACAGACCAAAACACTATTGTGGTAGGGGACCTAAATACCCCACTGTCGGATATGGACAGATCATCCAAACAGAAAATCAATAAGGAAATAACATCCTTAAATGACACATTAGACCAGCTGGACATTAACTGACACATACAGAGCCTTCCATCCCCAAATGGCTGCTTATACATTCTTCTCTAGTGCACATGGAACATTCTCAAGAATTGACCACATACTGGGACACAGAGATAGCTTCAACAAATATAAGAGGGTGGAAATCATACCAATTATATTCTCTGATCATAATACTCTGAAACTGAAGAATAACTGGGCCAGAGAAGAAATAAAAGGAGATCAAGGGATACATAGAAACAAATGATAATGATAGTACAACATATCAAAACTTTTGGGACAGGACATAAGAAGAGAGTTCATATAATTACAGGCCTATCTCCAAAAACAAGAACGAGCCCAAATAAACAACCTACCATTTCATCTTATAAAACTAGAAAAGGAAGAACAAATAAAGCCTAAAGTCAGCAGAAGGAAAGAAATAGTAAAATTAGAGCATAAATAAATGAAATTGAAAGCAAAAAAACAATAGAAAAAAATAAATGGCACAAAGAACTGGTTCTTTGAGAAGGTTAATAAAATTGACAAACCCCTAGATAGACACACTAAAGAAAAAAGAGAAAGGACACAAATAAACAAAATCAGAGATGAGAGGGGAAATGATGACTGACATTGCAGAAATACAAAGGATCATACAGAATACTATAAAAAAGTATATAACACCAAATTTAATAACCTAGAAGAAATGGACCAGTACTTAGAAAAATACAATCTTCATAGACTGAATCACGAAGAACTGGAAAATCTAAATAGATCAATCAGCAATATGGAAATTGAAACAATCATCAAAAACCTAGCAAAAAGTAAAAGTCCAGGAACAGATGACTTCACCAGTGAATTCTACCAAACATTCAAAGATTTAATATCTATTCTCCTCAAACTCTTCCAAAAAATCAAAGAGGAGGCAATACTTCCCAACATATTTTATGAGGCCAATATTACCCTGATTCCCAAACCTGGTCAAGATAACACAAAAAAAGAAAACTACGAACCAATATCTCTCATGAACACAGATGCAAAAAATCCTAAATAAGATACTAGCAAACCGAATATAGCAACATATTTAAAAGATTATACACCACAATCAAGTGGGCTTCATCTCAGAGGCACAGGGATGGTTCAATATATGAAATCGATTAATGTGATACACTACACAAACAAATTTAAAAATAAGAATCATATGATCATATCAATAGATGTAGAAAAAGCCTTCGACAAGATACAACACCCATTTATGATCAAAAACTTAACAAAATTGGTATAAAAGGAAAGTACCTTAACATAATAAGTTCGTCTATGACAAACCCTCAGCCAACATTATACTTAATGGTGAAAAACTAAAAACCTTCCCTCTAAGATCAAGAAAAGGCAAGTCTGTCCACCTTCGCCACTGTTATTTAATATAACATTTGGAGGTCCTAGTGAGTGCAATTACAGAAGAGAAAGATATAAGAGGCATCCAAATAGAAAATGAAGTCAAACTGTCACTTGCAGATGACATGATTCTGTATACAGAAAACCCTAAAGACTCCACAAGAACACTACTAGAAACAATAAGCAAATACAGTAAAATCTCTGGATACAAAATCAACGTTCAAAAATCCATAGTGTTTCTACACTCTAACAATGAAGTGTGAGAAAAAGAAGTAGACAAAATAATTCCTTTTGCAATTGCAACAAAAAGAATAAAATACCTAGGAATAAATTTAACAAAACATGTAAAGGACCTATACAATGAAAACTATAAGACCTTATTAAAAGAAATCGAAGAAGAAACAAAGAAATGGAAAGATATTCCATGTTTTTGGATCGGAAGAATCAACATAGTTAAAATGACCATATTACCGAAAGCATTATACAGATTTAATGCAATCCGCATCAAAATTTCATTGGCATTTTTAAAGAAATAGAACAAAAAATCATCAGATTTTTATGGAAGCATAAAAGACTCTGAATTGCCAAAGTCATCCTGAGAAGAAAGAACAAGGCTGGAGGCATCACTCTGCTCGACTTCAAATTATACTATAAAGATACAATAATCAAAATGGCATGATATTGGCAGCAAAACAGACACACAGACCAGTGGAGCAGAATCAAAAGTCCAGAAGTAAACTCATTTTTATATAGACAAATAATTTTGACAAAAAAGCCAAAAATATACAGTGGAGAAAGGAAAGCCTTTTCAATAAATGATGCTGGGAAAACTGGAAAGCCACCTGAAAAGAATAAAACTAGACTGTTGTCTATCACCACATACTGAAATTAACTCAAAATGGTTTAAAGACCTGAATATAAGACCTGAAACAATAAAATACGTAGAAGAAAACATAGGAACTAAACTTGGACTTAAAGAGGATTTTATGAATTTGACCTCAAAGGCAAGCAAGAGAAGGAAAAATAAATGAATGGGACTACATCAAACCAAAAAGCTTCTGCTCAACAAAAGAAATCATCAACAAGGTAAAGAGACAATCATCCTAATGGGAAAATATATTTGCAAGCAATGCCTTCGATAAGGGCCTAATATCCAAAATATTCAAAGAACTCATACAACTCAACAATAACAAGAACACCAAATGGTCCAATCAAAAAATAAGCAGAGGACCTGAACAGAAACTTCTCCCTAGAGGACATACAAGTGGCCAACAAATATATGAAAAGATGCTCAACATTGCTAGCTATTAGGGAAATGCAAATCAAAACCACAATGAGATACCATCTCACACCTGTTAGAATAGCTATAATCAACAGGACAAGTAATGACAAATGTTGGAGAGTATGCAGAGAAAAAGGAACCCTCATACACTGCTAGTGGGACTGCAAATTGGTACAGCCACTATGGAAAACAGTACGGAGATTCCTCAAAAAACTAAGAATCGATCTACCATATGATCCAGCAATCCCTCTACTGGGTATTTACCCCAAAGACTTGAAAACCCACACCCGAAAAGATATTTGCACACCAATGTTCATAGCAGCATTATTCACAGTGGCCAGGACATGGAAGCAACTGAAGTGTCCTATGATAGATGATTAGATAAAGAAGCTGTGGTACATTTATACAATGGAATATTACTCAGCCATAAGAAGAGATGAAATACTTCCATTTGCAACCACCTGGATGGACCTTGAGATAATCATGCTAAGCGAAGTAAGCCAGACAGAAAAAATTGAAAATTACATGATATCACTTCTATGTGGGATATAAACCTAAAAGCAACAAACGAGCAGGACAGAGACTCATGGATATAGACTATAGGCTAGTAGTTACAGAGGAATATAGAATAGTGGTTACTAGTGGGTTGGAGGAGGAGGGTGGAAGTAGATGGAGTAAAGGAGATCAAATATAGGGAGGCAGTGGGAGGATGAAGTGGATAAAGGAGATCAAATACATGATAGCTGAACGAAACTGGACTTTGAGTGGTAAACATACAATAGAATATACAGATGTCAAATGATAATGTACACCTGAAAATTATATAATAGTATTAACCAATGTTACCCCAATAAATGTTAAAAAACAGTCAGAAAACAATGTAACTTTATGAAAAGTCACCACAATTGGTCCCCCCCCCCACCAATTATTAAATAAATAAATAAATAAATAAATAAATAAATGCCAATGCACGTTTATATCTCTATAGAGATATTTCATATGATTTTCAGACTTCACATTCAGGCTATTTGAAAGTTCTGTCAGGACTTATCACAGACATCTGAAAATTAGAACTCCCAAAGGATAATCTGGTTTTGCTACCAAAGTGTGTTTTTCTTTCGGTTGTCTCTGTTTTAGTAAATGACATCACCAAATTTCCTTGATTAAAGCTAGAAACCTAGAATCATTATTGATTATTTATTTCTTCCATTTCCTCACCTCCCACATGTAATTCATCAGAACTTCTCATTGTTCTACCCCCCAAATACAGCTCATTCTGCTCATTCTATCTCTAAGTAGAGCAAGCTGTCCCTTGCTTTAAGTCATCATTGCTTCTTTCCAGGTCTATCAACTGATTGCCACATTTGTGCTCCTTCTCCTCAATCCACCTTCTCAGAATAGTCAGTGATATTTAAGAAATAAATCATATTACATCACTCTCCTGATTAAGTCCCTCCAATGGCTTGCTGATATGCTCAGAGTTAATTCTGGACTCCTTATCATGACATACACACAGTGCCCTCATTGTAGCTGACGTGATTAGGTGATTATTCTACATTATCCAAGATTCCAAGTGCTTTCCAGGCACACGTTTGTTTAATCTTCACGCCAACACTAAATATTATTTGATCTACATATTATTATTATATCCATTTTTTAGCAGAGAAATGAATCATGGAGATGCTAACTAACATGGCTAAGGGGCCCAACTAGAAAATGGTAGGCCTGGAATTCAAATCCAGGCCAAGTGGCTCCAGAGTTGACTCTGTAACCGCCACATATTCCTGCTTCTCATGAGCAAAGGCATGGACGAAAGAATGAGAGTGGTGACTTAGTGAGGCATGAAATTAATTGTCGTTCAACTGTTCCTAAATTTATTCAGAGAAGCAAAGCCTCTGGATCATAGGTCAGGACTAAAAAGCTTTGTCAAGTCTCTGCAGTGCAGTTTTTACACCAGTAGTAAGTCTGGATTTAGCCTGAATGGTCTTTTCCTTCTTTTCTTTCAACCCAAGCCTGCCATCAGCATAGCAACCTGTGGATTCTGGGCTGACAGTCTTGTGCTTCTTGCAAATGGCATGAGAAGGACAGAAATGCCAAAATGAGACGGAATACATTGGAGTGTGCTATGTAATTGCCTTGGGCGCTTAGCAGAATTGAATCCACCTTCCTTGTCAAGAAATAAAGTGCTACCACTGTGACCAGCAACAATTTTTTGGTGTACTTGCCAATTCCACAGCCCATTCTGATAGATCTTAAAATGGTAGGTAGGTCATTAAAATCAGAAAACATTGATGTTGTGTCCTGCTCTGTGGAGGACAAAGTATGGGGTATACATTGAATAAGGACCAGTCTCTGCCCTTAAGGCAAAAAGAGACAGAGACTTTCACTAAGTATAACAAATGTCAGTCTATGAGAATTTTATTTTAAAAATTCACTAAAAGCTCTCAGAGCACAGAGGAGGAAGGGATTAATTCTCCCAGAGGAAATGGGGAGACTTTGTGGATTAGTGATGGGTATTTATTAACTCAACAAATATTTATTAAATTCCTACTGTATTTTGGGCTCTGGACTGGGTGTAACATCTGTTTCATGGAATTTATTGACATAAGTCAGATAAGAAAAGGACTGTTCTCAATTAATATTTATTTCCCGAGACAGGGTAAATTTTGTCCAGTTTGGTAGTTCTACTTGTTTACAACACTCACCTGTCTTGGTGGGGAGTGGTAGACGTGAGAAAGGAGGAAGCCAGTTGCTTTTGCTGTCTTCTAGAGAGAGATGTTCAGGAACAAAATGTTCTCAATCATCAGGTACTGAGACTGTCAATATACATGTAATATTCTGGAAATTCATGCTGGAACATGAAATTATAATTGTTACAGGAAGTAGTCTTGCATGCAGGCTCAAAAACATATTGAAAATAGTTTCTTTTCATGTTTTCTATTTAAAATATTTTCTTATTAAGTGAATATCTTGCTTGTCCTTCACAGTTCTTCTAGTACATTACATAATTACATTGTAGCTTTGTGTAACTGAGATGAGAAATACCTGCTATGATATGCTTTAGAACTAGACATAGCAGTTTTTTCTGGGAAGACATCAGGAGACAAAAAAGGAAATAACTACAAAGACAATAATATAAATGAAAAAAGCAAGCCAAAACACTGTTCAAATCAAGTTTCTGACCTTCAGTGAATCTCTGGTTTTGCTGTAGGCTGCTGGATTTTGGTACTGGGAAGAGGAAATGCAGGGGAAAAGTTTGAGGAAACTTGTTAATGCTCTTTTTGGAGATAATCCCACAGCCAGCACTATTGTGTCAATCCATTATTTCCAGTTCCACTTGTTTAGATATGAGAGCCCCGCATTGATGACATTGGTTCAGCTCATTTGGCTGGCATGATGTTCTCTTCCTCCTTCACTGGTCTTGAAAGTGTGTGCTTGGGCACATGGTTTGGTATCATTCATCAACTTTTCAGAAACCTATACTCCCTAGATTATGTACTTGCCCTCTGGAGTAAATACATTTTACCCCTCACCCCCAAATATCTATGAGATTGCTAAGAATAAAACACAACACAATCAACAAAATATAATCCTGCACACTGAGAATTGGTTCAGAACACTTTGGATTCAGAAAAATCTAACTTTCAATCCCTACTAGTGCCCTCATTAGTAGTGTGAAACTGGGAAAGTTATTTATTTTTTCTAAGCCCCAGTTTCTTTATGTACACATTGAGACAAGGAAGACCTTACCGTGCTAAGAAGATAAAATAAGATAATCTATGTATTTTGCACAGGGTTAGAACTTTGTTCAACAGAGGGTGAAATGTTATGATAACTAGTTGTAGGGTCGGAATCAATCTTGATCCTTTCTACTGATTGCACTAATTAGTCTGGCTGGGTGGGTGAGTGACACCATATCATGTCACCCAGGTACCCCTTAAGGAACTAAGCACTCATTCCTAACTGGTTGGGATTTGGCTGCTGACAGCTCAAGGCTATATCCCTCTTTGAGAATTATCCTTTAATGAAGGAGGCCACATTACTCAGGTTTATGCTTCCTCTGCAGGAGCAGCTCACATCCAGTGATTGGTCACTTTGGGCAGTGCAAAGGCCCAGAATCCTTGCCACAATAAGAATACCTCTGGAAAAGTTCCATACGTTAAAGCTTTTTGAGTGATGAGCTAAAGTGGCTGTGAGAACTGTATCTCAGTTTGTCTTCTTCCTCTGTTCAATCCTGCTTCCCTTGCTCCCTCACGGTTGTTTCTAAGAATACATTTTGTTAAGCCTCCTGCATGCATGACTCAGCATCTTAGAGTCTCTTTTCTCAGGATGCCAAGGGAGGAAGAAAGCATCTCCATTTTCCCACACCACTGTGTGGTACATCCTGGTACAAGTTCCAGATGTGGAGCTTCCCAGAGGCCCCTGAGGAACTCGTGTTAACAACAGTCCACTGCTAAAGAACAGATGACTGTTTTGTTGGTGTCATCAGAATGATTCTTCTTTTCTCAGAAAATTCCAGCCTTCCCCAAACTTTTCTATATTTTCCGTCAATACAGTTTGTTTCACCTCAGACTAATTTAATGATTTTCTCCATCATCAGGTGATCAGGGCTAGGAATTGAAGAGAAGACAGTTGATCCTGACACCAATTCCACATCTTCCTTCATCTCATTGTTTTTTATGAGGAAGTGACAGACACTTTACCAAGACAGCATAAAGTGGACTAAATGAGGAACTAGAATGTGAGTCCCCAAAAGACTGCTTATCTGCTGAGTTGTGATTTTGAAGTGGTTTAGATAATACCTGGCAAGACCACAATAGGCTTTTGAAAATGACAAAGAAGCAGGCTCACTTTTGTTAACTTGAATCGATGCCAGATTGCTGAAGGTTGGCTAACTTTAGACTATACCCAGGGCCTCTGGCTTTAAAAGTTTTCCCTGTTAGGCAAACAATTTTAAGTAAATTATGTAAACAAATTCCTGTTTAATGCCCACTTACCACCTGCAAGACACTGTTTTTGTCATTCTGAGGTTTGCAAAGATGATTCCTGACTTTGAGAAGTCTAGGGTTTGGCTGCAGTCATAAGAAATATTACGTAAAAACTTCAACCACATGACTTCAAGTATTTTGAAGACAATTCTAAAATCATGATAGCTTTCAAATTATATACCAGGCAGGCCACCATTACCATCTGCTGTAACTCTCTTGGTATACAACCTTTATAAGGTGAGCAGATTTCTTAGTATTTTAGACAACTCGACTTAGTATTCTCACCCACAAAAGTAGGCAGCCTTTTAAAAATTTTGTTTTTAACATTTTTGACTATCCAAATCTGTTTCTAAGACATTTAAGGCCAACATGACTTAAAAGCTCGAGTTAGTGTCTGGTTTGTTTAAAAAAAAAATGTCCAGCCATGAAGTTGTCAGGGGGAAAAGGTCTGTTTTCATATAGCAGTATTTTCTTTTGGTAATCTGCCATACAAACTTTATCAGCAACTATTGAACTCTTAAATCATTCTAAGTGTTATGTGTTACGGAAAATAGAAATGTTATTAAACTTGTGCCTATAGGGAAATATGAATCATAAAAATCCAATCAACTAGAATTAAAAACTTCAGATTTTATATAATTTATGTTGAGATGAGCAGCACTAAAAACATAAATTTATTAAAAGAAAAAACAGTAAATGAAATCATCTTCAGGGATTAGAAAGTCTCTTTAGCATTTGGAATAGTCTGCCTATGGGAGCATTCCTAACTGCACAGAAATAGGTTATAAGTTTTGTTATAGAATTGAGGCCATGTTGATTAACCAAAAAGAAAACTTTCTGAAAGAAAAATATTGTATATTATGATGCTTTTAAAACTTGTTGTTGCTGTTTGTTTTAAACAGAATTTCTTCTTGTCAAGTGAAATTTTATCTGAAATTCCAATTTGTAAAACAGATGAAAGTAATGTATTAAAAAATATAGTTTCTAAAATGCATTTAGTGAAATACATTTAAATGACTCAATTGAAACTTCTTTGATAAGTATGTAATTCAGCATTCAAATTTTTATTTATTTTATATTATATACATAATATGGAGATCATTACCATCATATAGATTAGTAGCTAAACATGACTTTTTTTTAATATAATGTCTTGCAATCACAGTATACTTTTCAATAGAGATGAGAGAGACATTGTATTTGGAAATTTACCACTAAACAATTCAACCTGGCAACAAACATTAACATATTGGTTTTCTCTCTTGCCATTATTTTAGATTGGTACGTATATGTTGCTTAAAGTAGTTTTTAAAATTAGTTTAAAAAACATAAAAATAAATTTGAGTGAAATATTTACAGATTTCTGAAGCACCTCTTTCAAGAGTAGACAAATTTTTTTATAGTGCATAAGCAAAAAATCAAAACAGTGAAACCTACCCCAGGGGATTAAATTAACAAGCATGTATAAAATGTGAGGGTTAGATGTAAATTAGACCTTTCATAAATAAGAATTAATTTTTTTTCCTCCTTTAAAAATCCTGACTCTACTACTGACTTTCAGTGTTACCTGGGATCATTTAAACTTTATGAAATTCACTTTCTTCATCTGTAAGTAAAAAATAATATTTACATGCTGGGAAATATAAGAATAAAGTAAGGTAACATGATATATCTTCTATCCTTTTTAAATTTTACAACATTATTAATATTATTTATGTAATTAGAAACCCAATTGATTGGTTGTACTATTCTCCCCTCTGCTCCATATAGTGAGAAAAAAAAAAGGTTTATTTGTGAAAAAGGTATACAGAACCATCTTTAAAGAGAAGCAGGGTATATCTCATTGTGCTTCTTGTTTAGCCTGAACATTTGTATCTAAATCATTAAAATTTAATGATTTGATTAAAATAAAAATTGGATAGCCTTGAAGGTGATGATCATTTATAAAAGGGAGACACAAAACTCACCAAAGCTGTGTTTACAGATGCCTACAGGCCCTCTCTACTTAGATGTCACATAGCTGTCTCTGTAAACAAATCTTTTTGCCTGAGATTCCTAGAAAGTTCTTTATTCACATGGAAGGTAGAAGCCTGGCAGCTATATTTGATTTCCTTTTCTTACTTTCCTATCAATCAGTTGCCAAGTCCTGCCAATGTCCCTTCTTGACCACTGTAACAACGACAGCCAACTTCGGGCTTTTATTATTTTTCTAGAATTAAATCAATAGTCTCCAAATCCATGTTTTCCACCCTCCGCAAATCTGAACAAGTCACTCTTTTCCTAAAGACACATACATGCCTCCGATATTGTTTATGGAATGAAGCCCAAGCTTTCCAGAATCTGGTCCCTGTATCTCTCCAGGCTTATTTTTCATTGCTTTCAGTATCAATTTTACTGCTGATCAATAGGGAACTGCATGTAATTCTTAAATTATACCAATTACATGGTCTTATTGCTATGTCTTCGGATTTCTCCCTTCTTTCATCTGGATAACCCCACTCAGGTATAAGTTACTTCAAGGAAGCCTTTTCTGAGTGCTATATCTCTCCTTTCTCAGACTCCTTCTGAATTAGTTTAGGTGCTCCTACTCTGAGGTCCTATAGGTCCCTATTTATCCCCTATCATTGTACTTATGATAGGACATTGTGGTTCTCTATTTAGGTGTCTGAATCCTTCTGTGAAGTACTAGAAGAAAAGGCATTGTATCTTACTGACTCAGTGTCTAAAATTATTCCTGGCTCCTGGAGTAAGAGAAAAAAATGTGTTTTTCACATATGAAGTATATGAATATATGAGTTGTCAATAGTCTTACTCTTTCTCAGTGAAATCACAAGTTAGTCAATAGTGGATTGCATCTATCAGCACTCCAAGTTTGTTAGTTTCTTATTTTTAACCACATACTGGTCAGCATTTCTTTTGCCCAGAAAGTTGTCTTTATAGCACCCCCACAAGAAACATGTTTGGTAATGACGTACATCCTTTATACTAGTGGGAAGTTTCTGTTTATTCAAACTAAATAATTATGGGTGCCTACATGTGGCATGTGCCACAGTGGGTGGCCAAGTTAATAGGTAAAGCATAATATTTAATTGATGGGGTTAAGCTATATTATAATTTGACTTCCTCAGCCTAAATTTTATTGGCAAGCACAATGGGACATCCAAGGCAGACTGTATCTTTATATTCCTAAGCATTTACTGAGCCCTTTTAGAGGACATGGAAATGCGCCAGTACAATTGTGGGAGATGAGGGGAGAGTGGTAATCAATTTATTTGAGAGATTTAAAAGCACTCTCTTACTCTCTTATCAAGCTTTGGTGAATCTGGGTAAACCATAGTGGGAATATAAATTAACAGAAAAGGTCAAGAAATAACAGCTCAGATCAGCTCAGAAATGGCAAGGTTTAGAACTGAATTGTTACATTATTAAAAACCATGACTAAGAAGTACTACACTCTCCTTGGTTCAAAGAGGCACTTGGAAATAAAAATACTCTATTTCCTCTCTAGTACCTATTGTTATTTAATGTACCCTGCCATTTACTTTTTATTGTTTATGTCTGTCGCTTTCACTGAAATGTATGCTCCATGAGGGTAGTTGATTTGCTCTGATTTGTTTGCTCTTGTATCCTCAAGGCTTAGAACAGTATGTAAAATCTTTCATACTCAATAAATATGTTCTGAATAAATGAATTAATAGTTTAGTACAATACATGATAGCCACATCAAATACTATTGAAAATGGCATCATGGAGAGTAGTTAATTCCCTGGTCTTTGAAATGCCTTTGGTGATTTCTCTTTTAAGTTCACTAATTCATATTCCACCTGGAATTTAAGGTAATGATTTAATTTAGAAATCGATCAAGTATTTATTGAGCAGAATTTCTGATTCACGCACTGTTTACCATCGCAGTTTTAGATCTCTTTACTTTAAATTCACCCCCAGCCTAAAACTGTTCTATAATATATTGTCTCTATAGATATAAGCATTCCCATTTTAAATATTGTAGGCAAGATTTGCATTAAACCATGAATTGTAAATATAATGGTGACTATTTACTGAATCTGAAAGCAACATACATTTTTAAAAAATTCCCCAAGCCCTGAATAAATAGCCATCATACTCACATACATAAGAAATGAAAACACGTAGAAACTTAGTCCAGCGATATCACAATATTCTCAATGGAGCAGACATTTAATTTATTGCAAGATTTTATTGGAGAAGTTTTTTTAGATAAGTATCAATATAGACCAACATTTTTCTAAATATTGATTTCCTTAAAATATATTTTTAGTAGAATTTACAATATTTACTATTGACAGAACTAAATAAATATTGCTTTTTAGAATTTAACAATGCTAAATAGATGATCTTAACCAAGTGTTTTGTTTTTGCCACAAATAGTATCTGTGTGTTGTTGTATTCGAGTCATCTATATCTTAAAATAGGTTGGAATTTTTTCCTAAAAGCTTATTTCTAATGATGTTCCATCTGTTAACACATAGTCTTTTAAGTTGAAAATCTCTATTATGATCTAAGTTTTGGTGATAATTACTTCTATACCTCTAGGGCAATTATTTTTTTGGACCTCAAGTTTCTTATTTGTTAAATGGCCTTTATAGCTTCTTCTTTCGCTAAAAATCTATGGAAAATTTTATAATTTTTAGAGGAATTTAGGAAATGAGCACAGAGGATAAAATAATAATATTCGATTTATCTTACAATTATTTAATGCTTATTAAATAATTATAATACCTTTTTGCTTCTGATTAATCATTGATATAGGTTTCATTTGTTTGTATAACATAAATAAATAGTAGTTTGAACCTTTCAGAAAGATAAAAAAGAATCATATATTTGATATGTTATTTTTTTCTCTCCAGTTTTCGTTTTGGAAGACATGTTTTAGAAGGAAGAGTCTGCTTGAATAAAAACTATGTGTTGGAGCAAATGGGCTCAGTAAGTATGCATTTAACTTCACAGTCTGAATATCTGAATTGTCTTGCTGTACAGAGAATAACATAAAATTTTATGATAAATTGTGTCTACTTTTCACTTGCTTACTTTTATTCTTTAAATTTATACATTTATTTTGTGATGAAAGTTAATAGAAATATTTGCATTTGGGACAATAATTTCTCTTTCTTTTCAAAAACAAAGTAAAATATATTCAGTTTTGCTCCCACTAAAATTATGAAGATAAATTAATTTTCCCTTTGTTTTTCTAAAATTGTACTGGCCAAATACATACTCTAGCATATAAAAAAGAGCTATTATTGAGATATACGAAATATTACAAATTGGTTATAATAAGTATGATGACTGTGAGGGGTAGTAATTTTAAGACTATATATTTGTTACATTTTTTTAAAATTGCATAATATAAATGCATTTGATACATTATTTAAAAAATTTGAAATTAAACAGTACAATATAAAGTAAAAACTTAAAGCTCTCCCGCTGTGCTTGATCTTTTATACTAACTCCACTTCACTCTCTGGAAGGGATGTAATAATGACCTTTGGCTTCAAGTTTTTGGAAATGTATCTTCAGACCATTTTCTATTCATTTATATGTATATATTTAGAAGTTTTAAAATACATGGGAATTTTCTCTTTATTTTGTTTTTATTCTCAATTTTTTTATTTGATGATATCTTGGAAATCTATTTATAAGCCCCTATTTATACGTTTCCAAGTTTTTTTTTACTGGATGTAAAGCAGTTAATGTAACTGATCTACTTTCTAAACATATAATTTGGACCTTTTCCTTCCTCCTTCTTGATTTCATAAAACAAGGGATGAACTTTTATAAATTTTATTTTTTTTCAATGAATTGATTTGTGATGTCTGTGCAATAAGATTATTGATCTTAAAGAAGACTGTATTGATCTAGGAGATACTGTGCATGAGCTGTTAGTTTTCATGAGTAAGAAAAGTAACACTTTTTAGAGTTCATATCATTAGTAATTGTTGATTAGAGCACTGATTTATTTGATAGTCTATCAAACCAGATTAAAAAGCTTATTAATTGATGACTGGATTTGAAAGGCTACCAAATAATTATTATATTTTTTATTATGATTAGTAAACACTTATTCTAAAATGTTTGGAAAATATAGGAAGCATACTGCAATCTTAACACCCAGATATAACTTTTGTTATACTTTCGGTGCTTTTTTTCCCCAAGATTTTTTTTCTCTAAGTATATATTATTGTAGATGTATAAGCCTGGCTTCCAAAAACAGACTTCTTGGGTTCATCTTAGTTCTGTCATTTGTAAGCTATGTTTTTAAGTAAATTCCATAACTGTTCTAGAGCTCAGTTTCTTCATGGGTAAGATGTGAGGGTAATAGAACCTTCCTCCTAGAGCTGTGAGAATCTACTGAAATAAATACATGCAAAGCATTAAACCTGACATACAGTATGTACTCAATAAATAAAGTATTTAAACAATTTGGAACACATTGCACATAATTATGTATCTTCTTTACTCATTTAATATATTCTGAACATCTCCAGTTCATTAAATAGTCTTCTTAATTACTAGTTAATTTTAACAAGAATATAGTATTCCATCATATGATAATCTGATGTATAGTTCATATAACAATCCATTTTATTGGGCAGTTAAACTAGTTTAAAAATTATGCTATTAAAAATAACAAATAAATTTATAGATGTTTTGTATTCTTTTCTGATTTAAAGTTTAATGGCTAAAGGTAATAATGTGTGCCCAGTTTTAAGAGTTTTGATATCTATTGCCAAATGGAACAATGAGATTTGATAGTTTTTAAAATCCCTATTTTTTATTTTTTATTGGTTTATTTTTTATTGGATAAAAATCTTGCTTAACAGTATAAAATAATAATGATTGTGGATTAAAAATGTAGTATAAATGATATAACACAAAAACTATGCATCTAATAAGTGTTGTTTTTCAAAATAATTACCCTGAAAGATAGTATACACACTTGTCATGTTCATGATTACATTTGTCAAATTGTTTTTAAAGCTATTCTTTAGCAATTGCATAAAGACATGAACATTTTTCATGTTATGGTAGATTATTATTGTTTATAACAAACTATAATTTAACTCTCTTTCAAACTTCTCATCAGAGTTGACTTAAAATAGTTTGTAATATTTTTCCTACTCAATATCCAACTTTTTTTTTCTTAACCAGAATCTTATCTTTTATTTATTTTTTTTTCAGCTAGTACGTCTGCAATATATTCAGCTCTGGCTCATCCAAGCCAATTCTTATAACTGTTTTGTCAATAAGACCTGATCAGAAGTCTACTTAGAAGGTATTTTCTAAGGCTTTTGCTTTTCTGATGAAAGGAACTGGTCGTAGTTGCCCATCCTTTCTTGCTCTTCACTCTTTTTCCTGCCTCAGATGAAGCCAAGATGGTTAGAACTACAAACCATCTTGTGACCAGAAGATCATTTCAATCTCATGGAGCTTCTGAGTCACCACAACTGCTTACCTCCCAATTTCTTTCAATGTGGTGTGGGGCCGGGGGGAAGCTCTCCTATTCATTTAAACTACTAATGGCTTTTCTCTTAGTTGATTTGAAGGCATTCCTAAAACATAAACCCTGATGCTTTTACAACTGCCTTTCAAACATACTTTTTTAGGGAGTTCATCAAAATTGACTGCTCTAGGAGCATATATGACTTCATAAAAAATAAATAGGTTTTTAAATGAGTGTTTCAAAGAAATTGTAGAATTTAGAGTTGGAAGGGACCTTACACATCATCCAATTCATAACTTCTTAATGGCGGATGTTCATTAACATTACCATTGAAACTTTAAAGAAATATACATATTTGGGCCCCCATATTATGAAGCCCAGGTACTGTGGTTCAGTAGATCTCAGGTAGGGCACAGGCATCTATACTTTTTAAAACTACAGGGCTATTTTAACAGACAGCCAGGGATGAAAGTTACTGATCTATATCTACACCTCAAACAATGATCTGTAAACTAACCTGTGATATGTAGGTCTAGCAACAGATTAGAATTTTGCAACCTACATAGGGGAAGTAACTTTATGCAATTGTATGACTAGACAAACCCAAAATCCTGGTAAATATGAGAAGAAAACAGTCATTATAAATCCAAGCTAATTGTAGCCAATTTGCTTTCTAGAAAATAAAAATATCAAGAATGAAATTTGATATCATTCTTTCAACTCTCTCATGTTTTTGTGAGAACGTCACTTTTATTCCATTGCTCATAATTGTTCCGATTTCCAGTCTGCTGAGATTTAGTCCAATGCTGTAGGTCTACCTTGTTTGAAAGATAGGGCCAAATTAATGAATGGAGGCAGCTTGAATGGGGCTATGGGCTAGAGCTGGCATTAGCTGTCACTGTGCCTTCTCCAACCCCTAACTTCTCTAAAAGAAAGTGAATTTGCCACTGAAGCTGATTTGGGCGTTTTTTGGTCAGTTTTTATTTCAGTTATATATACAATTATTTTGAAATTCTTCCAGACCTCATCTTACAAGTTCTTTGGGTTTCTATCTAGTGTGAAGCCTCAAATAATTTAGATAATTTCTTATTAATAAATAACTATTCTCTGAAAGGAACACTGCTAAGTTTCTAAATGTAAGATAAAGACTCAAAAATTAGTTATGGGCCTGAAATAATAAGGAAACATTTTAAATCTCAAATTATGCCTTATTAAAGTCAAGTTGCACCACTCTCTTGAACTCATTCAGAACCAATGTGGCCATCATCCATTTAGAACCAGGTTAATCTTTTTTGTTAATTGATAGCTCATTCTAGGAAATGTATACATGTGTGTTCAATACACAAAACATATATATGTTAAATATAGTTTGTGTATAGTATATATATACACACATATATGCAGATGTATATATACACGAAGTGTGTGTGTGTGTGTGTGTGTGTGTGTGTATGTATATATATATATATATATATATATATATATATATATATATATATATATAGTGGACAGGGTTACATGCATGTATGTATATATGATATATGCATATATAGTACATGACTATATATATGACTATATCTGTATATATACATATACATACACATATATATATTAATTCTAAAGTACATTACATAGTCTCCCAGAAATGATAGAGGAAAATATTTTTGAAGATGTTTTCATCTTTCTCTGCTCCATCTTCAAAAGGAGAATCCTGGGCTGCTTGTAGAATTTAAGGTATCCTTTAGGCAGTGCTAATTATAGAGAATGATTTTTGTGTAATTGGGCCTTAATGGCTGTGGTTACTCAGGGCCTTGGCTGTGTTGTCTTAATTTTACTCCAGGCAGCAACTGGCAGAGAAGACCTAGGCTCCAAGGGGTGTGTTAGTGTTGGAAACATTTCAGGGTCAGTAGCCTGGGGCTATGCAAAGACTACATCTACCAGCCTCCATTTTATAGACCCCTCCTTAATTGTCAAACCAGAAGCCTGCCCCTCAGGCCAAAGCTCCAGGATCAACAAATAGGCCTCTTTCAGAACAAGTCTGGGGTGTGTTTTCTTCTGCTATCTGTGCAGTACCCTGGGGTTGGTGGTGTGCCAAGAACTATCTCTTTGATTATGATAGCTCCTTGGAACCTAGAATCAAAATTCCCCTGGCATCCAGAGTCAGGTGATCAAGGGGTGTCCCCCGGGTAATAGCCACAAAAACTAGGGTATCAGACATGTGTAATAGTTTTTCTCTAGGAGATACTGGCACTCTGGAGCACAGGAAAGGGAGGGCATGAAGATTGTGCCCACCAGCTTCACGGAATGAGCAGACAGAGAGCATATAGATGATGTCCGCCTGCAAAAAAACCCCCCAAAACGAAAAACCATACCATTAAAAAAAAAAAAAAATGGTGCCTTTCAGCTAGAGTGTGAAGATGGACCTGTTAGTTGGAATGAAGTAGAGAAAGAGTGTATAGATGGTGCCAACAAGAAGAAGCAGCAGGTAAAAAAAAGAAAAAAAAAAAAAAAGAAAGAAAGCTAACATGCCGGTGGCTATATCAAGACAGAGAAGGAGTGCAAAGATGGAGCCCGCCACCCAGCGGGCCTCTAGATATGTGCTCAATTACACGCCTGCCCCTTTAAGATGCCTGATGCTTTAAGATTAGCAAGATGCATTCTGGGAGCTTCTTGATCAGCTGTATTTGTGCTGAACCCTGGAGCTGGTGAGTCTGGCCGGTGAGGCCTTTCAGAGCCATTTCTCAGTTTATTACCACCTTGTGGGGCATCTAAATGTGAATCCAGTTGGTTTTTGACACTAGATTTTTGGGAGGCTCTTTTTAAAAGTTGGAGGAGGTTGGTGTGGAGTTCAAATCCTTCGCGCTTCAGATAGAATCTCCAGGTTTTGAGTTCCCTCCCCATTGTGGATCACTGAATCAGGGATGAGAGGATTTATGGTGAGATTGTTTCAGCTTCCCCTAGCCACTTGGATATGAGCTTTCCGTTATTTGCCCTGATGCACAGGAGTTAACTCAGTTTTAGGGAATTTTCCCGAAGGAATTTGTTCCATATGTAGCCGCAAATTTGGTGTGTGTATGAGAGTAGGTGAACTGAACATCCACCTATGTCGCCATCTTAAACCCACTAAAAATCATATATATTTTAAAAAACATTAGTATGGTTGATATGTGGACCCTAGGTTAGAGGGGGCCAAGAGTTGATGCAGGAAAACCAGTTAGCAAGATAATTTTGGCTTGGAATAGAAGATGGAAAGAAATGAACCTGTTTGAAACATTGAAGATCTGTGCTTGAGAGGATTTACTTACAAACTGGGTTAGAACTGTGGGAAACGGAGGAATGAAGGATCTCTTTTAGATTTTGGCTTGACCATCTAGGGGTATAGTGACACCATTTATTGAGATTTAGAGGATTAGAGTAAGATAAATACACTTTCCTGGCTTGGTTTTATTTTCATTTTAAAACGTTTTATGGTAACTTTTACTTTCCCTTTATATCATATTACAGAATGAACTTTTATTTTGGTGTGCTATTATTAAATTAATAACTCTCTCTTTTAATAGATTGTAAGCTTTATTTTATGTCTTTGGCTTAGAACATGGCCTGGCTCATGGTAGGCCCTTAATTGTTGAATGAATAAATGAGTATGTTACCATTGAGACATGAAGTTGAGGAATCTCCAGTTGGTGTTGGATAGATGAGTTTGGAAGTAGGAAGATAGTCGGTTGCAGATATTCCTTGCATGATGATGAAATCACCAACAGAGTGTAGAGTGAGAAGAAAGTCAAGGAAGGTCAAGAAAGTCAGGAGAAACTGAGTAAGGCATCTGACTGGAAAACTGAGCCTTACACCTCAGAGCTAAAATAAGCAGCTTTTCTTGCATAAACTCCATGTAATCAAAGGCGATCACAATATTCTACTTTAGTTATTCTGACCAAGAGCTTCATTTTATAGTTTAATTCACCTTTCTGTGAAACATGTAATGCAGAAAAAAATGGATTGTTTTGTAAATACATGAACTCTGGGACTTGAAAACTATATTTAATAAAAATTTATGGACAAAATTAAAGTACCTTCCCTCACTGAAGTTGAAGGTAACAAGTATTCACACATGTATTAGCCAGCTGTGGAAATCTCTCCAGGAAATTACCCCTGAAGTAATATACTATTACTATAGCTGATTGAGTTGAGGTTACCTTCTCAAGCTCATCTAAAACTGCAGTGAATTTCAAAAGTAAGAAAAGCTTGATCTAATTAATTGTAACTTGTTCTAAATGAACAATTGATGTGATGACCAACACCTGTCATGACTGATAAACCTATTAATAAAGAAGAGAGGGATAATTATTTGACTTCTTATCTGTGGAAGAGAAAAACCGACATAGATTTTCTGGTTATATCACAGAATATATCAGTGGTGGGAATGGGTATACTAGGTACCACAGTTTGAGTCCATAGCTCCTTTGTTCCATTTCTACACCTACTACTATTACTACTATCACTAAGAATGACAACAATGAAAATGGTTCTGATGATGTTAGCTCATTTTTTGAGTGCTAATGGACACTGGACTCTGCTAATCACTTAAAATTCATTATCTCATTTAATACAACAAAAATATAAGTTGGTACAATTATTTTTCCTGTTCTTTTGAGAAAATAGGGGATTTGAGAAGTCAGGTCAATTGCCCTGTGTAACTAGTGAGTGGTGTTATGAGATTCCAGCCTAGATCTTTTTGACTATAAAGGCCAGGCTCATAAACATCAGTCTTTCTGTTGGTTATTTTGTTTTCTTTGTTGTTTGTGTAATGATGAATTTAAAACTAGATTTATAAAAATGTCGTGTAGAGTAGGGGTCCCCAAACCCTCGGGCCACGAACCGGTGCTGGTCCGTGGCCTGTTAGGAACCAGGCTGCACAGCAAGAGATGAGTGGCAGGCAAGCAAGCTAGTCCTTCATCTGTATTTGCAGCCTGCTCCCTAGTGCTAGCATCACCACCTCAACTCTGCCTTAGATCATCAGGCATTAGATTCTCATAGGAACACCGGTTCCTGGTGCCAAAAAGGTTGGGGACTGCTGATAGATTAGACGCAGGACTCGAAACCTAACTAAAGCACAGAATCTCAAGGCCTACTCTAAAATAATCAGCTGTGTTTCTCCTTATAGCTTTAACTGTAGTAGCCATCCATCCACCAGCCCTAGTTTGTCTAACGTAAGCAGCAGAGATCTACTTAATGCTGCTTATGTGAATCTTTAAAATCCTATTATTGGTTTCTGAAGGCTTTCATCCATCACCCTCTCATGATAAATCTCTAACAAGGCTTTTGGTCCTCCTTTCACTTTCAAATTCCCTCATCCTCAATAAATTTCTTAGCAAAGTCACAATTAATCTTGAGTAGCACATTAACCTTGTTCGTATCAAAGTAACCCTGCAAGTTTTGCAGTTTTACATGTGATTAGAGACAGGTACCTCACATGTTGTGAGTCTCCTTTCACCACAGGCAGAAGAGTAAGGATGAGCTTTCTGATCTCTGCCTCCCATTTATCTCTGTTTCCTGCCCAGGCTTGGTATCTGCACAACTCTGCTTCCCTCTTGGCTTTTATATAACTCTGCTGATCTGTCAGTGTTTTCTCTCTTATTCACTTATCATCTGATAAAGTCCCTTTGCATCCTTCCATTTTCTTAAGTGCTATTGCACAATAAATTAATTTGAGTTAGAAATTTAAGCTCCTCATACTATATGGAAATTTTAAACCTTTTAACTGATTTTAAAAATGCTCTGCTGAATATCTGAGTGTCTGGATTTCCCTTCAGAGAGCATTGTCTTTTTGCATTCAGAAATTCAGCTAATAACTCATAATCACTATGCTTCCAAAGGTAAGAAGGTTGATTACTTCATCAAGATTCTACCAGAAATAATCCCTTCTGACTGTATAGTTATTGGGTTGCAGTCTGCAATTAGCCAGGATAGCTATCTTCAGGCTCAGAGCAAAAAGCATTTTTACATAGTGTGATTGGAAGGTGACACAAGGCACTTCATCATCCATATCGATTTTTCTCTTGCCCACCTGCTGTGTAACTTGAAATTCCCACCATTTTATAACATTTTAAGTTAAGGTATTAGAAGCTCTCTTATAATACAGTTAAGTAGCCTGAGAAAAGTCACCTTTTAAGTAATTAATGGCTATTAACATCAAATTGAGATTTAGTTTTGAGTCACTTTAATGACTCAAGAAAGACAAAAAGAGAATAATAGAGAAACAGTAAGATAAATATTGATGGGGTAGGGTGTCAGGAAAGTTGTACATCAGCTGGTTCTACATCTGGAAGGCAGGTTTGAATGGAACATTATGGTAGGATGTTTAGGAGAGACAGATGAAGAATGAGGTTTTCCAACATAAATGAGTTGAGGGTCAAAGAGTACTTATAAAAGTTGAAGAGGGCTAGGGTAGAGAGTCTGGAAAGACTGAGGTGTATATGTCTTTCACAATTTTGTCAGAGACTTAAACTTATTTTAAAATAGAAAATTTTAATTCAATACTCATTTCCCCTCTTATGATTAGGAAATCATAGTAAAGATATTGCTATATTTGATGAAATTGGCCTGGCAATATATGTTCCTCATAGGATTTCCTAACTGAAGCTCCAAATTTGATGAAATCAGATGATGTACATGTGTCAAATGGGAATTTTTCATGTACTCTTATGGAGACTGGTATTGAGCAGATCCTTTAGATTCAGTTAACTAGCATGTTTCAATAGTATAAAGCTTCATAAAATGTAGATTAGATGAAAGGAAAACAGAATACATGGAATTTACAATGTGGGGTATTGTTTTTTAAACACAATGTTGAACATTTGAAGATGAAATAATCAAATAGAGAGTAATCATGGAGACAAAAGAAAGAACAGCGAATCTAATGATAACATCAACAAAGGCAGATTAACCCCCTCAAATTGATTATTAGCCTATAAAAAGACAATTACTAAAAAGGTCAAATGGTGAAACATGGGAGCATAAAGCCACTATTGCATTGCAGAAAGATGAGTTATGAAAATTAGACAAAAAGGTGAAAGCTATTATTATGGAAAAGATAAATCAGTAGAGCAGAGAAAAAGTCACTAAGGATGACTACATCTGAAAAATAGCAACAGCAGTTCCATTTTCTGACAGATTCAAAGGGCTCCAGAAATAAAGAGAGGAAAGGGACAGAGAACCTAGTGGCCAATAAAAGGCTAAGCAACTCAAGAAAACTTAAGAGAACTCTACATCAACAGAGAATCTTAAAAGGAAAAGGTATGAGGGTTTAGAAATTTTTGTTTGTTTGTTTTTTAGTAAATCAGTTGGAACCTCACTATGAAATAAAGGGTTGAAAAAGAGTAAATCTCTATGGAATCTCTAATAAATCTAGAAACAGTGGCTCATTTTCACAAGATTCTAGGATCACAGTCTTTGTGAATCTCTTGGGACAGTTTTGAGAAGTTCTGGAGTCATGGGGAATGTATCAAAATGGTAGCAATGAAGAGTAGGAAGAGCCATTTTTATTTTTTAAATCATCTTTAAAGTTAAGCCACCTAGTAGAGTACCTTTGCTAGAGGTAAAGGAATTGGGAAATGAGGAATAAAGATTAAAAAAGGGGGAGGAGGGGATGGAGAAACAAAAAGGTAGTATTATGCAAAAAAAAAAAAAAAAAAGGAAGAAAGGAAGATAAAACAAAGGAAACAAATCTAAGATTTTTTCAGCCTTTATGACATGCCTGATACTGGGAGTAGTGTGCCTACAATCTTTATCTCTTTATATCCTCTCAACAAATATATTACTCTCATTTTACAGATGATAAAACTGAGGCACAGACACTAGCATTACTCGAATAACTGCTGACATCTGTAATTGAGGGTAATCTTTGTGACTTGAACTCCCGGACTTTTCTGAATATATTATGTTTTATAGAATTTGGGCTTAGGGGACCTGGATTCAGTCTTTCTCAATTACATATTGGTTGTGATATTCACTCAAGAAACTATTATTAGTATTTAAGTACCTACTATGTGCCAGTTGCTCTACTTATGCCTACAGTACAGCAATGGATTAAAGAGACAGAAATTCTACTTTTATAGAGCTTATATTTTAGTAAGCAGAACTCAGACAAGTCACTATATTGGTCTAAGTTTGTTTTATTGCTTCTAAAATGAAATGTATAATATGTAATTAACAGAATCTATTACTATAGCTGAATTTGACTGTTGTACACTGTGGTATGCTTTATAAATACTATCTTCTTCCCCCAATCTGGTTACCTAGAACCATACCTGGCATGAAGTGATGCTCAATAACATGAGAGAAAAGCAGTGAGGAGAGAAAGGAAAGCAGGAAAGGACAGCATAGACATTATTAGGTGGTGAATGATGGCTTCGTGTGCTGTTTACTGGCTTCTCAGATAACCTGGTCATATTTTTGAAAAACAGAGCAGAATATTGCCAGAAATAAGGATTTTCAGCTCAATCCCAGGGAACATATCACTTAAAAAATATGAAATTACAGTCTAGACAGCTTCCCAAGTGAATAGTTTATATTTGGGGTTGATATGGTAGGACTAATATGGAGACTATAAAGTAACAAACTAAAGGTGGATAGAACTGAAACATTCATGGATCTGAGTGTGTTAAGATTAGAATAAATGTTAAAGTTAATTTTCCTGGCCTTCTTCCCTCTCCACCTTTTAAGAAAAAAAAAATATATAATTTCGGAGTAGTTGGCCATAAAATAGCAAGTGAGATTAACTTGGAATTAACTTCAGGCCTAGACTCAACATCCGGCATTCTGGCCATAACAGTTCATTATGTCTAGTGTAGTTTAGATAATTTCTGGCTCATTCAGTTCCTCAGGGTAGTGAGACTGGTGTTTAACTAATGTTTCTCATCTTGCAAACATTAGTGAGTCAGTACTTGTCTCCCATCTCAATACTTGCCAATGGTTATTTGAACACTGAAGGGCTCATATTTGCCACATTTTCTAATTTCAGGACTGGATCTCAGTTATATGCACATAGAACCATATACATACCCATACCACAAAAGCAAGGTGTAGCTTCCCAACAGAGGTGAGAGATGCTTTAGTGTTAATTTGGTTTGCCATACCAGATGCCAAACAGAAACGGGATTAACTTTGGGAAGGATCTAAAATTTCACTTTATTTTCACACAGTAGCACTTATACATGAGGTATACTTTGCTCCGCCTATGCCATGTTGCTTACCTAAATGCAGAGTGGTGGTTGCCTCACAGTCTGTTGATGAAGGAGGCTGTGTCTCCCTTACTTTACTCAGTAGTGAATGCCAAAATAATATAATCCAGGGAAATGGCCATTTAGAGAGGATGTGAAACAAAGGGACAAAGTCTTGAATGATAGAGATTTTTATGGTTCCAAATGCCCCATTCTTACTCTATTCTCTTTCCATCATATCTTCATTTCAGACCAGGCAGCAACATTAACACCAAACAAGTCAGTTTTAGGGTAGAAAACAGAACCTTATTCAAGATACAATAACAATTTTGTGATAGCAACACACTGTAATGATTCTGCTCCCAAGTCTATAAGAAGTAAATGGAAGGTTATATCTTCTGACTTGAAAAAGCCTGCTATTTATAGAGCATTTATTTATGTCTGAAGCACATTTAAATATAAATTGCAATACTTAATGCCTAGTTTTATAACATGTCATTCATAATCCATTAAGTATTTTATTGCATGAATTGTATAAGAAACAGATTTATAGCCCTCAATTATGGCATTAATAAGGGATGATGAAATCTCACTGAAGATGTACTTCCCTTCAGTTTTTACAGAACTGTATTGTTGTAGCATGTGAACTATATTTTTAATATTTTATTATAAGAAGACTAAAAACAAGTGTTCTGATAGGCAGAAGGTATAAGAAAAGTGTTAATATTCTCACTAAACACTGTTGCTTTAAAACCAGTGCAGAAAAATTACTGAAAGCATGTATTGAGCTTTGACAGTAAGATATTTTAAATCAAATTGGAAAATAAAGTTATCTTTGGTCTTATGACATATAGTTGTGAATGTTTCTAAAATGTTTATAGATAAGAGCCCCAAGGACTTGCTGAATATAATATTTTACCTTTTTGTTTGTTTGTTTCAGTCTAAAGGCATTCATTTCATGTTTTGTTTATATGAATTTTAAATGAATTTCGAGATAATTTAGCATCTTCATCTTTTATTTGTTGAAGGTATGGGGTATGGGTCACTGAGTATAAAAGGGGCTATACACCTGGGATAATGAAGACAGTGCATTCCAAAGCCACCCTAGTTAGTCAGAGATTTAACAATCAGAAATAAAATAATGCAAAAAGCAGAAGGACCAGAGATGAGAGAGTTGAGGTTTCAGAAAAAATTCAGGGCTGAATAAAGTAGCACCTGACATAGAAGAGCATAGAAAGCATGTTTGCGAGGGAGCTGTAGGATCCAGGGAGTGGAGCACAGGAGTGGATTTCCAGAAGTCGGGGAATTGTTGGCTTGCTCAGATTTGGTGGTAAGAGAAGGGGACCCACATGATCCTACTGACAAACAAAGTAGAAACTTCAAAACACTTTGAGCTTTCTGAGTCAAAAAAGAATGCTCTTCCAGTAACAAATATTAATATCGTTAAATATAGTGCTGCACTTAGTGCTGCAAATTTTTATAATTCATTTCCTGCTAATGTTTTTGAGAAACTTAACTAGCAGAATGAGAGTTTCTAACTTTTCTGGGATATTATCTAGTTGGTGTTCATATTTCCAGGGCAGAAATGATAAGGTTTTAAAGATTTTGTGGAGTCAACGAAGATTGGATGTGATCTTGTGTAATCTCTTTACCAGGAAGCATGCAGGGCAGTGAAACAGCTCTACGATTGCCATTTCTACACAGAAAGCAGAGCCCAGGAGTTGTAAAACCATCTGGCTCAGTTCCCTGTGTAGGAGCTATGCATGGGAGAGCTTGGAGGACCAATTTCATTACTGATGTGGGGATTTCAATTCATTTAAAATGATTGAGTATAGTTCCTAAACTGTGATTTGCAACCAGTGCTTAAGAAATTGTCTCCATTCTCTATATTTATAAATGATGTGCATTAATTAATCTTATTTCTTTGTTTAAGAGAATCAGACTGATATTTGTCACTAATATTTGCTTTGTATCATTTATTAACAGAACAATGAATGTCTCCATTACTATTTTAAGTGTCTCATTTCCTTTTGCTATGGACATTATCAATTTTATTAGTCATTATTTTTCTGTTTCTGACACATTCTCAAGACATTGATGACAGAATTTCATTACCAGCTAAGAAGTGTGCTTTATTTACCTCCTTATATACAACATATAATACAACTGATCTGCATAATGAATGGAAATAACTTAGAAAATCATGGAATTTAGCCTTGGAAGGAACTTTAGATATCATCTATTTGAAACTGAGGCCTCTGTTTTAAATATGAGTACATGGAAGCCCAGAGAAGTGAAACAACTTGGCCAATGCCATACAGTGAATTAACAGCAATTCTAGGACTAAAACCTAATAATATATGCATTAGACACATATTATGAGATAGACATCATTCTGAAGCTTTTAAATATACTAACTAATCCCCATAACTATTGTATGAGATAGGACTACCATTCTACAGATGAGTAAACAACACAGAATAATTTCCTCAAAATTACCCAGCTAGTAAGCAGTAGAACAAAGATTAGGACCCAAATGGTCTGTCCTCAGAGCTTATCATATTTTAAGTTCATATATACCAACTTCAAGTCCAGTGTCCTTCCCACCACATTTCACATATTTTCAAGTTCATTATTTAAAATAAATTTCTTTCATTTAAAAATTATAGAAATATTTCTGTAACCTAAAGAAGGTAAGGATTAAGTAATATTCCATTTTAGAGATGAATAAGTTGGAGACAGAGAGGTAAACAATATGTCTAGTTCATCTAGTGAATTAATGGCAAGCCAGATCAAAACTGTTTTATTTTACCTACCACTTAAGTGTTAAGGAAAAATAACTGGATGGCCTCTAATGCTAATGTCAACTCCTATCTCATTTTCTGTGTCTTCTCTGTCTTCTTCAGTTTCCCCAAACCAGGACTCATCTTCCTGCACAGAGATAATCTGTTTCTCCAGTTGTCACCCTAGCTCCCACTACACTGCCCACAGTGAAGTGGAATTTAGTATGAAATCACTCCATTTGGTCACTCATCTACTCACCAGGATTCTAATTTGCAACCAATCACTTTTGTTGCTCATTGAACCAAGGGCAGAGCCAATGTTTCTACTGCATTCTCACAGTTTCCAAGATCTATACTTGATTCCTCTGTGCTGGCCATGGAATAGTCAAATTTTGAACTCAAGTAACCACCTGTGCCATAGCCATATAACTGGCCATCTGTCAGGTTTTTGATTCTGAAAGCCTCTTGGTAAACTATATAAAGTCTTCATCCCTTTGTAAACAAGGCAGTCCCTGTGTCATCCTCTTCTAACATTCTGAGATAAGAAGAGCATGAGGTCATGTATGCTACATGAAGGCTGTAGTACTGTAAATAGAAGCCAGTAATAGGGTCATGATTATTCTTCTAGTAACTTTTAGGGAGTGAAAACCATTCTAGATGAGCAGAGCTGGCCCTAGATTAATCCCCTACCTCTTGCCTTCCAACTGTTGTGGTATCTCCCACACTTTCCATTACCTTTGTAGCAAAATTCCTTTCAGTAATAAAATACTATGAAGTACTTTATACTAAGGTGAAGATGAGTGATAAACAATTTTCCATTTTAAGTATATTACTGTATGTTAATGCAAGGCACTATTTTAATAAAAAAAAACTGATTTTAAGGGGAGGCTAATAATATAAGAAGTTTTTATTTGAATGTAGGAGAGATTTTGTGGAGGGTAGGATATCCTTAGATCCCCTCATGCTGCATTTAACTAGAAGTAAACATGTTCTGAAATAATTCTGTTCCTGAGGAGGTAGTAGTATCTGTTTTTTTTTTTCTTTCTTTCTGCCTTTGTATTCTTTTTGGTAAAGACAAATAATGTAACCCAAAAAAGAGTAATCATTTCCATTTCTATTTACCCTCTGCCTTAAATACATTATCGAGAAGAAATTTGACCTAAATGTCCAGGACTGCATGAGCCATTAATTATTAAACTCCACTGGTTTGTTCGACTCCATAACTGGGGGAAATAAAAGCAAAAGAGTTGCTAACATTTTCACAAAAGTGGCAGCACCACAGAGAAATATCAACTGTGACAGAGGAAAGACATGAACAAATCACCAGAGCTGTCTTAAGTTTACATTTCCCCTATCATCTAAATAAGAGCATCAGATACCAGGGATGGAGTAGGGAGGTATGAGAAAACACTGGAGCAGTGTTAGATATAAAAGATATTGGATATCATTTGAAAGCTTGCATACAGCTACATAATAATGGCCATTCCTCCAATGGGTGTGTGTATTTCCAAGCACAATACACCCCTTATCTCCTTGGATCCTGTCCATAATCTTGATAGAATGCAAGGATGATGTTATTAATTGTTTCTGACAGCCAGATCTCTACCATTTATTAGCTTGAGTAAATTTCTTGTGCTCTCAAAACTCAAGTTTCCACATAAGTAAAATGGGAATAATAATTGGTGTTCTTATATCAGAGGGTAATTGTAAGGGATGCAAGGAGGTAACACATGTAAAATGTTTAGCACATTTTCTGGCACATGAATGTTTTATAAATGCTACTTATATTGTTACAGTTGCAATTTTGCTTATTAATGGAGACACCAGAAGGTTAAATAATTTTACTCCTGATACCTTTAGTTAATAGTGGAATCAGGACTACAGTCTAATCTTTTATGCCTCACCAAGTCCTCTTGCTTCTCCTCCTGGAAGTTGTATTTCCAGAATAAAGAATTTCCTTCTTTACTGCAGCAGCAGCTGCTGCTCACTCTCTTGTTTTACGTTAACTCAGGGGTCCTTCTCCACCACCTATTGAGCGAGGAACTGTTATTTCTCTTGTTAATCAGCAGAGTGGTTGCCTATTGAGGTCAGTGGTGTCTATAGCATCTGCTTCCAAAGGGAATCAGTGGGCTATTCATCATTATTAGTGCCTCCAACTCCCATGGGGCTCCCCGTGCTATGACAAGGCGTGTCGCAGGTAAAACAGATTCAGTGTTGCTGGACAAGCAGGGAGTGGTGTAGAATGTGTGAAGGTCAAAAGGGAGTGGAACTGCGATGCAGGTTTTTACTGCAGCTAATAGGCAGTTCTTTGCTAATGGAGAAAGACTAAAAAAAAGTAGGACTTCTCTTCATGCCTTTTTTTCTTATAGTTTCCATTCTTTTTATTTAAAAATTTTAAAGACTATTTTTTTAGGGCAGTTTTAGGTTAACAATAAATTTGAGAGGAAGATACAGAGATTTTCCGTATATTCTCTGCCCCCACATGTGCATTATCCACCACCATCAACATTACTCACCAGAATTTTATGTTTTTACCAAGGGTGAACCTACACTGACACATCAAGATCACCAAAAATTTATAGTTTACGTTATTGTTCACTCTTGATGTTGTACATTCTGTGGCTTTGGACAATTGTCTAATCATATAATATCATATATTTTCACTGCCCTAAAAATCTTCTGTGCTCTGCTTATTCATCTCTTCCCCTATTTCCACCATGCAACCCCTGCCAATCACTAATCTTTTTATTGTTTCCATAGGTTTGCCTTTTCCAGAATGCCATGTAGTTGGAATCATACAGTATGTAGCCTTTTCAGATTGCCTTTTTTTTTTTCACTTAATAGTATACATTTAAGGTTCCTCATATCTTTTCATGGCTTGATAGCTCATTTCTTTTTAGTGCTGAATAATATTTCGTTGTCTGGATGTACCAAAATTTATTTATCTGCTCACCTACTGAAGGGCATCTTGGTTGCTTCTAAGTTCTGGCAATTATAAATGAAGCTGCCATCAACATCTAGGTGTGGATTTTTGTACGGATATAGTTTTCAACTCTTTTGGGTAAGAACCAAGGAGTTTGATTGCTGGATTATGTATAAGAGTATGCTTAGTTTTATAAGAAGCTGACAAACTATCTTCTAAAGTGGCTCTTCCATTTGGTATTCCCACCAGCAGTGTATGAATGTCCTATTGCTCCACATTCTTGCCAAAATTTGGTATTGTCAGCATTGTGGATTTTAGTCATCCTAACAAGTGAGCTATGTCACTGTTGTTTTACTTCACGTTACTTTGATGACATATGATGTGGAACATCTTTTCATACACTTATTTGTCATCTGTATATCTTCGTTGGTGAGGTGTCTAGCCTATTTTATAATTGGGTTACTTGTTTTCTTATTGATGAGTGTGAAAGGCTTTTTGTATATTTTGGATAAGTTTTTTTTTTAGATGTGTCTTTTGTAAATATTTTCTTTCAATCTGTGGCTTATCTTATATTTCACTTGACATTATCTTTTGCAGAGTAAAAGTTTATAATTTTAATTAAAATTATCAACTATTTCCTCCATGGATCATGTCTTTAGTGTTATGTCTAAAAAGGTATCACCATACTCAAGATCATATGGTTTTCTCCTTTGTTAACTTCTAGGAGTTTTATAGTTTTATATTTTACCTTTAGGTGTATGGTCTATTTTGAATTAATTTTTGTGAAGAGAGTAAGGTCTGTGTTTAGGTTAAATTTTTTTTTTCTGCATGTAGATGTTCAGTTGTTCTAACTCTATTTGTTGAAAAACTATCCTTGCTTCATTGAATTTCCTTTGCTCATTTGTCAAAGATCAATTGGCTATATCTATAGGGTCTATTTTAAGTTTCTCTATTCTGTTCCATTTACCTCAGTCTATTTCACCAATACCACACTGTCTTGATTACTGTAGCTTTAAAGTAAGACTTGGAATCAGGTTGTATCAGTTCTCTAGCATGGTCCTTCTCCTTCAATACTGTGTTGGTTATTCTGGGCCTTTTATGTCTTCATGTAAGCTTTGGAATCAGTTTTTCCATGTCCATAAAATAGCATGCTGGGATTTTGATTGAGATTGCATTAAATCTATAGATCATGTTGGGGAGAACTGGCATCTTGACAAAAGTGAGTCTTCTTATCCATGAACATGGAATACTCTCTATTTATTTAGCTCTTCTTTGAGTTCATTAGAATTTTGTAATTTTATTGTCTAGATTTTGTACATATTTGCTAGATTTATAACTAAGAATTTCATGTTTTTGATTGCTAATATAATCGTGTTGTGTTTTTAATTTAAAATTCCACTTATTCATTGTTGTTATATATGAAAGCAATTGGCTTTTTTATGTTAACCTTTTATCTTGCAAACTTACTATATAATTGCATATTAGTTCCAGAAATGCTGCCTCCTTTCTTAAACAGCCTTCAAATAATTAATTTTTGGTCATTCAAGTTAAATATATACAGAAATCCCATAAATCAGTGAAACAAAGCACCTAGAGAGAATCATTTTTAAGCTTTTATTGAATGCCCACCTTAATAATGCTTTATATTTCAGTGAAGGGAGATTCTGGGGGCCATGTGCCATATGTCACAATGACCTTGCTACTAATAACCTGATGTAATATTCCAATATCCCAAGGAAGAAAAACAATAATTATGGTAATATATATATATCGAATTTCCAGTCAAGATAGAATACCATCATTTCAAGGAGTGAACAACCACTACTCATTTAGGTTGTGATTTCAGGGAGTTTTAAAATTCAATTTAAAAAATTAAAGTTTCTGGTTTCTATACATTCAAGACCATTTCTGACGCTTTGAAAGAAACAGATAAAATATGAGGCATGAACCTTGAACTCAAAACATTCACAATTTTCTAAAGTTAATTATTTTGAAATAATAAGGGAAGAGTTAGGTCCTAAAATACATAATACTGACCATGAGTGTATTAATGCCTTAAGAAATAAAATAAATGATATGATTTCATGGTTGAAAAGTTATTTGAAAAGATCAAATAGTTACTTGTAATAATACCCAAGTAAGTTCTGGCTATTGTAATTGTGAATCATTGGATTAGTACTTAGAATATGTCTGGCTCAGTTTACCTTCAGAGCCATGGTTTATCTCCCAGATGTAACTATGTAATGTTATTTTTAAAATATAATTTGAAATAAGTTGCATTAACTGAAATTTATTCATTTCCTTCATATTTTAGAAGAAAAGTTCACATCTTGCAGTATAACGGCAGAGGGGGCTATGAAAACTTATAAATTCATCCTTGTCTTCATTTACTGAGAGAGACACCTTGAATGGTGACATTGGGATGCATCTGTAAAATTAAAGCATGTATCCCAGTAGTCTATTCTTATCATTTTTCTTTTGCAACTTAACTCTTATTTCTTAAACCTAACAGACCCTAAGTCCTCACCCTTTTATATTTCTTTGGTAATTATGTTAAGCACTCTTGATTTAAAAAAAAAAAAGTCTTATACTTCGTACTGACTTTTCTTATAGCCAGTTTAAAAGTAAAAAATTCTGTCAGTAACGCACACATTTCCAAATATCTGGGGATTTCATATTAGGAACATAGCATTTTACCTTTTCATTGGTTTTAAAGATATAACCTTGGTGCATTTCTTAACCATGTAAAATAATTGAGGTGATTTAAAAATTTATTTTATTTTATTTAAATTTTCTTTTCTTTTTTTTTTTTTTCTCTCTCTCTCTTTTTTTTTCAGTTGAGGCAACCCTTGGTTGACCTCACAGATTGCAAGAACCTTGTCAGTTTACAACCCCCCACCCCCCTTTTTTTTATACGCCTATAGCACCTGGTCTTCCTAGGTGGTCTCCCATCCAAGTATAACCAGGCCTGACCTTGCTTAGCTTCTGGGGTCAGATGGAATTGGGCTTGTTCAGGGTAGCATGGCCATAGACCTTAAATTATTTTCTTGTTATATCTCTTTTATCATAAAAAATATTCTGAAACTGATCAGGTGAGCAATGTCTGATACTAATTAATTAATTATACCAGAAATGTTGTACCTAAATCATGTGCATTAATATTATTAGATGTGCCGGGCAATTCATCAGAATAAAAATTTGGAAGAGTGTCAGGATCCTTTTAACTGCTGGAAACTAGAGAGATCCAAGACTGGGGTCACAAAGGGTAAATATAAAATGATTTGTTAGTATAGATATAAACAGATGGCCCCCTAGAGAGCCATGAGGTTCAGCTTCCTGCCTCCAAGTTGAAGAGCCTTTTAATCATTTCAGGCAGGTGATTATTTCCTTAGAAGTTCTATGGAATAAGATATCCCAATTTCCCTTTATAGATTGAATGTTGCTATGACAGAAAGCCTGTCTTGGGGGTTAGAATTTTTGCTAACAACTGAAAGTATAGATCTCTTTCTTGATCATCTAGTTTGATTTAATTCTAATAAGTGCCAGGTAGTGTTTTAGGTATTTGGGATAAAATGGAACAAAAGAGATAAGATACTTGCATCATGTATCTTATAGATACTTCTATTCTAATGGGGGCAAAATAGAAAATAAAAACATAAACAAATAAAGTAATTTCAAATTATAATAATTGGTCTGAAGTAAAAGAATACATTGTTGGACACAGAGAAGCTTTAGATAAGTTGATTAGGTATGGCTCTGTGAGGAAGGGACATTTGGGGTGATATACGTGAATAAAGAAAAAGATAAAATGGACTAAATTATATGGTGTGTTAAAAAGAATTTCTGAGGTATGATCTTGGATAAGCTTGTTAGCCTCTGGACACTGTTTTCTGGTTATATTGGCCATCACCTGTTTTTGTTGGAAGATTAAGTTCTAATCAAAATTTATCATCATTGAGCAAAATTTATCTTTATTTCCCAAGCTGAGTATTTTTAAACCGGATTGTTATTTGACATCTCTGGAGGGCATTTGGAATTCTGGTGAGTTCTCATTGGTAAAGATCTCAGAGAACAGCTTGGGAGAGCTGACAGGCCTGGCTTCTCATCATGCTCGTTGTTCCACCTACAGGAGGTAATGCTCTCAAAATAAGGTAGTCTAATGCTTGAAGGGCATTATTTAACCCAAACAGGCTGTGGTTGGCAATCTAACAAGTTATTTCTCTGTTTACCTATATAATGATAGACTCTTTTACCCACAGCCAGATGAAGACAGATGGCAATCCCATCTTTTCACTGAGGTTGATGACATGGTGAAAGTGACAGATACTAGAGCATAAAACTGGCTGACTCCTGGGACAGGTCATTAGAGCCCTAAGGTCAGTCTTAGGAGACCATTCAGGGTGGGTGAAAAGCTGATCCTTAAGTAGAATTGGCTTATGGAATAAAATTTCAAGCAACACATCTCTTTAACACAGGTACATTCTACTCACTGAAGCCCACTAATCCTACCCTAAAGTCTCTTATTACTTTCTTTGAAAGATATTATTCCTATGTTCCATGTAAATTAAGTCTGAAAGATAAAATAGTGTTCTGGGGAAAAAAAAGGTTGGAGGGGCTTAACTGATGCTAAATCCTGCCTCTTCTCTGAGGAAAGGCTAAATGCTCAAGAGAAATCCTGTAATTAAGAAATCTATTTAAGTTTGTTTTACCAGCCAGCCTCAAGCTTAGTCGACTGTGTAAACTTATTTTTTTCCGTCATAGAACATCCATTAGTAGTATCTTGTTGAAAGCACATCAATTTAGAAACATTGCTTCAGAGAAAATATTTAAAAAGATGCATGATGGAAAGCAGACTGGTTGGTAGGAGATAATTGTCAGCAGTGAGTTTTTTTGTTTAAGAAAAGGTAAAGCAAGCACACTGACATTGTAAAAGTTTTATCAAATATTTCAATAAGATATTTTCTAAGACAGGAGTATGACTGAGATTATGGAAGAAACCTTATACGTAGATCCCTGGTAAGGCCTTTTCAAAATGTTTGCTTAGTTTCAGAATGACCATGTAATCTTATTAGAACAGTGCAATTAGAAGCTTATAATTACTAAATATTTCTTAAGTTCCTTAATCTTTAGTGTCAGAATTTGATGACAGGACAAGTTCTCAAAGGAACAGAAAATGCTTCTAGCTTTCTGCTGCTGTATTGGAAAATCAATTCATTCTTAATGGCTTGCAAGTGATTTTGACTTCTAGAATGCTTTGAATTTAGACTTCTAATTTGGAAATTTCAAAATCTTTATATTGGGTAGTAATGCCGGAAACAGCTCTTCTTTAATCCTAGGACAACTTTTTTTTTTTTTATTTCCTAAATGAAAATGTACTTCTAGGAAATAGATACTCAAATTACATAATTCAGATTTCTGCAGACCCTAGTCTCTGTTCTTTTATCTTTGTCATTGCTTTCTTGAAGTATTTTAAAAACTTGGCTCTGAGACTGGTCTCCCTCACTGATGTTATCTGGGTGTTTTAAACAGTAACTCTGATAGTTACCTAGACACCATTGATCAAAGGATGTCTGGCTTTCAACATGATTACATTAAGATTGATATTAGTCTTAGTGGAGATTGGATCTTAGGGCCAGAGGTACAATCATTTCTTTTTTAGTCTCTTAATTTTAAGATATGATTCACGATTTTTTTTTTTTTTTTTTTTTTTTTTTTTGCCATTGGGTCAATTCAACCAATGGCTGAAGAAATTGTTAACGCTAGGGTGACACAGAGAAATTTGGAAGTTAAAATGCGTTGCTCTCCATTCATTTAGATTATAAAACTTTAAGTAGCAGTGTAAAAATACTTAGGTCCCCTTATGCCCAATTTTATCTTTGGCTCAGGTTTCTGCATTTAGCATGATGAGTAGAGAAGAAGGAAGAGATATCCAATTGCTATCAACAAGTCTTTATAAAGATCTGGTAATACTTTGAAGAACTAGTAAGAAAAAGCCAATTGTAGTTATTTGTCCTCATACTGTTCCAACTCTGTTTTTTGGTATATACTAATATGAATTTTCTCATTCAAGAATGATCTGTTATTGCCTAGTTTTAAAGATTTTTATAAACAGTAAACTAATTTCTGTTACCCTTTCTGCCATCAACCCTCTTTTGCTATTGCTCCGTTGTTCAAAATTGCCTTCAGGTCTGGAAAAGGTTTGTTCTGTTTTCTTGATCTGTGTTTCCTGTTCCCTTGAAATCTGCTTCCATATGCTATAGTTTATGGTTTAAGGACAACATAATTTTGTTTGTTTGTTTGTTTGTTTGTTACATGACTCTGTGGCCCAACCTGGGAATTTTCTTTCAAAAAGAATAATCTTTTCTCCTAAGTTACAGATTTTAGATTGTAAATATTTTATGAGGCTTTGTTACTCTCTGCCCCATCCCCAGTCCTGGTGCCAGTCCCAAGCTTTCTTCACATCTTAGGAAAATCAGAAACATCCAAAGATAGCTGGGCCCAAAGAAATTGGCAGTTGAATTGAGTCATTAGTTCACCATCAAATTATTAAGTTTTCTCTCTTTAGTTCCTTTACATCTTTCCTTACCTTTTCAAAACCACTGGTGCCCAGTGTAGGTCTATGATCTATTTCTGAAAGGTCATAGAGAACTCTGGAAATCCAGAAGCACTAGGGCAATGTAGCATCATATTCTCTTTGTTAAGAATTTATGAACACTTGAGGACTATTGCTTTATTTTACCATTCAGCACCCCATGTAAACTATTTAAAATTTAAAAAAAATAATTATAGTTGACATACAATATTATGTTAGTTTCAAGTGTACAACATAGTGATTACATAGTGATTATATATGTGTATTTTTAAAAAACTATTTTTTAATTTATACACACACACACATACACTATTTTAAAAACTAAAATGTGCTTTTTAAAGTTGTCCCGCACTGGCTGAGGGGTAAGACAAGATATAATTTTATGAATCTTACTATTTACTTTGTGGCAAGGATGCTTTTTGAGGATGGGGGTTATTACATTGCATAGTTGCTTCTGCAAGGAATCCCAGGAGATATTCCTGTCTGACTTTAGCCTCTAGGATCATTATGGGGTTTTTGAACAACTGGGCTGTTCCTATGATATAGAAACTGGTATTGTGAAGCTCACCATGATGTTTTTCTTTTAGAGTAGACTACTTAAAACCTCAGAGTCAAACTTATACTTTCTAGGGCAAATATGTTTGTTTTGTAATATGTGTTTTTAAGTTAAACTTATTCCTAATTAAATTCTACATGCTTATCCTCATTTTGAGTTCTTTTTAAATTTTTTTTCTTTATGTTATCTTTCCCAATTCACGTAAGGAGTCTTAAATTCTTTCTGGAACAATATGGAGAGTAAATAAATAAGAGCTATTCTACATTTCATCTCTTCCTCTAGCTTAGGAGTCATTGCAGTGAAGAATGAATTTTGTCTTTTTAGTTACTTTTTTTTCCCTTTAATCTCCCCCCTCTTTAGGTGGGTCTCTTAGTGCCTAGCCTTTAATCTTTCCCTGCACTCTTTATCATTTTTGATGTTACAGTGTTATTATTGTTGCTATTATTCTTATTGTTGTTTTGAGAGTCCACTACTGACAAGGGCACAGCATAAATTTCCACTTCAAAAACAGTTCCCATTCAAAAGAATATAGATAAATATAACTCGAGTAAGCTAATAGAATAGTCTTGTAACTTTTGGAGAGTGAAAACCACTGCGAATCTTATGCTTTCTCAGGCATACGGTGGCAAATAACAAGATAAGACAGACTGTATTTTAAAACTGTGAGCAGTGATGCTCTTCTTACTGATTAAGTATCAGTAATTCCAGTTGACTTTATTAACCCTATCTGAAAGTACACTTTGAAGTGTTAGAGCTAGGTTTATAAAAGTGCACTCTTGAGTACCACTATGTCAAACAATTTGTCATAGTGTGCTGTGGTGTACATCTTTGCCTAAAGTTAAAAAAAAATTTCAACTTCAATTTGGATTGATTTTTATGCCAAGAATATTATTCTCTGGCTTTCAGCTGGCATCAGCCTAATAGGCAGCAAGATGATAGGGATGATGTTGAGGGAATGCATTTAGAGGTTGGGATCAGGATGATCCTGACTATAAGTAGACCTGTGAGTAACAATATTTTTAAATATCCTACTCCCTTTTTGACATTCATTAGGGTTATTTTGTCCCTTCAAAGAAGATGTGCAGTTCAAAGAATATGCGAGACATAGAAAATTTAGTAACAATAAACTCTGAGATGTAATGAGAGTTTAGTAGATAGAAACAGCTTATTTCTTGATTACTATACCCAACTAATTTTCTAAACCAGAAGTCTTTGATTATCCTTAATTCTTTCTCCTCACTTCCAACCCACAATCATTGTTAAACACTGTTCATTTTGCCTCTTTACATCTTTTGACTCTATTTAGCTTCTTCAACTCAACCACCCCTTCCTTCGTTTATGAAATATGTTCCAAACACAGCTTTATACTCTGCTTTACCCTCCCAAATCTAATCCAGCTTCTTCTATTAAGCAAAGCAGCTACTGGGGCTAGCAGTAATTGAAACTTGGCCCCGGGGAAATCCAGACAAGGATAGCTGGAACCAGTTTTTTCCTTCATTGGCCAAATCTAATGAGTTCCAGGAAGAAGACCTGAATGTAACAGATCTTAGACCCTTGATAGAAGGTTAATATCAGTCTTATGTGAGCTTGCCTGGTTTCTTTAGTACTCAAGAAATCTACAAGGAAAGGAATGGGTAAGCTGAGTTCTCCTACTCTTGAGGGGAATATGAAAAACTGGGGAAGGGAGTGGCTTCCTCATGTGATCTGTTGAGGAACAGAAAGCCATTCTGCTACTATACTATGGCCCATAGGGACATAGAAGACTTTGCCTTTTGTCACTTATAGACTTACTACTAGTTAGGATGCTCCAACCATATCTAGCACCAGTGAGCTGACAAAGAAGATAAATTTAGGGGGACCTAGAAGCCAGAGAGAAGAAGATCTGCTAAAAGAGACTAATAACAATTTATCATGAGCACATTTACAGAGATTGAGATATAGCAACAAAACAAAACAAACAAACAAACACAAACAAACCAAAAACCCAATTCTGTAAATTTAAATATTGTCCTATTTTAGAATCAATTTTTAGTTGTATTTCAAATTAATACCTTGAAAGATGAGGTGGAAGAAATACCTCAAAGACATGAGGGAAGCAAGACCTAGAGGATATATCTATGAACAAACATGTGAATAACCACTGTTTCAGAGAGAGAATCATATAAGATGAGGCAATTATTTAACCAAATCACAGGGAAAAAAACTCCTCACACTGAATAAATACTTCAGTTGTAGACTGTGAAAATGCACCAAGCTTGAATGGGAAAAGATATATTCTGGCTTGGCTTGACAAAATTCTGAATTTTGTCCAGTTGTCCCAACACAATTTATTGAAGAGACTGTTATTTCCCCATTTTATATTCTTGGTTCCTTTATCACAAATTAATTTCTGTGCTCTTCATTCTGTTCCATTGATCTACTTGTCTCTTTTTATGCCAATACTAACAGTACTGTTCTAATTACTGTAACTTTGTAATATAATTTGAAAACAGTATGAGTTCTTAAGATTGTTTTGGCTATTCAGTGTTTAGAAGCAAATTCTACTATCAAATCACAGAAGAGCTAACCTCTAGTAGCTAACAAACATGAAAAATGTTTGATTTCATTAATACTTAGGGAAATGCAATTAAAACCACAATTAAATATCACTTCACACTCATCAAATTTGTCTTAATATAAAAATTTAACTATAACAAGTGTCTGTGAAATGTACAACAAGAGAAACTCATATATAATTTGCATGAGTGCATACTGATAAACTACTTCATTAAGTAATTAAGCAATGAGTTCCTAAATGTAGGTACCTAAAGTCTGGTACCTACCTTTTTAGGTATATTATTTTGAAAATTTCTCACATACTCAGAAGGAGAAGAGTACAAGAATGATTATGGTAACATCACTTATAATTATAGAAATTTGAAAACAATCTGAGTGTTTCTCAAGAAAAAAGAGACTAAGTATGCTAAATTATACAATATTGCAGATAAAATGAATACATTAGAACTGTAGGGTTAAATATTGATGAATTTCAAAAACAGTGTAGTACAAAAATTTTAAGCTGAAGGAAAATATATATACAGTATTATTTAATTTACATAAAATTGAAAATTATGAAAATAATACCTCATATATCTTAAGAATAAATGTAATGATAAAAGTATAAGAAAATGTAAAGAAATGATATACACAAAATATATGATAATAGTTTATTCCAGGAGTGAGGAAAGAAGACATGATTGGACACGATTGGGGAGAAATATACCTCAGGCTTTAACTATATTGTTAGTATGTATTTTTTAAGGTAGATATTATGAATCTTTATCATTTTTATATTTATATGGATGTCTGAAATATTTAATAATACAATTTTAAAGGAGAGACATATTTCATTATATACATTTTAAATTTCTTCATATGGCAAAGATACCATAAACAAAGTTAATAAACTAACAGTAGCTTTGTAAAGTACATTTGCAACAGAGATGACAAGGGATAAAACATTATATAGAAAGAGTCCTTACAAATTGACAATGAAAAGAGAAATGACCCAATAGAAATCTGACAATAATAAATGAATACTCAGTTAACAAAGAGCAATTCATCTACTCAACAAACACAAGAAAAGATGATTATACTCAGAAGTGATCAGGGAAATGCAAATTAGATAACAATTGAATGTTACTTTATCATTACAGACTGGCAAAAAAAAAAAAACAAAAACAGTAATATGATTTGCTCACTGGTGTGAAGCAAAAATAGTAGTTTTATGTATTACTGATGGAAATATCAATTATTATAGTCTTTTTAGAAATCACTTTGGCAATATTGGAAGGGCTTAGGCAAGAAAAATGTTATAAAAGGAAAGAAAAAAATAAATTATCTGCATATGTATCTTATACAAAAATATTATATATATATATATACATACATACATACACGCATGCATATATATAGCCACACACATATCACATCACAAGACAAGTATGTTATAATTACAACAAAACCAGCGATAGCACAACCATATAACAAAACAAAACCATTCCAGTTTTACTACACATTCCTGATTGACTTTGGACAACTTCTCTCAGCTTCATTGTCCCTAGCTAAAAATAAAATAGAAAGGATTATTGGATAAGACAGGTTAAGCTCATTTATTCAGTGATTAAATAAAACAAAACAAACCCTAAAATCTTGGTAGTTTAACAAACACAGGTCTTTACTCTGTTCTAAATACATGCCCTTCATTGGTCAGCAGAGGGCTCTGCATATCGCAATTACTCAGGATCCAGTGTGACTGATGCTCCATTTTTTTTTTTTTTTTAAACAGGTGCTTCAACCATCCATTGAAGCTGGGCAAGAGAGCATTGGGGTTGGGTGGGGAGTGGGAAGTAAATTTTTGGCATCACATCAGAATTTAAATTCTTTGGCCTAGAAGTGACAAATTCTCTTTTCTCCTACAATCTAATTGACCTGAACTAGTGTCACACACACGTGAAGTATAATACTTCCCTGGAGGTGGGAGTTGAGGGGACTTAAACAAGAGGGCAAAAGGGTGAGCATTAGAAGTTTCTACTAATTTTCATAAGGATTAAATGAGAAAAGGTGCTCAATGGTTTTTAAGGTTTTTTTTATTACCCTTTGTTCTTCAGTTTTTCTTTATTTTCTTGCCTGTACAATCACATATTACCTATATTCTCTCACAGATCCAGTCCATTTTGCTAGAAATATTATTTGAAAAGATAGCTTTGATCATGTCATTCCCTCATGCTAAACATTTCATTGAGTCCCAATCCTGAGAAAGTTCCCATTACTCAGTGTGATATTCTAGATATTTCAGTCTATAACTTAAGTATATGTAGGAAATGCCTGCTATTTATGATTGTCTCAAATCTCCTGATATTCACTCCATATATTTAATATTTCATACTGTGGATTCTGCTTTCCTAAAAAATAATCTGCAACAGCCTATATTTTGCAGTTTCCCTTCCAGCCAATGTGAAGGCACACCCACCTGGGTTTCTGATTCTGATTGGATATACTGTGGATTCCGTGGATAGCAGCTAAAATCCTCATGAATGAGGTATATTTTCAGCATCATCTTCTGACAATCTTCCCATGTATCTTGTGTTTAGAGTGGATGATTATCAGTCTTACATAAGGGAAGTCATATGAAAAACAAGTAGGTTTATTTGTCTCCTTTTGTGAGACTGAAGAAGAGACCATAAGATTAAAGATTTTATTCCCCATGATACAAAGTTCAGCAGGTCTTTCAGATTCCAGTTGTAAGATTCTTTATGCAGTAAGTTTTTGAATAATCATTGCTGGAACAATTGGACATGCAAAAGTATAGTTACTAGAATAAAATTATATCATGTTCTGAATGCTGGGGAAGACAGACTATCTTGGGTTCTGGTTTTGGGGTCAGAGTCGGAATCGCATCTTCAGGAAGAGGTTGGATCACATAATTGAGCTCAGGCTGTATATAGTGGAAGAACACAAAGGAACAAGTTACCTAATAGAGAAAAACTTCCTGCTGTGCAATGCTATCCATTCTTTCTGCTGTTACCAAATCTTGAGCAAAGTTCCTACATTCATGTATATAATTCACTTCTTGTGGTGAATGTCAATAAAATTGAGGTAAGTGTACAAATTAGCATGAATATTGAACAGAGACCACATGCATGGAAGTAAGCCAGAAATTGAGGGACCATTGTGAAAAAAGAACAGTAACTTACTGGAAAAGTAGGGATGGTATTGAACTCACATAGGCTGTGAAGCAAGACATTTCATTCAAATTTGATTCAAGCTGGAAGTTTCTAGCTATGTATGAGTTATGGTGTTGGCTTCAAGGACTTCTAGTTGAGTGTGGATACATAAGGTAAGTGATTCACAACACAGTACTATACTAGATGGAAGTGCTATAGTAGATGGAAGAGCCAAGTGCTTGGGAAGATTGAGGGAGCCAAAGAATATCCTTCTGAGGTGGTGATAAGAGTTGGTTCTGAAGGGTTTGGGGATGTAGAAAAGGGAGATAAGTATTGCAAGAGAAATTGAATCACATACTTCCATTTGGAAAAATTTAATTGCCCCTCATAAGTTTGGGAAAGATCAAATACTTAATAAATTTTTAAAAATAATCTAAAACTAATTTAAGCAGGTAAGAAACTGTCATTTTCTTTATGGAATTTATAATCTAATGAACAAAGCTATAAAATGTACAAAACTATATACAAATAGGGAAACATAAAAAATCATTGGAAGGAAAAAAGGAGGGTTGAAAAATAGAATTACTATTTTTATCAAGTACAGATTCTAATTTCTGAGCTTTTCTTACAGTATCTTTTGAGCACTGGGCTTTATCTGACTTCTTGACTTCCTGTGGGGATAGAACATTTTCCTCTGTCTTTCTTATCTATGAGATGATCTGAAGCTAGGGACCTGGAAGGGAATGATTAATGCTTTTGTTGTTCTTTCTGGTTAGACTTGTTTGAATTTGCCAGTTGGAGCTGCGGGATGTAGTTTCTGACCTTTTATAAATTTTAGTATCTTCCTAAGAAAAGAAATTTTTTTTTCATCCATGTGTGTCTCAAGAATTGTCTTTTCCATCCTCAATTAAAAATTTTAGCTTAAAAATATTCTAAGATATAGTTTAAGACATAAATCCAAGGTTTTTATCATGTATATATAGATTCAGGTCAGTACTTTTCAAATTTAAATGGTCATGAACTGCCTGATAAAACACAGATTTGATTTCAGTAGATCTGGAATAAGGTTTCAGATTCTGTATTTCCTAAGCTTCCTGATGATAATGGATGCTGCTGATCTGTGAACCGCACCTACTGCAAGGTCACTATATATATAGGTCACTATGAGAATGAAATAGGTCAGATCCAGATGCTGGAATCTGCCTTGAGATTTTAGGACAGAATTCTTGCTCCTTTATTTTTTCTCTACTCAGCTTGATAGACTCTGAAATTAAGCAATTAAAAAAATTTCCTTTATCTAAAAGCAAAGAGAAATTTCTTCATTTCAGGACCTCTGTCTGTACTTCCATATTCGGTTGCTGTGGTGTTTTGGGGTCTTTGTTAAAAGAAACAAAATCCTGTCATTTTTAGAGATTTTTTTTAGAGCCCTTTAATCAATATTAGATTACTTCAGCATCATGGGAACGCTATATGTATGTCTCACACATCTCAAAAACAGTCACTTTAAAGAAGACATAAGAAAGAACTCTCTCTTCCTTCACTGCACACATTCCAACTCTAACACATTATAGAAGAGAAGATGGAGGTGGTGGGTAAAAATTTCTGTGAGAATCTTCTGCTTAGCTTACCTATTTCTCTCAGTGTCTACCCTAAATTCATTATTTGAACTTATTCTTATTTTTGTGTTAACTAAACCTAATTCATTTTAATTTCCCAATCCAGAATTTCCTTAATATCTTCCTAGTAATCTTGTTTCTCCACTTGAGAGAGGAAAAGAGGCATCTGAAAAAATACAAAAGAAAGGGCCTGTAGAAATAACTGATTTAATTGGTTAAAATTGTTCTTTCCCCCCACGCCTGCCCATGCTCTTCAACTATCATGTTTTCCCACAGCCACCTCCCCCACCTCAAGGACTTTCCAGTGTACATTTGTTGATTGATGGCTTGTCAATCAACTGATGTTCTTCCTTATCTTCATAGTTGTGTAGGAATAACAAGACTGTATAAAATTGTTCATTACAATTAGAGTTTAGCCTTGGATAAGAATTTGCTGAGCAAGTTCCATCTCTCTGTTCAAGAATTCTATAATGGTGCTGATAATGTCAAGGTCACCAGTTTTACAAAATAAATGACCTGTAAGACCAGTGGTCTGGAAATTTTTCCCCCCTTGCAGCCCCCTCCTATCCTGAGTCATGAAGTACACATGAAATCTCAAAGGACTCAAATGTTCCTTGCATGGACATTGCAAAGGTATATAAGATGCAAGAAATCTAACCAAGGGGAGATCGTGCTTTGGATCTGTTGAACGCCCCATGCTCTCCATTGGCATTAAATTCTCCTTTTTCTAACAAAATTGTCTGAGCGTCCAATTTCCTCCATCAGGTGTCACTTCCTGCAATACACTCACAAAAATTCAAGGTGCTATGAGAGTGACATTTAAATGGAGATTCGATAGCATAAGCTAGCCAAGGCACTGATCGGAAGGGAAGGGGACTACATATGTTTTTCCTGAGATGAGAGGGAGAACATTCCACTGAAGAACTCAGAAAAGGTTCGTGTGGCTGGAGTATAGAGAACGAGGACATTTGGGCTGAGATGAGCTGGAATAGTAAGTAAGATCATGAGGTATTATTAAGGATTTTAAATTTTGTACTGTAAGCAAGGGGAAGACATTGAAAGACTTTAAGCAAACATATAAGGAGAAATGTGCAGGATATTTTTGTGTGTGAGTACATTGGTGGGGCACGTGGTGACAAATTGAATTTGTACTTCAAAATAGGAAAAAATGGAAGTTTTCTGAGACAAAGTACAGATTACGAACTAGTGGCAGTTTCATTACCATTGTGATGGTTTTCACATTGTCTAATCATAGAGAGGATTTTATGTAATCTTAGAGAGACCCCAAAATACTCCTTTAATCCTGATTGAGGCTGTCCTAAGGAGGGACTGCACTAAGTCTCAAGTACTTTACGTTTTATATCCTTTCCTAAGAGATAGTTTTTATGAAGAAAGATGAGAAGTCACTTAAAGTGATAGTGGGAATCAAGGTAGAAAAAAGAAGGGATCCACCCACTTTACAAATATTGATGACAACTGGCTAATTTACCTCCTTATCTGAAAAAGTACATGAAAGGAAGATCATAATCGCCCAGAAGCACTTAATAAGCACCATTGACATTATATGGCTTGGCATCAAGGAGCATTTAGTGCACTGTGGTTTGGTGGTGAGACACAAAAAGGAAGCCCGTTATCTCCTAAGCATTTGCTGTTTGACAATAGCAGAGGTAGTATCTATTTTGTTGTTCTATCTCAGGATTCAAGGCTTTTGGGTCTTTGTTCAATGCTACGAATTGAGACTAAGTGGTTGGCCCTTGATGATGTCCTCCCTTTCTCATTTAAGTCACCTCATCCATAAGATTGCAAACCATAAATTTATTTCTCACTATAGGGAGATCAATCTATCAATCAATCATCTATCTATCAAGCTATCTATTGATCTATCAATCATCTGCCAGCTTATATATTATATTCATGGACTTGTTTCTTTTCTAAAATTAACCCTGTACTTTTTTATTTATTTTGTTAGGTGAAAAAGGTTTGTTTTAGCTTGACATGCTTTATGTTCTTGTTTCCTGTGTAATCAATTACCTTGTTACTAATACTCATTTATTAGATAAGCTGGCATGGGTCATAAGGTTCTCAGAAGAGCTCTCCCTCATTACCAGAACTCTAATTAGGTCAATAAGAAAGAGCCCTATAGATGTGGCTTATGCTCTTCGGATGCTCAAGGGACGTATAGTTAGGAAAAATGTTCTAAATATCAAGGATAATCTTGAATGCTTTTTAACTACTGTCTGATTACAGAATGCTAAGCAGCCAGTAAAATCTCCATGTTAAAACAAAAAGAGAAAAGACATTGTCTTCTTTTTGAGGTGACTAGTTAGTCTTATTGATCTATGATTTCAAGGAGGATAAGGCCTGATTTATTTCCAAGGATGAAAACTATAAACTCTTAGCTAAGGCTGTCAGAAGCAGCTTCCTCAAGAAGAAGAATAAAGAGCAGCTGAGGAATAAAGAGTCTACTATCATAGCACTGTCATTCTGTAAGTTCAACATAACTGTGGTGGTTTGAAAAAGTCAGGCAAATGAAGCATAGCAACAACAAATCAACAAGACACACTCATGCACACATGTGCATGCATACACACAAGGCATGTGACATATAGCTGTCTAAGGTGGAACAGCAAGGCTACTTTCCATCCTAGTACCAGCGAGTCTTTATAACCAGAAAAAATACTTCCATTTCCTAGGCTAATGAGAAATTGGACAGATGTTTCAGAGAAAGAGAACGAGTCAGAGTGTATTGCTCCCCTGAAATCTTTTGGTTTTGATGATACTATAATCTTTGTTCTACTACCACTTGTGATAAACACGTGTTGCATTGGCTGCAGAATATCAGAACTTCTGTTTCCTAATAACTGACTACACCACCCCACCCTGCTTACTAGAACTTGAATGAGCAGTTATGTCACTTGAACAATAAATAAACGAACATTAATGTTTTGAATAAGCAATTTCCATTTCCAGAAAGAGGACCCCCAATCGTCTCCCCTCCCACCCCAACCTTCCCCCCGCCCCCCAAAAAAACTGATGAAATTACTATTGTCAGGGATTGGAGGTCCATGGCCTCTGAATTTGCATTTTTAGCTGTGCTCCATGAAGATGGATTCTGAATCATTGACAAATGTACAGCAATGACAAAAAGATGAGAGCTCAGTAAGATCTCTGCTAAGCCTACACTAAACTGGGTCCCTGCTTAGATAAAAAATGTTTTAGTCCTCTGATAACACTGTTTTTAGTTGGATGTAATAAGTCTGCTATTACGTGACAATGGGAGAAATATCTTTGCTTCTGAAAAATTGATAAAGAGGAAAAATTAACTTTGGGTGGCAGGGCTAGATAATAAGGGAAAGAAAAAAGCCCAAGACAAAGAAAGCAAGGCTGAGTTGTTCTAATATTTATAAATCATATTATATACAGAGAGTTATAACGAACTCTCCGATTCCTAGAGTTTATCACATAATTTCTATATGCCATGATTAATACACTGGCATTCTGGTGGATATTTATTTGAATGGCAGTGAATCTTGACTATAAAAACCAAGAAAACAAAAGAAAACAACTGAAAAATTCATAATGTCTAAAAAAACTACATGAAAGGAAGATTATTATCAAATTCATTAATTTTATTTTATTTTGTAAACCTAAAGATGAAAATAAAAGCAATATGGAAATCATACAGCATCTCTCAGGAATGCTTTTTGTTCCCTGGAAAATTAATTTGCATCTGACTGAATTAAAATGTAAAGGCTCCAAGTAAATAGGCTCTTGTGGCAAAATAAGAAACGAAAATCTTATAAGGAGAAAATAAATATCTAATAATGCTTTTTTATTCTTGATTTGCAAAGCACACTGAGAGTGTCAGTTAATAATAAATGAAAAATTGCCCATATATTTAAAAGAAAGTCGTTCATTTTAGTTTATATCTTAGCTACTGATAAATACTATATTGGTAAGTAGTTATTTCTATCTATTATCTATCTATCTATCTATCTATCTACCTATCAATCTATTATCTATCTATCTATCTATCTATCATCAATCATCTATCTATCATCTATTTACTCTATCATTATCAATGAATGGTATTTTTGTAAACTTCCTTGAGCATCTTTCTAAGGCTTTTTCTGAGGCTTATACTCTTTTACTATTCCGTGGGTGAGAATTTTGCATCATAATCTTCATCCCCTTCAACTTACTACCTAGAAGGGAAAATAGAAAAAATAGTGTCAAATAATATAAATGAGTGAATGAAGTAGTCTGGGTAGAAGAGGAGAAGAATTGATTCTGTAGGCGTAACCAACATCAAATTTCAAAATTACAATATTTTTATTGGTGAACTCATTTAAATCCTATCCAGTGATAGTGAAAATACTCTACTCCCATAGGAAAATGAGGAGAAAGTAAACTGGCAGTTTGCAACAGAGGTTATATTATTGATTGAACAAATTAATGTTAAAATTTACTAAAAATCCATAGAAAGTAAATTTGAAAGAACTAATGTGTTAACCTGTCAGATTATCACTTTAAAACGAAAATATGCAAAGCTGATAAACTTGTAAAATGGGCAGCTCTTGTACACTGCTGGCACAAGTGCAAATTGGAACAGCTGTTTGGAGGGCAATTTGTATATGTTTCAAGAACCTTTAAATAGTTAAAATAGCTTAACTCAGTAATTCTAGTTTTGAAAATGTAAACTAAGGATATAATTCTAAATATATGCTTAAATATGTGTATTGTTATTTTTAATAAAGAAAAATTGGTAAGAATATAAAAATATCAAAATGAAAAGTTATATTAGATACACTATTATGATAGGCATGATGATACACTGTCTAAATCTCCCTGCAAGGAAAAACTTGTTGCCCTGGTGCTGAAAGAGCTCAGCAGACAGTTTCAAGTGGCAGTGACTTTGTCAGACAGACTCCAGGTGGCTGCAGAAAGCCACCTTACTTAAGGGCAGACACCCCTCTCAAGGAAGCCCACATGCCATGATTTATAGAATTGGGAGTATAAAGGGCCGACCATTTGGCCAACCATAGGACATATTTTAGCCCCAGAACTTACCTGACTTTTCTCTCTGCTCAGTTCTACTTCCTTCCCCTCCCTCCCTCAGGTATTGACTCCAAGGGTACTCCTTCCTAAATATTCTGCACCCTGAATTCAGTCAGTGGCTGCTTTCTGGAGAAGGCAACCGCCACGAATATGTACAACCTGTGATAAATCTGTAATCAATGGACTTTCATGTAGAAATTAAAATGATTTTAAGGCAAAGTTTATAGTAAAATGAGAAATTATCTAGGTCTAGTGAAAAAAACACTCAAATGCCTGTCTGTCTGTCTGTCTGCCTATCTATCTATCTATCTATCTATCATCATCTGTCATCAATCTGTCATCTATCTGTGTAAATTGTGCATGTGAGTATAAAAATAATAAAAACAATAACATGAGCTACATCAGTATTTTACTAGTGGAAACGTTTTCTCTTTTACTCTTTCTTCTCTTCCTCCTTCCCTTTCTCCTTTTTTTCCCCTTTTAAATTTCCCCGCTGATTATTAATGATCATCTATTAATTTAGTCATGGACAAAACAAAGTTTCTTTTAAAGAAAATCAAACTCAGTTAAAAAGTGTTTTAAAAATCACTGTGTGTCTGACAGAGCAGAGGCTTTGTGCTTCCTACTCTTGATGTATTTATTTAAATTTGTAATAGTCCTAACAACATTTGGCATACTATTCTAGATGTTTTGTGATGTCTAATAATTTTATAAATAGTGGGAAGAGTAACATATATATAAACAAGTTTAGAATAGAGATAAAGCTATGTGATATAGGGCAGGGGTCCCCAACCGCCAGGCTGCAGACCAGTATCAGTCTGTCATATAAATATCTATATATATATAGCACAGCAAGAGGTGAGTGGTGGGCAGGTGAGTGAAACTACATCTGTATTTGCAGCCTCTCCCCAGTGCTAGCATCACTGCTTCAATTCCACCTCAGATCGTCAGGCACTAGATTCTCATGTGAGCACCAGTCTCTAGTGTCAAAAGGTTGGGGACTACTGATATTGGGTATAGCACATTTAAATAATGCAAGTGATATGTAAGCTAGCTAAATTATTTTCAGCGATCTTTGAGATCTTGGAAAGTGTTCCACCCTTTGACACCTGAGCTCTCTAGTAGTAGTATTGTTTTGTCTGCTTTACCTAAATTCAACATGGAAAAATGCATGCACATTGACTTCTAAAGACAACTGCAAACTAGTAGTATCTAGTAGAGTACATGGAACTCACTGGAGAATCCTTTATCCCTTTTCTCATTCTCTTTTGGCTCATGATCTTGTCTCTGTAAATTCTGTGATTTACAGCTTATCCCCTGCCTCCTGGTTTTTGTATCAGGTTTGGTCGATCTGTTTTTCAGTTCTGAATTTTAACAAACCAACTTGGCCTTGCTAGCAGTCTGTCTGTGGGCAACCGTCTTGCTAAAGAACTAATTTCACATTCTCTTACTGGCTCCAGGGAAACCTAACTCTGGCCATGTGGGTGACTGTGAAGCACATATACAGCACTCTATAGTTTTATTTTTCCCATCTGAGCTGACCAAAGCCTTGTCACTTCACAGTCTTTACCAGCCTGAAGACAAATGGCAAGAAAATACCCTACAGAACTAAAGAGCGAACTGACAATTTGTAGATGCCCTAAGTATTACAAATGAAACATTTTCACAAATGTACTTGAGAAGATAAAATTGAAAACATTCTTATTCTGGTGAAAAATTCCCAGAATGATATAATTTCCTAAGAAACTCTAAATATGAATGAGGATCAAATACTTTTTAAGTTGTCATTTAAAACAAATAGGTAACATATTCATATTTTAAAATTTAATAGGTATAAAAATGTATCTGTGAAGTCTCCTGCCTATCCTGCCTCTCCATCCACCTTGTACCCCTCCCAAGCAACCAGGGTTTCTGATTTCCAGTGTACCTTTGAGACACAGTCTATGCATATATAATCTGATTTTCATTAATAATACAATCTTGCTTCTAGAGGGCAGGGCCATGGTCTATTTTGTTCACAGTTTCTTCTGCAACATCTCGTACAGTTCCAGGAACATGGTAGGTACTCAATAAATTTTGTAGAATAAAATAATAACCAATACAGACATTATTCTTGTCTCTGTAATTTCTTTTCCTTGCTTTCAAATATATCCAGGAAGTTTGGATGATTCACCTACAAGACTATCCCTTCTTCACAATTTCTGAAATCACAGTTCAACCTCAGAGTCTCATCAATTACATCTTAGAGCATTAAAGCCTCCTAAAATTTCTTGCTTTCTTACATCTATATGTAATTAGCTATGCAGAGAGAGGGAGGGGGCAATGTATCAGTGTGGTTAAGGGCGTCAAATTGTTCAGCCTGCTTGAGTTCATATTCTAGCTCTGCCATTTATAAGCTACTTGGTAGTCTTGGTTTATATGAGGCAGAAGAATATTCTGATGCAGTGGCTGTAGAGAGAAGAAAAAATATATATATTTACTCAAATGCGAATTGATTCCAAAATTTAAAAATTGATCTCTATAACTAATGTTATAATCAAAGTCTAAATTAGAGCCAAGGATGAGAAAAGCAATTAATGATGACATTAATTTTGAACAGCTGGTTGATATAAATCTTTCAAAGAGCCAATGGAGTGTTAGTTTATTTGGGCTTAGGGAGTTATGTCTTCTTCTCTAAGTGCTAATAACACCTGGTGTTTCAAAGTACTAATTAGAGAGAATGGCATAATAGATTGTTAGTTCCTCCAAGACAGGGATCCCCAGCTCCCAGGCCACTGCTTAGTATCTCTCCGTGGCCTGTTAAGAACCAAGCCTCACAACAGGAGATGAGTAGTGGGCAAGTGAGCAAAGCATCTGTATTTACAGCTGCTCCCCAGCGCTAGCATCACTGCCTCAGCTCCACCTCAGATCATCAGGCATTAGATTCTCATAAAAGCACTGGTCTCTGGTGCCAAAAAGGTTGGGAGACTGCTACTCCAAGATATAAGAATTACCACTGATGTGTGAGATGATAAAAATATTTTGATGTTAGTTGGAGTTTGGACCTTAGTCATAACTTAGGCACACCTACATTTCCCTATTCTCTTCCTTAGATGTGGGAACTTACATAAGACTTGGAGATATTTTCATGACTTACAAAATTAAAACTTAGAAACTATCAAATTTTAAGCTATTCTCTCTGTGAATCCTGGTTAGGTGTACCAAAACAATTTTGATTTGAATTCCATAGTGTAAGTTTTTTATTGTCGTAACCAAGGCATTAAATGAGTGATAAATAGATTTGTTCACTTTGCAGGTGAGGTTTTTGTTTGTTGTTTTGTTTTTAAATCCATGGATTGATGAGCAGGAATTGACCAGATGAGTGTTTTGAGCAAACCATTTCTCAAAAAGCTTGACATAGCGCATGATCTCTCAACAAGGATGGTGAGCTCATGAGCAATATTTGGCTGCTTTTCCACTGACAATAAATGTGGGCGAAGACAGAGCTACTGAAGGTTAATTTTAACATAATCAACACTGGTTGCTTGTTGTACAGGGCTCTTTGTAAATTGGGCTACTTTCCTTCTAAAGTTGCTATTTATTGACCATCGTATGGTCAAACGGGAAATGATTTCAAACCCTCCGTGGAGCCAAATTTATATTCTGTGATAGCTGTTGCTTCCCTGAAATCCCGAAATCAAAATATAGCTTTAGGTAAAATTTGTTAATGAAGTTAAAGTTCTAATTTAGGGGAGGACAAACTATCTTCTACAAAACAAATCTTGTTTGTTTTGTACAGCCTGCAAACTAAGAATGAGTTAATATTTTTTAATAGTTGAAAAAAAATTAAAAAGTATTTTTGTGACTTGTAAAATTATTTGAAATTTAAATTTTAGTGCCCATAAATAAAGTTTATTGTAATAAAGACAAACTCATTTAGATATTGTCCATGGATGCTTTTACACTGCAATGGCAAAGTATAGTAGCTCCAGTAGAGATTAGACAGCTTTCAAAGCTTCAAATATTTACTGTCTGGCTCTCTACAGATTAAGTACACTCACTCTATTCTAATTTACCACTTTTTTCTGTGGAGAGAGGAAAATAGTATGTCTTTTTAAGGTGAAGAAAAATCAAATTAACACACATAGAGTCTACTGTGATTATGGTACTCTGCAGATGAAGGACCTGGTTGGTTTTACCAAAATTGAAAGTGAAAACCATGAATAGATAAAAATAAATATGAGTTATCAGCTATGCCTAATGAAGCAATCATTTCACTGATCATTCCCATTATTTCCTCAAAAAAAGTGATGAGGGCAGAAGCAAGTAGAAATGACTCAATGATTGGGGAAGAAAGAACCTTTTCTTCCTTGCAAGCATGAGCTCTTTAAGCACAGGAACTGCTTTTTTCTCTCTGAGACTTCAGTACTTAGTGTGTTTAGCAGAGCCCCCGCCTGCCACTTAATGTTTCACAATGGATGTTTTAGTGAATAATACTTGGTTGGCTGATGAAATGAAGGCACCTCTGGAAAGGCTGCAAGAGAAACTGAAAATAAGAGGCATTTTCCACAGAAGAGATAAGAAGCAGAAAATTTTTCTTTTGTCCCCTATATCTGTTCACCACCTTCGTCTTCACTTTGATAATGTGTTTGTAATTAGTCTTTTTCTACAGACTTATGTGGATTTAATTCATTCACTGTGACTCTTCTTTATATCAGAGTCATTATCCTTGTTTATAATTTATAGACTTTAATTTTTGCTTCCCTGACAAATGATATGGTGTTTCTTGACCTTTATATTTTCCATAAATGCTTTTTGAATCACTCAATCACATTATCCACAGGAGGAAAGGAACTACCTAACAGTGTTAGGTAATTCTCTAAATTAAAATTTCATCTCTCTTTAGCAGTGTGGTACAGTGAAAAGAACATTGTACTTTTATTTGGGACAATTGGGTTTTACCTCTATCTCTTCCATTGATGTGCTATGTATCTTCGGTATATTATTTTACTTTTCTAGGTCTAAATTATTTTGTCGGTAAAAATTAAGAGATTTCTTTTGTGTGTATTTTTAAACAGTGTAACAAGTTTCTAAGTTTAAATTCTTTAATAAACCCTAAGTATTTTTTAAAATTAAAGAAGTTGTATTTCTGTGGATTTACATTGTAAGTCCAAAATTATAACATTTACTCTTATTGTCTAAATAAAAACACAAACAAATACATTAGTGGGATCTAAAATGCTCATATGATTCTAGTTCACAGCTGAGTATTTTCAAATATAGTTTTAAGAATAATTAAAATACATTTGACATGAAATTGGAATTAAGATTTTGCAGACGCTGGAGGCACCTTGTTGACCTTTTGAAAAGCTTCTGTAGTATGTCTTCTGAGCATTTCCTTTGAAGGGCAGCATGAAGGGCAGAATACTACAGTGTGCAAGACTCACTTATTATTTACATGTAATCATATACTAGAAAAGGACAGAAAAGGACATTGAATGGCACTTCATTCACTCTCCTGACTTTTCTAATGATCTCTCTTTTTATGATATTTCTTCATGTTTAGATCTATGCTAGTGGCTGAGGATAAAATAATGAATAAGACATATTCTCTGGTCTCAAGGACCTAATGAACTTCCTCTTCCAAAACCTTTCTTATGTTTTAGATTTCACTTAATTTCACTACCTAGTCACAGTAGGTGAAAAATTAGGGATCATTTTATACGCCGTTCTCTCTCTTACCCATACACAAAACCAGGTTCTATTTCTTAAATAATTCTTTGTTTCTACTGCTTCTGTTCTATTTCAGAGCTTTATTAACTTTTAACCAAACTATTAAAAAAGCTATGATTCATCTTGTTTCCTCCTGTTTTGTTCTCATCTACATTGTTGTCAGAGTGATGAATGTAAATCTAGATTTGATTATAAGACTGGCTAAAATTCTTTAATGGATTCCTGAGGTATGTAAAATAAAGTTTATACTATTTACCATTTCTAACACAGCTTATGCATTTCACCATGTAGGGGACCTGTCATAGTCAGCTTGTGCTGCTGTAACGAATATCATACACTGCATGGTTTAAACAACAAACATTTAATTTTCACAGTTCTAGAGGCTGGAATCAAAGCACTGGCCAATTTAGTTCCTGATGAAGGCTCTCTTTCTGAATTAACTGAAATATTTGACTTTATTTAAAAAAATCATGATACTGTTTTATAATTTTTATTTCATTGGAACTTGTCATTCAATGAAAAATAAATTCTTTTACAACCCTGAAAGATGTATCCAGGTTCTTAAAAACTTGCATTGATCAGGACCTCATGTATATCAATATTTACTTAAAATAGCCATATGACTATAAACACTTAAAAAACACATTCATTATCTCATTCTAAATACATTTTCTCATGAAATTCATTAAAAGTTTTTACTGAACATTTATAACATAACACTCAGAATCTTTTAGTCTTTTAATATTATTTTTACATGAACACTCAATTTTTTAATACCTCATTTAGTCTTTAAGCAGAAACTCTACTTTCACATTATTAGCCTGGCCCATATAGCTAGGAAGTTGAAAGAGCAGGATACTCCTGATGACAATGACAGTAGTAAACCCAGACTAAACCCAGAAGACCTTTCATATCATCAATCTAACCCCATTATTTCACAGATGAGGAAATGGTGGTCCATAAAATTAATTTTTTTATCCAAATTCACATGACTATCTGTCAGGAAATAATAACATATTCTCTACCCAATCAAACAAGAAATAAGTCTGAAGATGCTTTTCTTTTGTAAAAACAAAATATTATAATGTAAGTGAAGTTCCTGTCATAGAGTATAGAGCATCAGAAAATGCTAGTTTTTTATTGACTTTTCTTGTTTTCACATGAAGCTGGATAGGAGAGATAGCCCAGTTTCCATAGATTCCATAAAGAAAGAATTTCTCCTTACACAGATTTTTTTTATAAAGTCAAATATTTCAATTATTACTATGAGAAAGCTCAAACTTTTCTGCTTTCTGTAATCATGCCTGCATTATTATTATTATTATTATTATTATTGTCATTTATTTATTTGTTGACAAGAAGTAGTTGAGTAGAGTGCAATGGTTAATTACATGGGCTTTGTAATCAACCAAACGTGAGTATTAATTCTAATTTCATCCATGACATTGGACAATTTATTTAACCTTTTAGAATCTTTGTTTTCTGCTTATAAAATGTTGACAATAATATTGATCTCATAAGGTTTTTGTGAATGTTAAATAGTATTATTAAATAAAGCACTTAACAGAGTTGAACACTGAAATAGTGTACACTATGATGCTTTTTAAATTAATGAACAAATTGAAACAAATTTGTATGTGTGCTTAGTTAGTCTATATATTGTTTGTGGTAAAACAAAGTCCTTTGGCTGACACTTCTATAATTTACACATAGGTAAAGTAAAAAACATGGGTTTTGTTGTCATATGTCCTTCAGTTTGAATCCCAGCTTGGTCATTTATTAGGTATGTCACTGTGGACAAGACTTGGAGACTGCCTTATTTCATTTCTTTATCTGTAAAATGGGAAAAGTAATATAAAATTCCCAGCAGTACTATGAGGATTGCATGAGCTCATGTTTGGAATGTATGGTGTCAGGTACCAGTAGGCACAGGGGACTAAAAAGGTAGTGATCAACTGATTAGCAGTGCCAAGGGAAGAGGTGTGTAATATATCTTTTTTCAAGCTTGCCCTCAGAGAACTCAAATCTATAAAAATCCAGATACCTGAGCCTGATTTCTTTAATATAAGACAATTTATGTTAAGAATCAATTTTATAAAATCATGCTTCTGACAATTTTCAAGAACTTAGTAATGTCCACACTGCTTACCTTAGGTCACTGTTATGTCACTGTAAGTAGTTGACTTTGCTGATTAACATCGATGCTGAATTTTTCTTGTAAAGATTCTGTCACATTTTCATGTGTCTTCTCTTTAAGTCTTTATTTCAAGTGTTCTTGAAAAATATTTTAAGCTAAAGTATCAAATTGTCACCTTAAATATTAATGATTATAGTATTTTTTACTCTATTCTGTAAGTGGTGCAACTTACATAAAAATGTTTACCACACCAAAAGAAATTTGCCCATTACAACTATTCTGAAGATGATAAATTCTCCAGTCTTTTTTTTGGCAACTGAAAAAATCAGGTCTTTCCTTAATGAGATCTATCTGGGAAATAGTAATGAATACTGGAACTGGTTTTGGTATACTATTACTAAGATGTAGTCTTCCCTGTAAGAGAATGAGAGAGAGCAGGGAGAAAAGGTGAAGAAAATGATATTTACTTAGTAATTAAAGAGTGAATGAGCAGAACCATGTTACTTTTTAAAAAAATATCTAAGAAACTAGAATTTTAAGGGCTATGATTTCTCTGCATTTATTTGATGGGTGAATTGATTGATAATTGTAAAGAATAAATGCTGTTCTTAGATTCATGAGAAAAAATAAATGTATTTTTAAAGTCTTTTGTTTCTCAGAGTACTCCCACTCCCCTCATATTATAACATCATTGAGAACTGGAAGGGGATTAAGGTCTTTTCAGAAAAATTGGTTCTGTTGAAGGCAAAGGTGATTTTTTTTTTAATCTTTTTTGTGACTTAAGATTGACTTAAGACACTGAAAAAGGACAACTAAAAATTGTGAAATTAGACTCAAAAGGTAGTCATAGTCCCACGAACTTCAGAAACAACATAGATTGTCAGGATCCCAGGCTCAAGAGTCATGCTTTTTTTTTTTTTTTTAGCTCTGACAGTAAGGTTATAGTAAATAACCAACAAGCTTCCCCACAGAAATCGTATGGTAATAAAATTGTCTCAGTGTCCTTTCTTCCTCAACGTAAAGAAATTGCAAAAACTTCCTAAAAATACTTTCTTGTTTAAAAATAAAAATATGAAAAGTTTAGGTTTGCTCCTCATCTCCCAGGGCCATATAAAATTATTTAAATTCTCCTTATTATAGTAGAGAACAGATGCTATGAATTAGCTAGCTGAAGACAGTTAAGCTAATTGAAGACATTGAAAGCAGAAGTGGGCATTAGCAAAGGTCTCATTGTATAAAACAATATGGTGCATGTGAGGACTAGGAAGCATTTTAATATGATTGGAGTGTAATTCTAAGGTTAAGTGGCAAAAGGAAGAATCCAATATGACAATGATAATGTATTGTTTCCTCTTTATAAAGAAAAATATCCAGATCCAGGTGAAATCATCTGACACATATGTGAGAGATATTTATCTAGAATATTTTTAAAAGGGGAAATATTATCTTTAAATCACAATGCATTACAAATCTAACCAGATCTCTAGTAACATAGTATAACAAGATGTAATGAGGCGAGATATCCTTATCAGCTCAAACTTATGATATGAGGGTCCGACATCAGGATTTTCAACCCAGTACATTTTCAACCAACTTATTTGTACCATGCTTTCATGCTTTTGCTTTTGACAAGGTGTTATCCAAAATGGACATTACTTGTTTTTATTACCACCATTGCAACATAACATAAACAATGCTGAGAAATAAGAAAAGGAGGATAATTGGAACAACTTCAGGAAGAAGGTTAATTAAAGTAATAGAATGGAAGAAAAAGCTACAGCAAATAGTTTTCTTAAAGTGAAAGACAACCCAAAAGAGTTGGGGAAAGTGAGCAGTGAGGATTTGGGAGTACGGTGAGCAAATCATAAATACTGGACTATCTTTCAGGGAAGTATGACTGGACAACTTTTCATTCTGCGAAAAGACTGCTGCTGTTGGAAGAAAGGGTCAATCAGGAAGATGTTTATATTTTGAGACAGATTTTTATACTTTGAGCTACCACTTTTCATTGCTTTTTGTAGTTACTCCATATTTATTCCACTGTACCTTCTATACTCTAACCTGGTTTGTCTACTCAACAAGTTCCTTATCTTCTATTTTATGGGGACAATTGAAACTATAGTGTTTCTTCATGAACTCACTTTCTCACCAGATGTCAATGGCCTGAAGCTAGCCTCTTATCATTCTTCCTCAATCCTCAGTGTATTCATGGCCTTGGTAATGTATTCCTTTGGGCCTTCTATTCAGTTCTATTAGTGTTGCTGTGTGCTTCTCATATGTCCCAATCCTGTGGGGTACACAGTATGGCAGACACCATTAATTGCCAACTCAAAATCTAGTTTTTCCTTCTGTCTTCATTAGAGTCACATTTTGTTTGGGGCAGCAATGTATCTGGCTAAAAGCTTTACCTTACCAGAGTTTTCTTATAGAAAGGGATGGTCACTTCACACTGCTCTGACCTTTGTGATGTGATCAAAAGTTTGCTCAAATTTATGAGAACAGTCCCCTCCCCCCCAATAGAAGTGTTTCCCTTTCTCCTTTTTTCTTATTGGCAATGGAATAGCCATTATGACAATGAGGTGACAGCATAAGGACAGAAGCCCATGAGAATAAGGGCAGAGGGGAATGCCTGTAACAATGATCCTATTGTGAAGCCAGAGCTTCAAACATGGACTATTTACCTGCAAATTTCTTGTGATATAAGCAAAAGTATTTTTGGAGGAAAAATATACTTGGAATACATTCCTCTTGTTTAGATAAGGAAAATATATTTAGTTGGTATTTTATTTTGTCCTCAAATAACTTCAATACACACAGGAATTTGTTTTAGGAATTAGGGTTTTGAAAGTTAAAAAAAAAATGTAACAGAATGAGTGGAATGGAGTGGAGAAGACAGGGTTAAAGGCTATTGAAACAGTCTGATAGTGCAGACTGGACAGAGCTGGTGATCCTTATAAAATATTTTATCAAACTGCTACTTATTCCTTAGGAAGGTGACCATGGTTGACCAAGACTGTAGTTTTAGGGGAAAAATGAAAAATTTATGTGTTTCTAGAAGATATTTTATTTTGACACACATAGAAAAGCCCAACAAAAAGTATAACCTTGTACTAGAGCTAGCCATTCTTTCATGGAAATGGAAAGACTATAGCTTTTAGATCATAGCTTGGAAAGGTCTTTATGGTTGTCAATGGTGCCTAACTGTTCAACTGGGAAGATAATCCGCAGGCACTCACATACACACCAAGAGAAAGTGTGCTGCTAAACCTCTGAAGCCTCCAGAAAGTATTCCTCCCAAATGTGCACATCATATGTGTCCATGAAGGATGAAGGAAGGAAGATCTAGGATAGTAGGTCCTGGGAATGTTAAGGTCAGTAAACAAAGGGGATCATCCACTCATAGAGAGACTAGAGGCTTACAGATAGGGAAGGAACAATGGCTGAGGTAGGGAGTCCATGCCATTGTTGCCCAGTTGATTTGCTTCCCAGTTATTTCCCTATTCTTAATAGAAGTTTTGGTTTGTACCTTTCACACTGGTTACATTGAGGGAAGATAACTTTTTTATGCATTCAAAGTTGCCAGACATTCAAACCTGTTTTAGTACCAAAAGAAACTGGGATTTGATGTAGTAGATACACTAGCTATATAAGACTATATTTATCTCAATTGTGAAAAGGAGAAAATATCTGTATCCACATTGGGTAGACAAAGGTTTGAAATATGTCAGTTACTGTTAATTATCTGATCAATATATAGTCACTCATTTCCTTTTTAAAATAACTTGAATTTTGGAGAGGATATCAATAATGTACACAGCCATAATGTTTGTCTTCCCAGACTGCCTGGGAGATGGTGATATTACATAGTTCTGGCAATGCAATTTAAGCAGAAATCTACCAGCTATTTTCTACCTTGATGTAGCTATTTCTCCTTCCTCTTCTCTCTTTTTTCTTGTGTTTATAGTGACAAGAGTGAGGACAGAAGCTGGATGTAAAGAACAGAGTGGAAAGATAGTACTGTGACACTGCTGCTGTCGTGTGGTCACCACACCAGCCCCAGACTTCGAAATCCATAATTTTTTTATGTAAGAAGGGAAAAAACTTACTATTTGGTTTAGCCACTGGAGTAAGGGTTTCTGTTACATACAGCAGAATAATAATCCTAACTGACATATAGAGATTACAGGCTCTTTATACCTTTTAGGATCTAAGGATCCAGTGTAAGAAGCCTTCCCCAGGTCCTTGTTCCCATAAAAATCTCCCTTCTCTCCATATGCTCTTTCTGTTCTGCCCTCTAATATTTATAGACTTTTCCTATCTTTAAAAACTCAAGCCCAGAGTCTTTCTATATGACATTAACTCCATTAACTATGTTTTTCATGTTTCTTTTTTTAAATTTGTAATCAATATACAACTACATTCTTATTATAAAATATAATAACATACAAAACAATATAGAAGAACCCCTAATTTTATTTTTCATTCTTTTTTTTTTTTTGACTAAATCTGTGAAGGGAATATCTTCAACTTACACTTTTCTCCAAATGTTGTTTTAATTATTTGAAATCTGGTATCTGTCCTCATTATGCCACTGAAAGGAGCAGTTGGCTGGGGACTTGGAAACTCTTGGATGGTGTTCTTCAAAGGTAATGCTGAACGGGCCATGAGTGTGCAGCTTTTACAGGCCAGCCTAGGGTGCTGTCAAATTCAAGACAGGCCCGGAGGTGTTCATAATAGGTCCTTGAGCAGACACTCATCTCCCGTCATACAAATCATGGTTGGGCAAACCTCTTTTTTCTAGCACCACAAGCCACGTGGTTTAGTAGAAATGCCCTCATTGTGGAGAATATTATTAAAAGCTAATACTAACAATTCTCTTTAAAAATCCAAATAAAACAATAAACATAATATGTAAATGCTCATCTTATAAAAGTAAGTGAGCCAGTAACTAAAAAACTACTCATAACTGTCAGGTTAAATTAATTTAAAAATCAAATTTGTTGTGGAAAATATTTAATACAGATTCTTTTATTTTTCTGAGACCTCTGGACTTTGGAAATTTGTTAATGTTCTGCTCTCTTCCAACTTACTGCAAGATCTATAAAACTGGTTAGAGATATGTTTTAGGTATTACTCAGCCATAAGAAAAGATGAAATATTGCCATTTGCAACAACATAGATGGATCTTGAGATTATCCTGCTAAGTGAAATAAGTCAGATAGAAAATGTTGAGAACCATATGGTTTCACTTATATGTGGGGTATAAAACTGAAAGCAACAAACGAACAAGACAAACAAAAATTCATAGACACAGACAATAGTTTAGGGGTTATCAGAGGAAAAGGGGGAGAGGGCGGTAGATAAGGCAAGGGGGTCAAATACATGGTGACTGAAGGAAATTTAACTTTGGGTGGTGAACACACAATGAAATATACATGAGATATTATTGAATTGTACACTTGAAACCTATGTAATTTTATTAACCAATGTTGCCCCAATAAATTTAATTAAAAAAGAATTTAACTCAGTAAAAGCATAATAAAATTGCTAACATATTTGAGAACAACTGTTTTAAGTATTTTTTAAAAAGACAATAATGAATAATGATTATATATTGAAATTAAATAGAATTGTCCACAGAAACTTAGATTTTCATTTTTGTGTATTTGATTTAATATTAATTTTAGTAAATATCCCCTCTATTCCCTCTCAATTGGCAATCAATAAATGTTAAGAAAATGACAATATCTGACAACATGGGTCTTCATTTGTCAGATGATTCTGGGCCAGAATGGGTATCAATTTTGATTCACTGCTTTCAGAACAGATGGAGCAGAATGAATTAGATTAGCAGGCATAAATAAATCTTAATTTTGTTGAGATTTATACCTGTCGCATGATAAACACAGATAAATGCTTTTTTATCCAATAAGTTGCATCAATTTGGGTCTTGCAAAAGTTAAATGTTAGCCTAAAATTCAATTTGTGATGACATAATAAATGTAACCTGAGATACTGAAAGTATAGATCAGAGTGTGGTTTGGTGGAGACAGCAGGAGAATTCTAGTGAATACATTGTTTGCTCAAGTATATAATCATTTAAGATGTACATGGATTCATGGTGCTGGAAAAGCTCTTGTTTGACAAAGAAAAAAATGTAGCCCTAGGAATTAAAATATTAGCTAGCATCTTCTGTCGATCATGTAGCCCTGGCTCTTGGAATCAGGAGGATGATTCATCATTCATCATAAAACTGGAACTAAACTTTAAAGCTATATTTCTAAGAAATTGTGGTTTCGTCTGTGTAAAGGAACTAAGAGAGTGTGAGCAAGAATGGTGGAGAGACTCTTTTTTCCTCCACAGCATAACTTTTTGCACATTTTGAATTCATATCGTATGCTTATAAACCCATTCAAATAATTGAATAATAGAAAAGAAAAAAATTAACCCATGTTTCCTATTTAGAAGGAAACTCCAACGACTTCAATATTTATAAAGAATTCTCATTGAGGGCACCTCTTGCCCTATAAGTCCATGTCTCTGGCTCAGCGAATATTCTCTGTTCTCTTTGTATATTTGTGATTTTCTCTGTCTTTTCACACTCAGTGTTAATTTGAGTACAGTGACTTGTTTTATCTTTCTTTTACTTTTCTAGGATATTTCACAATGCTTTGCCTATAAAGATGTCCATAAAATAGTTGAAAAATAACTGAGAAACAATATTGATTAATTTCTCATTACTAACATTTAGGTATAAAGCCAAAGTTAACAGCAATATGGCAGGACTGGGAATGGGTATCCAGCAAAATTAACAGATGGAATGCAGCTTATCCTGGGATGCTTAAGGGTGTCTCTGGTTTTCACGCAGGTGAAAGTGAGTTAACATAAAATAAAAACTAGGAAGTTGTAATGCCAAGAAGTTTAGGGCTAATAACTTCCAAATAAGTGCCTCAGGGTCTTAGGAGCTATCTCTAAAATGATAGAGTCCCACAAACTCCTTTGGTATCCATCTATTAGATTGTTTTTTAGGACATTAATGCAAAAGATATAACAGTGAAGAAAGTTTCTTCACAGAATTTGATATGCATGATTCTGAATAACTGTTTACAAGGTTAGATGTTGGTTTTATCTTTCTGGTTTTATTATTCTTCACTCAACTGGTTGGTTGTTTGAATTTGAAGAGTGGAAAAGTTATTCCATTTATTTTGGGAAATAATTTTACCCAGGTGTATTATACAAAAGAGAATATGAGCACATGACTCTACCATCTTAATCTATTGCTGCATGAGTTCATATGCAACCTCTCAATCTGTAATTGCTTAGCAAGAAATGTGAATTACTGCACTCTCCCTAATTGACTCCACTGGAGTCTCACAGGTTCACTCCAGCCTTAAACTTCACCTCAGTAAAGCTCAGTCAGTCTGACTGCCAGAGGCCAATTTGCGTATAAATTGGCTGTCCCCAACTACCTCTAGGAAATGACTATCAAGAATGAAGCAAGAGCCAGAAGCAGCTAGGTTTTTCTGAAAGGTTGGGTAATAAAAATGAAGCATTGGATATTATCAAGATAAGTGTGGAGAGTGTGTGAGCAAGAAAAATCAAGAATACCTCATTGCTGCTGTTTCCTCCTACAATTTCCTGGAGAGAGATTTGGGCTGAGTAGAAGCTAAAAATCTATCAAGAACAGAATGTCATCAGTCAGTTGAAAGCTAATATCTACAGAAGTGCTGATCTTCAACTTTAGGTCATCCATAGTAATACGGGAACCAGATGAAATTCTACAAGACAACACTGCAGTCACATAGCTAACCTCTCAAGATTTTCAGCCCTAGGTTGACACTTGAAATATTCGAAAGGAACTGCAAGGAAAATTTAATCTATTCGTTTCCTATGCCTATACTGGTGCTACTGCAAGATATTAAGACTCTGACTTTCCTTCTTTCTTGGTTAATTTGCACGCTTAGTATTGATGATAAATGAGAATTGCAGAAGGTTATTTCATTGATTCTATTGCAGTGAAACAGCCTAAGGTAGTACCATACACTGGCCTTTCAGGTGAAGATGAATAGCTCCTGCATTGAATAGAGAAAAGAAGGAAACACTTCAATCTCCATTGCTTATAAGAAGTTGGGAAGACCTGGCACTTTAAGAAATCTTTCTATGATTGTTTAAATCCCTTTGTTGCTAAAGAAGACTCAAAAAGGATTTTTTAAATCCACTTCAGAGGCTGCTTTTATTTGACTTGAGCCTTATTCTGTGAGAGGCAAGTGTTTTCTGTTCGCAAGGCTTTATTTGGCCCCTTGGCATTTTTATTTTTTCTTCCACAGTGTTTGCCACAGTATCATTCCAATAGTTTAAAAACTGCTTTGAGTTTAATGAAATAATGGGTATTATTTTGGGATATTCCCAGCTGAAAAATTATTACTCAGAACTGGCTTCATTTATTAAAAATTCCATTTGAAGATTCCCCTTCTTTTTACTTGTAGTCATCCTTGTCAAATATACTGTTTCAGTTTGTATGCTGGAATAGTGACATTAGGTTGTGAGGGAGAATTTGTCCATTAGTCGAGACTCTGGCATCCCAGGAAACAGTCACTGTGAGTCTGAAATAATGAGAATAAGAATAAGAAGAAGCCTTAGTTATGTCCCAACAGCAGGCTGGATAATTGAATTATATTATTTTTGAGGTAGGCTTTTAAAATATCTTTTTAAAGATGAGCAGAACAAGGATTAGTAGCCCAGCTTGTGATTCATTGAGTTAGAATTGAAATTTAAGAATGTTTGGCTTTAAAGCTTTTCCCCTTATGTTACATTGTGCTTCTTATACCAACATTAAAATTATAGACCTGTTAAAAGTTTAGAAACCTTTTGAAAATTTTCATCTATTTCTTCTTCTTTCTCCTCTACCCCTATATGACAAAAAGTATCATTTGATTTTTATGGAGACAATAGAATAGTGGTTGTCATAGAATGTAGTAAATATTCAGTAAGTATTTGTTGTTGTTTTGTTGCTTTAAGTGATATAAAACACTGTATAAACAAATATGACCTCAGCCACCAAATCACTAATGACATTAAGTGTGATTATTACATACAGACATACATAAAGTTAGAGATACTTCTGGATGGGGAAAATAAAAGATTCAAGAATGGTTGTCTAAAATTTTCAGTACTATGTTTTATAGCCGCAGCTGACTAGCTGTGAAATGCTGCCATTTCCACTTAATTTTGTTCACTAGTTAATTCAGTCCTCCACTTTATTGGATCAGATCTGGAGCCAAATCATTTATATTCATTTTGCATTGTGTTTTTGCAGTGTCTCTTGATCGCTTTCACATGCTAATGCTGGCTAATTCAGTTGAGATTTATTGAAGCAGACCTTGAAAATTAACCACCTAATTTCTCATGCAAAATACACCTATTTCTCTTCACTTGTCTCTTTGAAGAATATATGTTAACAAAATAAAAGTTTGTCTTTTTGGTACAAAGCACGATGCTCATAATATTAGAGGACAGATCTTAGAGAACAAATTTTGGCATGAGGTGATAGAACCTTATGGGAATGTCGATATTATTGCCATTCTTTTTTTCTGTAGGAGAAAATCTGAATAGAATAAAATTTTCAGGAAAGCTGAGAGAGGTTATCATTTGGCTGATGTTTAACATACTAATACTTTATCTGTTGCATTGTTTTCATTATCTTGGTAATGATGGTGAGAATAGAAATTATTAATAACTTTACAAAGATTAAAAAGCATGGGGCTTTTGACTTGATTGATGAGCAACTCTGCTGGTTAAAAAAAAAATCAACCAATCAATTAATGAAATCAACCAATTTTAATCCATTGGACATAACTTTTTTATTTAACTACTAGAATCTAGTCTTGAAAGGAACTAAACTATGAACTCAATGCTCTCCCCATTAATCTGACTGTACTTGGAATTTTAGTTAATTAGAAACTTGTTATATCTCTTTTTTCATGGAACACAGGTAGTATTTTCCTGTCAGAGCTTGTCAATTCTCTTCAACCTCATCCACACAGTCAATTCAGATAGCTTCTGATTAAAGCATGATTACATGTTTCCTGCTTCTCAGAAAAAGTCACAGAATCTCTAAAATGCAATTTTAACTCATCAGATATTGAGAAGCAAAATAACATAATGATCAAAACTGAAAATTTTGAAGCCTAACTCCTTAGTTCATATTCTAAATTTGTTACTTCCTAGGTGTATGACTTTATATAAATTATTTAATCTCTTGGATGCCTTTGTTTTCTTACCTGTAAGATGGTTTAATAGTAGCAGCTATTAAATAAATTTGCTATTCAGATGAATTAGGGATGTGAAGAGCTCAGAATAGTTTTTGACATATAGTAAATGCTCAGTAACTATTAGATATAACTATCATTATTACTACTATTATTATTTAGGTGGCCAGATTAAAATCTTTATACACACACACAGATATAGGAAGGACAGAAAAAAAGCATGGGAAATATAAATGGTAGAATAATTACACTTATAGGAAAAATCATTCTATAGAGCAGATGAACTTTATGAATAATATTTTCCATGAATTTGAAAAATTTTATAATGCAATCACCATTTTATAGCAGAGCACAAAGAAGAGACATAAGAACTTTTGAATTAAGAGAGGAAGACAAGAAAAATAAGTGAAATGTTTATAATAGTTTCCTCTTTGGGAATGAATTTGTTACTTGTTTGCTGCTTATATTATTCATATAAAGCACTCACCTGAGAAAAAAACAATAAAACCAATAAGAAATGGATTTTGATTTTTTAACATCTGGTACACTGTATTAAAAACAATATATTTTCCAATTTTATGCAAAAAAGCAAAGTGTATTTTAAAATTTAAAAAAAAGAGGTAAAATGTGAGCTGGCAGAATTTAAGAAAGTAGTAAGAAAATTAACCAGAAACAAAGGCAAAATGGAGTGTACACAAAAGTGAATGGGCAATATACTCAGTAAGGAATAAAGAGGATAGGAATACAAAATGAATTAATAGTTAAGTGGATCAGAAAAATAGGTAAAATTATGCAAAGAATATCCAGTGTATCAAAATTTACAGGCTCTAAGGAGAAAAATTACATAATGGGAGAGAAAATATATTTATAGATATAAGTCATGAAAACTTTCCAGAAATAAAAGAAGACACAATTAGACTTAAAGGGCACATGTCCAAGGAAGGACTGATAAGGATAGTTAAAAGTGGAGCAAAATCTCAAAAAAGAAGTCTAAAAAGATAATCTATGAATTTTAAACCCAGCCAAATTATTGTTCAAGGTTAAAGGCACATATATATGTTAACATGCAAAACCTAGGTATAATGTTTCTGTGAGCAATTCTTGAAGTAATCATAGAGGATAAACCATATTCTACAATATATTAGTGGAAAAAAGTATAGCAAAATTAGAAAAAAAGGAGCTGTTTGAATAAATATAAAACATAAGTGGTTATTATGGATTATAAACTCTAATTTATGAAGTTATATAATTACCAGACATTTGAAAGAGGAAAGGGAAGAGAATATAGTAAGTAGTAAAAGTACACTGATTTCCATATACTTTATGCCCAAGGATCAAAATATATCATTTAAAGCTGATAAGTTAAATAATGGTTGTATACAATTATTTAAGGTACTATTAATAAAATAGTATAATTATAAACTCAGACAACGTTTGGGAAGGAAAGAAAAAACCAATGGGTATGGACTTCCACATCTTTTATGGTCAGGAGGGGTTGATGAGAGGGCTGAGGGTCTAAGGACATAATTTCATTACTGCTCATAATGGGGAATTAATAGGTATAAAAATAGAGAATGTAGACCATTGTATAATTTTATACTTGTAGAATTAAATACTATAATGAAAAAATGCAACCTTTTAAGTTAGCAGAAGAAATACAAAACAAAGATAATAAATAGCCAACATAAAGTCACGAAAATAGAAAACATGACAGCATTAAGACCAAATATGTCTGCCTTATCAAACCATTTAAATGGCTAATTTCATCAATAAAAGCAACATTTAGATTATGTAAGAAAGTAAAACCTAGTAAATATTGTGTATAAGAGATGAACATTAAACAAACTGGCTCAAACTTAATAAAAATAATACAAATAAAAAAATAAAAATAAATAAACTGACTCAGAAAAGTTAGAAAAGGATGAAAATAAGACAAATGCAAACAAGAAAGACAGGAATAACAATCTTAATATAAGACAAAATTGATTTCAGTACAAAAATATAAAATAAGATGAAGAAGTAAACCTTATAAAGAATAAAGAGTACAATTCACAAGGAAAATTTAAGAGCTGCAAATATTTATGTATCAGATAACATAGAGTGGTTCTCAGTTGCACAACATATTGGAATCACCAAGGGATCCTTAAAAAATACTGATGGTTTTCACTTGCACATATTCTGATTTAGTTGATGTGGAGTGGGACCTGGACAACAGATTTTGAAAGCTCCCCAAGTAATTCTAATGTGTAGCAAAATCTCAGAACCAGTGACTTGGCATAAATAATAAATAAATAGAAAACCACTACAGGAGATACATGAAGAAATAGATAAAAACAGTTTAAAAAAAGCAAACAACTTATTCTTTATGTCCCTTGGTTCATGACAGGTTACAGGAAAAAAGTCTGTAGATGACCTAAATAACATAAATAGTAAGGTAAATCATACATTTTTTATGCATGAGGAGAGTTTGTATATATTTGTGTAAATGAAGTTTTTACCCTAACAAGAAATGCCCCTTCTATCTTTCTTTTTCATGTACACAAAGTAACTTCCACAAAATTTTATTAAAATGTATTAAATACACCTCAGTAAATTCCAAAATATAAAAACAGTAAAAATGTTTTAAGATTGCAATATAGTAACCATCAACAAGGCAAAGTGAGAATGATATGAATGGGAGAAAATATTTGCAAACAATGCCTCTGATAAAAGTCTAATATCCAAAATATACAAAGAACTCACACATCTCAATGATGAAAAAAAATCCAGTTGAAGAATGGGCAAAAGACCTGAATAGACATTTCTCCCAAGAAGACATACAAATGGCCAATAGACATAAGAAAAGATGTTCAACCTCATTAGTGATTAGGAAAATGCAAATCAAAACCACAATGAGATACCACTTCACACCTGTTAGAATGGCTATCATCAACCAGACAAGTAATAACAAGTGCTGGAGAGGTTGTGGGGAAAAAGAGACCCTTATATACTACTAGTGGGAATGTAAATTGGTACAGCAACTATGGAAAGCAGTATGGAGTCTCCTCCAAAAATTAAAAATAGAATTATCTTGTGATCCAGCAATACCTCTTCTGGGTATCTACTCCCAAATTTGAAAACATCTACAAAGATATATACACCCCGATGTTCATAGCAGCATTTTTCATGGTGGCCAAGACATGGAAATAACTGAAGTGTACTTCAATAGATGATTGGATAAAGAAGATGTACATATATACAATGAAATATTACACAACCATAAGAAGTCAGAAAAAGTTGAAAACCATATGATTTAACTCATATATAGGATAGAAAACTGAAAGCAACAAAGGAACATGACAAGCAGAGACTCATGGACATGAACAATAGTTAAGTGGTTACCAGAGGAAAGGGGAGGAGGGAAAAGGTAAATAAGGGTAGAGGGGGTCAAATATATGGCGACAGAAGGAAAATTTAACTTTGGGTGGTGAACACATAATGCAGTACACATATGACGTATTATTGAATTGTACACTTAAAACTTATATGATTTTATTAACCAATGTCATCCCAATAAATTTAATAAAAAAATAAATATAATTTCTACTGGGAAAAAAAGATTGCAATACAGTAAACTTCAAGATTAGAAGCAAGCGAACTAGAAAATATTTCTTACTACCTAGAAACAATATAAATAAAATGTATAAATTGTTTTTTTAAGTCATGGATCAAAGAAGAAGTAACTTTTCTCCCCCCTTACTTATCCCCTGCTCCCACACTTCCAAGTACTATAACTTTTATTTGCTCTGGATTATGTTTCATCCAAATCTTGAGAACTTTTCCTAGAGACAAACTGAAGTTCCCTTTTCTCCCCATTTTCTAGGGTTTATTGTCTGCAAAAGGTTTCTGTGTAAAAACAGAAACAGAGTCTTAGGTCTCTGTAGCAAGAAGGAGGCTGAAGAAAAGGGGAATAGTAGTGACTGGAGATGGAGAGTGGGGAAGGTACCTTTCTTCACCATGCATAGAATAGCACCTGAAACTTACATCTGAGCAGAAAAACTTTCCAGTTATGTTGGGAGTGTGATCCCGCAAAATCCAAGTGGAGTGAGGCCATTCCAGAAGAGTCTGCTATCTCTGGAGGCCCTGCAAAGTCATGATGGCTATTGCCCCAACTAGTTCTAATCACAGGTGCTGACGCTTGGCTTCCTTGGTGGATCTGACTTTGCTTTTGCTTAATCTCTGGTCTTTAAAAAAAATTTCTTTTTTTTAAAATCTTGGCTTTGTTCTTGTTTTCACTGAACTATTCTCTTTCTGTTCTGTTCAATTCATTTTGTTCTGTATTTTGAGTTCCCAGTCATCAACATAGAGGCCCAACCACTCACTTAAGGAGAGACCAACTTTGAGCTATGGGTAGATTTTCTACTTTCCTGGTTTTCTGTTGCTTTCTTAACAACTTGTGTTATTTTACCCTCTTCTGTTCTATTGAAATGCTAATTATTTGTGATACTTTCAAAATAAACCTTAAATATTCAAATCTACTCATTATATATTTAAGTTAAAGGCAAACTCAGAATGAAAGGAAGTTTCCCTTTGTTTCATAACTTACTCTTTCCAGATATCTTTACCTATCCTTGTTCCTCAGCACCATTCACCCCCAAGTTTGAGTACTTAAAATACAAGAAGGAACATGGTAAATATCTGACAGAATAAATCAGCTTCTTTCAGTCTTCGATTGACTTACTTCAAGTCAGTCAAAATCTGCTCTGAGTTTCAGTCAAATTTGAGAGGAAGTTGACAAATTTATACACGTGTATCATGACTAATAGAGGCTCTAATCACTTATGCCCCTGCATCTCTCTTTTTGTTTTGATTTTTTTTTAGTTTAGAATATTATCTAATTTAAATGGAATGGAACATCTGCCATTGTAGTTAGGTAAATGAGCAGGAAATTAGGTAGTCAATGGTTAATATTTGTCACATCTCTAACACGTCTGCTCTCCCTCTCTTAGTTCTTGCTCACTGTAAGATGCTACTGGCCTGTAAGTCTGTGTTCTCTGCTTTGTTCTATTTCAGTTTCCAAGTCAAGTCTATCCATTCCCTAACTTTTAGGTAGTAAATTTCTTTGAGAGTCTGTCTCTTGGATTTGCTGGTAGTACACTAAATTATAAATCACTGAAATTTTCATTCTATAGTTTGTTGTTTTATAGACAATGGTGTTAAGATGGCTGGAAACCGATGGATTCATCAGAAATGGGTTGTTTTGATCCATGGGACCTAAGTTTTAATGAAAGATCCTTGACAAACCAAATTATTGATTTCAAATAATACCAGTCATGCAGGAAGAAAAACTGACAGGTGTCTCCCTCTTTTGACTGAACAGTGTTCACGCTATTATGTAGTGACTTTGTAGGCAAGCCAGTGTAAACTTAATGCTCTTACCTCTTCTGCCTTCTCTCTAGTGATGTATTCTCAGCCATACTGGTGTGCTTCCAAAATCGGTAGTGAAGAGAAGTTATAGCCAGTCTTTTCTGAACTTAAAATTAACTTCCTTTACTAATTTATTAGAGGTCTAAAATTGTTTGTTTTCTCTGTCATGACAATTGCTAATTTAGGCAATAGGTAGAAATGTAAATTCCTGCCTGTGTTAATGAATTCATTAGTAGAAAAGCTAGCTGAAAAGACATGGAAAAAAGTGTAAGACATTACATTTTAAAGTAGTATTTTCTACACTGAGTTCGAGAACACCAGTGTCAGTAACTGTTCAGTTGAAAAATGGTTTCAGTGGTCAAATGCTTTAGGGAAACAAAGTTAAATGGGTTTCTTTTCCTTTAGGGCTTCTCTGAGCTTATAATATGATAATGTGCTCTGTGAATTCTCAAGAAGCAAGTTATTACACAGCAGTTCCTCTACTGTTTAACTGCAGAACTTTTGTGTTTTAAAGAGTACCTTCTAATTCATCTGAGAACTAGTGTTCTTGTAAACCTCTAGACTGGAAACTGCAACACAAAGGGCAACTTTTTCTCTTTAAAAATGTAAAATAGCCCTTAACCCCTACCATACGGGGTATGAGGGATCTGAGCATTATGTCCAGGGTCTTACTATCATACAAACAAAATGAATTTACTTAAGGATATAGAGGGTGCCTCTGGATCAGATTAGTTGATGTGTAACCTTAAACATTTGCTTTCATGAGTCACATGAGATGCCCCAAGGAACTGCTTCACATTTCTTGCTATATGTTCACAAAACATAGTATCCCTATTTTGGAATTCTGTGATGGTTTCTGGGTTGTGCTTATGCTGAAGTCAGTGAAGGACAATATATTAAAACACAGGAAGGATTTGTGCAGCAAAAGTACTAGATAAAAGTTAATTAACTAATTAGTCAAACTCTCTATACAACATTCCTGTAAAAACTATGTATTACTCCTATAGTGCTAAATGCCCTTTATCTTGATATTCTTTGTGTTCCGAATTGTGTTTGCAACATTTGCCCATGTTGGCCGATGGCAAAATTTTGCAGAATTAAAGCAATTCATGTTATTCCTAAATTTGTACTTAGGTGAGTCTAGACATAAGGAAAGGAATCTCTATGATAGAATATAGTCTTAAAATGGCTTTTGTATTTCTTTCAGTGTGAACTGTTAAACTTTGATTCAGTGGTCTTTTCTCAATCTATTTATTCTGTTTTCATTAAGAGACATAGAGTTTGTTCTTTTTTTAAAATAAAATTTGTATGCATGAAATTCACAGATTTTAAAAGATGAGTTTGAATGAACATATATACTCATTTAACTGTCACCAAGATAAAGAAATATAAATATTTAAATATTTGTTGAATGGCTGGCTGACTTAGGGGACTCAAAATGTAGAAACTTAGACATGTAATTGACTGCTAGCCTGGTTAGTTAACTTTTGACAAAATAGGTGCTCTTTTAAAGTCTGTATCATAGACCTTCAAACTTTAGTCACCACCAAGATTGTCAGGAAGTTCACAGACACTGTAGAATAGTATCTAGACTCCAAACCAATATGTTTTGCTATGGCAGAGAAGGAAGGTATTTCTGCAGTCTGCTTATAGCTTTATTATTCAGTGTGGTTAAATCTACTTTATTTCATGATCTTCTGACAAATGTTAAAAGAAATATTTTATTTACATCTAAAACTTGTAGAATGAGGCTATAATTTTGTAATGGTTATAAGTTGGTAAGACAAAAAAATGTTACACTGAACTACTTCCTCCCTTTTTTTCTAAGATTTTAACTCTGAGCTTTCTTATGTGTCCCTCTATGGCACTTTTTAAAACTACATGATATACATTATATTTATAAGGTTATTTAACCTTTATAGGAGATAAAGAAATAAAGATATTTTCAGAGGGAATTCAACAAACACATCAAATTCTACTGAGACCAATTATTCCAACTACATAAGATAATAATATAATTTAATAAGACATGGTTATTCTTATTTGTTTTAAATAGCTCCAGGATTTCTGTTGAATAGCTGTGTGCATTTTTATTCACTTTTCTAGCTGAACTATCTCTGACCACATACGAAACTGAGAAATAATCAAATTTGGGGATGAGGGGAGAAAGAAGACTGAAGATATTGACTGGAGATAAATTAGTATTTTCTACATTTACAAGTGCCTTCCCTCTCCAAGGTCTAGTTTACTTGTTCATCTTGCTAGGACTTTGAGTCTTTATCTTGAATCTACATTACATTGAATGTTGTATAGTTAGCACTTGGATTTTTATTTCCAGCTAAAACAACAACAGCAAGACTAAAACAAAACCTCAGCATTAGAAAGAACATCAAGGTCACATAGTCAGTAAGTACCTGGGTTGTTTAACAGAAATACTGGGAAGCCTCAAGATCTACAGAATTAGAATTACTATGTTCTGGATTATATGATTTGAAAGAAAACTTTCCAGTATTCTGATTTGGATCTTTGGTTACAAACCAGTGAAAAAACCCAATTAATTTCCCATATATAGTTTGAATCATCGACTGGCTATCAAGTAACTGGGAGATCTTTATCTCCAAAGCATGTCCTGTCCTTCTTTAGACAGCTGTGATTGTTCCTTAGATCTAGCTGAAATATACTTCTCTTTAGCTTATGTTAGTCATCCTTGGTCTACATAGGATGCCACCGAAAAGAAAAATACTTCTTTTTAAGTTTTACAGTTCATCTCCAGATCTACATTCATGATCCCATATGTCAACTGAACATTTAGGAGAGCCATTATTTCCCTGATTCTCATTTTAGATTACACATGAACAAAGCAAATAAAAATCTTACCGGAAGTATATGCTATAGTGAGATGGGCCATAAATCTAGAATAATCTGTGGTATTAGAGGCCTGAAAAGATGTGGGAGGTTTAAGGCAACTGCCTATCAATAGGAGAATTACAGTGTAAACCCCTCAGGTTCTAGAGCAGAGTCTTGCCATACACAGTGAAAATCACACACCTTTTCAATAATAGTTCTTGGCATGGTACTAGATACTGGTAGAGTTGGACTGCTAATTGACGTATAATGTTGTATTAGTTTATGGTATACAAAATGATTCAATATATGTATATATTGTGAAACGATCATCACAATAAATTCAGTTAACATCCATTACCTCACATAGTTATAAATTTTTTTGTGTACGATGAGAACTTTTAAGATCTCTTAGCAACTTTCGAATATATAATACTGTATGTTTAACTATAGTTCCATGCTGTACATTACATCCCCAGAATTTATTTATTTTATAATGGTAAGTTTGGACATTTTTACTACCTTTACACCATGCTCCTGCTCCTGGTAAGCATTTATTTTTGCTATTTAAAAATACTTGTTATTTCATCATTCTACTGTAATGATGAGCTCTCTCTCCTCTGGCATTTATTCATTTACCTATTTATGTCAGTATGAAATTATGAATACTTATTTTATTCAATGAGTTGTAATTAGTTACTGTCATCATTTTGATGCTCAAATTGTCCCAGATTAGGCCAACAGAAGCACCTTCAAGGTCTTTTGATATGTTCTCATCACTCTTTATGTAAGAAAATAATAGTCTAGCACTATAAAATTCCTGGGGCTCATCTCATACTGTCCTTTCTCCTGCTGTGTAATCAATCATTTCTCCAATAAACCCTAGTTTCTTTTAGTAGAGGATGGCAATTAGAAACCAAGATCATGGTACTTGGTATGTGTGTATGTGTGTGTATGTATATGTTTATATATATATGTTTATATATATACACACACATACACACACATACATACACACACTCATAATTTGAAGAAAAAAGTTGAAAACTATATATACATATATACAAATTTTTCATGCTTTCACTTCTTTAAAATTTTTAAATTTTACAATAAAAAGTTAAATAGTTTTAGGACACTTACAAAGATAGTACAGAGTTCCTGTTGACCTTTCAAACCCAGCTTCCCATAAGATTAATATCTTACATAACCACAGGTAAATTATCTAACTAAAAAAATTAATATTATTTAGTTCTTTTAAAAGTAGCAATATATTTTCATCTTGTGGATTCAGCCTAATCTCTTTGATCTCAGAGAATAGTTATTTTGCAGTTTTTTGGTACTCTACTTGTTATCTATTTTGATTTATCCCCTTCTCTTCCTCCCCTTCCTTTCTGTTTTCTTCTCTTACTGCTTTTTTTCCTTCTATTTAATTAACAAGTCCTTACATAATGCTTGTTATTTTCCAGGCACTGTTCTAAACACTACAAATATTAGTTTATTTATTCCTCGTAACACTTAATGTGGTAAGCATTATTATCTCTCTTTAAAAGTAGGGATATTGAGACACGAAGTTATGTAAGTTGCCCAAGATCATTCAAAATATCAGTAAAAGATCAAGGATTTGAATCTAAGTGCTTGGCTTCCAGAATCTGTGCTCTTTACCATTGTGTCATGCTGATTGTTAAGTTGATTAAAAACTCTAGCTGAAGGCCTAAGCATATTGTGATGCTTGTAGCTTGATTGTTAGGGATTTGACCTATTTGTTAGACTACCCTCAACTGAAGTACTAAAGGTTTTCTTGTGAGACTTTCCTGTGTTTTCTAGAGGTTAGTTCTCCAGTATCCTGCCTGGAGGTTATAGGTGTAGCTTGGCCAAGATCCTTGGAGGTGATTAGGTCAAGGATATTGAAAAGATAGCACATTAAGAGTGTACTCTGGATTTTATTAAACGCCTGACTGTACTCATATCTCTGCTCACATTGTTTAGGTTAGACTTTTGTAATCTGGAAGTGAATTAGTATACCTATTCCACAGGAAATGCACTTTACTTTTATTTATTTATATTTAGAATTTTATATCCTTTAGCACTTGTATTTTTGAAACCCACTAACATACTGGAATTGTTCTTCACTCTAGTATTTTACGATTGTTTAAACATTTTGTATGATCAGATGGTTCTTAGTGATACTAACTTTAATTCATTTTTCCTTTGTGCTAAACTTGGCAATATATAATCTGAATTCAAGGACTCTGATTGGAACTTTTTTTTATGAGCTATAAACTCTCAGTGATGAAGATTAATAAACTAGTGCATTTTGTATCGGGGTAATAATAGTTTCTTTGTATTTCTTCTTTTATGTTCTTTTCATATTTTTTTTTCTATTAGGAGTTTCTTTTCTAGAACACTGAAATTATTATATGTTTTAATTCTATATTCTTGCCTAATTAAGTCTATTTAAATCTAGATCTGTGGTGGGAGGAAAAGCATTTGCTTCTACATTTGAATATTCTCCCGGTGTAATAATTTTGTTTGAAATTTAGCAAGTCCATGAGGTAGTAGCCTTAAAAATCTACCCTATTTTATGAGGCTCTTGTATTTTTCGTCTCTTTAGTTGACTAACAACAGCCTTCAATAGAACTCTTTAGATTAATAAGTTACTGTATTTCAAATTGACACTGCTTGCTGATTTATTATTGTTGTTAGCATCTACTGAGGAGAGAAACTTAGCAGATGTTAGGAAATTATCATACACATGCCTACATGTTAAAAAGCACTTAGTGATAACAGTTCTGAGTAAAATCAAGTAAAAACATATTATATTCTTTTCTCCTTCCTTGTATACTTCTTACCAGTCTCCTTTTGCCACTTATATGTCAAACAGTTTATGAAAATTTGTCCGCAAAAGAAATACAGCTTGCTAAAATGTTTAATTCACACTGCAACCTAAATGCCTGAATGTGTAGAGATCTCATTATAAATGTGGTCTAGAGAAGAACTGATCCTAATCACAAAGTCTTTTCATCTGATTTTTAGAGGAAAAGAACTAAATCCCCAACTTGTTTTAAAATTAGTTTTATTGGATAATTTATTTTTCCAGCTTTGTTGACATATAATTGACATATAACATTGTGTAAATTTAAATTATACAATGTGATGATTTGGTATATAAGCCTCCACCACCTCACATAGCTGTCACTTTATGTGTGTGTGTGGTGTGAGAACTTTTAAGATCTCCTCTTTCAGCAACTTTCAAGTATAAAATACAGTATTGTTAACTATAGTCACCATGCTGTACATTAGATTCCCAGGACTTATTCATCTTGTACTGGAAGTTTGTACTCTTTAATCACATTCATCTATTTCCCTCAGACCCCTCTCAGCCCCTGGCAACCACTATTCTACTCTGTATGTGTTTGGTTTTCTAAAATTCCACACGTAAGTGAGATCATACAGCATTTTTATTTCTTGTTTGACTTATTTCATTGAGCATAATGCCCTAAAGCTTCATCCATGTTATTGCAAATGGCAGGATTTCTTTATATTATAGATGATATTTATATTATAACAAATAATATGAATAATATTTCATATATGTACACCACAGTTTCTTTATCTGTTTATTTGTCAATGGACACAGGTTGTTTCTGTGTATTAGCTATTGTAAATAATGTTGCAATGAGCATAGTGGTGCAGATATCTCTTTGAGATAGTGATTTAATTTCCTTTGAATATATACTTAGATGTGAGCATGCTACATTATATGGCAGTTCTCTTTTTTTAATTTCTTGTAGAACTTCTATACTGTTTTTCATAGTGGCTGCACCAATTTACATTCCTATCAACAGTGCACAAAGGATCCCCTTTCTGTATATCCTCACCAACACATATCTCTTGTCTTTTTTTCTCATCTTTTTAATAATTGAGATCTTGACCAGTGTGAAATGATTCAGATTGTAGTTTTGATTTGCATTTCCTGTTTATTAGTGATGTTGAACACCTGTTGTCCATTTGTATATCTTCATTAGAAAAATGTCTATTCAGTCTTTTGTCTATTTTTATTTATGTATTTTTAAAAATTAAAAAATTACAGTTGACTTACAATATTATATTAGTTTCATTTATACAATATAGTGATTAGACATTTAAATATCTTATGAAGTGATCACTCTGATAAATCTAGTATCTATCAGATATCATGCAGTTATTACAATGTTATCAACTATTCCTTATGCTATACATTACATCCCTATGACTGTTTTGTAACTACCAATATGTACTTCTTAATTACTTCCCCTTTTCAACCATCTTCCCAATTACTCTCCCATCTGGAAGCCATCAAAATGTTCTCTATATCTATGACTTTTTTTTTTTATTCATTTATTTTGCTTTTTAGATTCCACATACAAGTGAAATCATACGGCATTTGTCTTTCTCTGTCTGACTTTTCTCACTCAGCACAATACCCTTTAGGACCATCCATGTTGTAGATGGCAAGATTTCATTCTTTTTTTATGGCTGGGTAATATTCCACTGTATATATGTACCACCTCTTCTTTATCTGTTTATTCATTGATGGGCACCCAGGTTGCCTCCATATCTTGACTGTTGTAAATAATGTTATAATGAACATATGGATTCACATGTCCCATCAAAGTTGTGTTTTGGGTTTCTTCAAATAAATACTCAAAAGTGGGATTACTGAGTCCTTCTTTTTCTCTTGTTATAGCCTTTGTTTTAAAGTTTATTTTGTCTTGTGTAAGTGTTGCTACCCTGCTTTTTTTGTTTACATTTTCATGAAACATATATATTTTTTAAATCCCTTTCAGTCTGTATATCTTTAATCTGAAGTGAGTCTCTTGTAGGCAGAATATGTAAGGGTCTTGTTTTCTTAACCATTCAATCACCTTATCTTTTGATTGAAGCATTTAATCCATTTATGTTTAAAGTAATTGTTGATAGATACATAGTTCTTGCCATTTTATTATTCATATTTGTCTTTTTTCCTTTTTTCCTCTTCTTAAAGAAGTCCCTCTAACATTTTTTTTTTTTCTTTTTGGTAATACTGGCTTGGTGATGATGAACTGCTTTAGCTTTTTTTTATATGGGAAACTATCTGTCCTTTGATTTTAAATGATAGCTTTGCTGGGTAATCTTGGTTGTAGATCCTTGTTTTTCATCACTTTGAACATTTCCTGCCAATCCCTTCTGGCTGGCAAAGTTTCTGTTGAGAAATCAGCTGATAGTCTTATGGGAGCTCCCTGCTTTTCTCTTGCTGCTTTTAAGATTCTTTGTCTTTAACCTTTGGCATTTTAATAATGCTATGTCTTGGTGTGGACCTCTTTCAGTTCATCTTCTTTGAGATTCTCTGTGCTTTAAGAGACTGTATGTCTATTTCCTTCACCAGGTTAAGGAAGTTTTTTTTTGTCATTGTATCTTCAAATAGGTTTTCTTCTTTGCTCTCTCTCTTCCCTTTCTGTTACCCAAATAATGCAAATGTTGGTATGCTTGATGTCCCAGTGGCCCCTTAAACTCATTTTTTTGTATTCTTTTTTATTTTATTATATTTATTGGGGCAATGTTAATAAAATCATGTAGATTTCAAGTGTAGAAATCAGTAATATGGCATATGTATATTGCATAGTGTGTTCACCACCCAAAGTTAAATTTCTTTCTGTCACTATATATTTGACCCTTTCTACCCCTTTCTACCTTCCCCCTACTTTGCTTCTCTCTGGTAACCACTAAACTATTTGTTGCTGTTCTGATTGGGTGTTTTTTGCTGTCTTACATTTTAAATCACTAATTCAAGTTTCTGCTTCATCTAATCTATTGTTGATTCCCTCTAATGTGTTCTTTATTTCAGTTACTGTATTCTTCATTTTTAACTTGTTCCTTTTTAAGTTTTCTATCTTTACTTTTATGTTGCCTCTTTGTTGAAGTTTTTACTGAGATCACTGAGCATCTTTATAACCAGTGTTTGGAACTCTGTGTTTGATAAATTGCTTGTCTCCATTTTGTTTAGTTCTTTTTCTGAAGTTTTATTCTATTCTTTAACTTAGGACGTGTTTCTTTGTCTCTCCATTCTGCTTTCCTCCCTATGTTCATTTCTATGCATTAGGTAGAGCTGCTACATCTCCTGATCTTGGTAGAGTGGCCTTATGTAGTCAGTGTCCTGTGGGGCACAGTGTTGCAGTCTCCCTGGTCACCTGAGCAGAGTGCTGCAGTTGTGGCCCTTGTGTGGGTTGTGTGTGCTCTCTTTTGTAGCTGAGCCTTGGTTGTTGTTTGCACATCAGTGGAAGGAATTAACCCTCAAGCTGATTCGTTGTGAAGACTGGCTATGACTACAATGGAGGAGCAGTTGTTCAGGGGATGATCTGATAGAGAAAAATTAGTTTTAGAGGGGCTTTGGTGACTGCCCAGTCTGCCTTTTGGGTGTCTCATTTGTGGAGGTGGTTGGGTGGTTCTCAGGTGTGGTCTGAAGATGACCACCAGGTATGTTGGTTCTGGTGCCTCTTGGGAGAGACTCTGGAGTGGGCCAAGTTCAGCTGTTGCCTGTATTCTGCCTGGGGCCACTTGATATGAGCTACAAAGTGATCTGCAGATGGTTGTTACTTGTTCTAGGCTTGGAGGTGCCTGGGAGAGGCTAAGCTGTGAACTGAATCCAGCTGCCGCTAATGCCGCTTAGCAAGACGTATGGGTGATGCTGAGGCCAGATGCTTGTTTGAAGTTTGTGAATCTCTGAGAGAGTTTAAGAAAGTTTGCAGTGTGAGCTAAGATAGGCCGTTTGTATGGAATTGCCACTGTAAACAGCTTGAGTGGGCCTGCAAGTTGGGTAGGACGGGGTCTCAGTGAATTACCAGGGCAGGGTAAACAGTGTTAGCCAGGTTGCTGGACACTCAGATATGGCTCCCACCTGTGTGTACAGGCTGGGTGTGTGGAGAGGGCTCAATGAAGGAACAATGGCTTCTGTCAGCTCTTCTGTCTGAGAGAAAGCTGCCTCTCCTGCCCTTGTCCTGAAGCCAGACAGTTAAGTTCTTCCCCCATATATCTCTGGCACCTTTCAAACTGCTGCCCCAGTGCTGGAGCTCAGGGTGATTGAGTCCATCAGCGAGTTAAGTCCATGTGCATGTTCTTTAAGTTGAGTGCCTGGGACTCCAGCAGCTCTCCATCTTACTTAGCCATAATTTCTGCTGGTTTTCACAGCCAGAAGTTTTGGAGACTTCTTTTCCTGGCACTGGAGACTGAGCTGGGGAGCCTAGTGTGGGCCTAGTGTGGGCTTCCTCCTCAGGGGAGACCTCCACAGCCAAGATATTCCTCTTGATTTTTAATGGACACATGAGGGTATGGGATCAGCCTGTTATGCATCTCTGTCCCTCCTACTAGTCTCAATGTGACTTCTTCTGTATGTCCTTTTTGTAGGATTTCTGTTCAGCTAGACTTCAGGTGATTCTCAGTGATGTTTTTTGTTTGTTTGTTTGTTTTTGTTTTTGTAGTTTAGTTGTAATTTTGATGTGGTCATGAGAGGGGGCAAGCACAGCATTTACCTGCTCTGACATCTTGACTGAAAAACCTTTTTTGTTCAGTTTAATCAGATTTTTATTACTATTTTCTTGCTATTGAGTTGTATGAGTTTCTTACATATTTTTTGATATTAACCTCATATCATATATAAGGTTTGTAAGTATTTTCTCTCATTATACAGGTTGTCTTTTCAGTTTTTTGATTATTTCTTTTGTAGCACAGAAGCTTTTAGGTTTAATATAGCCTCACTTGTTTATTTTTGTTTTTGTTCTTTTGCTTAGGTGTCATATTAAAAAAAAAATCTTTGCCAAGACCAATGTCAAGGAATGTTTTCCCTGTGATTTTTTTTCTAGGAGTTTTCCAGTTTCAGGTTTTACATTAAATTTCAAGTCCATTTCAAGAAGTGTGATGCCTCCAGCTTTATTCTTTTTTTTCTTAAGATTGCTTTGACAATCAGAATCTTTTGTGATTCCATAGGAAATTTAGGGTTGTTTTTACTATTTCCATAAAAAATGCCATTGAAAGTTTTATGAGGATTGAATTGAATCTACAGATGACTTTGGGTAGTATGGCTACTCTAAGAAAATTAATTCTTTCAATCTATGAACATGAGATATCTTTCCATTTATTTATGTCTTTTTTTTTTTCATCCTTATAATTTTCAGTGTATGGATATTTCACCTTCTTGGTTAAATTTATTCATAAGTATTTTATTGTTTTTGATGTTATCATGAATAGGATTGAGTGGAGTCCTTGGTTGGCTTCTTCCCTGGGCAAGGCTATAGGCTATATTCAACAATTAGGTAGGGCTTATCTGCTGGACTCTACTGCAAGGATGGTTGGTAGGCTGGACTGCAAGGATGCTAATGGTAACTTTTCAGGCTCCCTGTATTTATAGAATCAGAGGCTTTGCTCACCTATTGGGCAGGGCTGCTGGCTTGGCTCCCTGTTTAGGTGGACCATAGTATGTGCTCTGTGGATTCCAAGTGCTTGTGACTATGCTTTCTAGTGGAACAGAACTGAAGGCTATACTGAGCAGTTGGGTGAACCGTGAATTTGCTTCTCTTCTGGAAGGGTCATAGGATGTGCCCACAACCAGTATGACTTATTGCCTGGAAATCCAAATCAGGCAGAACTGCCAACTCAGGTCTTTCTCTAGACAGAGCTACCAGCTTGGCTCTATAAATGGATAGAGCTGCTGGTTGGTATCTTTGCTTAGGTGATTCTGTAAGCAGGAACATGGTCCACCTAGGTTTGAGTATCAGTGGCTATAAGCCTATCCCTCTTCTCCATCTCTATGTGATCTCCAGTGGTCAAGCTTCACGGGTTTCTTTAGTGATTCTCTTGAGATAAGACTCAAGTGAACCCTCTCAGGAAGCATTCTGTAATACTGGGGAAGCTGAATGTCACCTTGGGTTCTTTTTTTTTTCTTTTTTCTTTTTTCTTTCCACTGCAGAAACTATAAGACTGGGGGGACCTCATGATGCAGTGCTGTATTGGCCTAGGGAAGGGGCAATGTTGTCAAAGTGGAAAAGCCCCTCTTAGCCTTGTAATGTGATCCTATGTAGTCTCTGTTTTTCATGGGTGTTTCAGCCTCACCCCTGGGTTCTGAGATTTTCATAGCAGTGATTATCTATGGATATTTGCTAATATCTTTTTGTGAGGGGTACCAAAGTTGGAACAATACTATGTTTACCATGTTGATGTTGTTGCCCTTTTAGTGGATAATTTAAGTAGCTCCTTCAAGTAATGCTCAAATCTTCCAGGGAAAAAGTAAACCCCAATGTCCTAGATTTCTCAGTCGTCTACCTTTCTTCTTGGATATTGTCTAAGAAACTGTATGTATGTATGGGGTGGGGCAGGGGCCATGAGGTAAGAATTTAATCAAGATCATGATGAAGGGAGAGTTAAGGTTTTTAGCCTTTGTTTTCCTGACTCCTGTAATCTTAAGGGCAGTGCCTTCTGTTCATTTGGTTACTACTTGCCTTGTTGGCTGTCAGTTTCAATGATCTGGATTCTGTCTGCTTGGCCAAAGACTGGTGGTGCTTCCTGGATGACTTTGCCTCTTTTTATCCCCCACAGTACTATAGATCCCTCTGAGGTATGGTGTGACTTGCATTCAACTCCAACTGGGTGATTTGCTTTACTCCCTTTACTAAGGAAGTATCTCTATGGAAACTCCCCAGCCAATCTCTCCATTCTTTCTGAGCTCAGTCTTTGCTGCTGAGGAAGCAACACTAACTCAGCGAGCTAATTTCGAGAGCTAACCACACTGTACGATTAAGATTATTTTGCAGTGGCAGTAGCTCAAATATGTATTGGGTAGCTAGCAAGTCAGCTGTTTCCCAGAGACACAACAGTAAGGTAGAGATAGATCTCCCTCTACCTTTCTCTTTGTTGAATCTCATACCTCCTCTCTCTCTAGGTGGAGGATTCAAGAGGAAAAATAGGTGAAAAATTACTAGCTCTCTCATTCTTATCTTCCTTTTTTTCTCTCTCTCCTGTATTCTAGTGCTAGGAAAACAGTAGGATTTGTGTGTGTGTGTGTGTGTGTGTGTGTGTAGGAAGGTGGTTTGCTCACTTACTCCATACCATATTCTTCTTCAAACATGGACCACTAGAAGAGGAATATCCTCTACATTGTAAGAGCACTTTTTGACTTGAGTTATTTATTCTTATTTGCTATTATGATAAATTGGGATGGTTGGTGTGAGAATAAAGAAATTTTAAAATCTTTTGTAATAGTAATTTTACCTGCCAAAGACTATTATTTTATCCCTTTACTTTGTATTTATTCTATGATAGAATCCAGACTTCCCTCAGGCAGACAGATATCTCCAATGGTTTAGAAAAAGCAAAAGAGAAAAATAACATTAAAACTTTATATAATGTTACTTATCTAATGGAAGAACTTGTATGAGCGTTTTATTCAGGGAGCTTAACTTCTATTCCTGATTTGGACAGAACATAGTTGCTCGATTGACTGTATGTTTCACTTTCAAACCAGCTGGGATAATTTGGGTAAACAATATATAGAAATTTGAATTTGTTTCCTCAAGGAGAATGTTTTAATTCTTAAATTACTACATTTAGGAAAAAGTTTTTCATTATAATTTTACAATTGTACTCAAAATTGCTTTATTTTTTTATATATTATAAAATAAAGACTACTATACAAGAGTGTTTACATATAACATGTGGTAATTTGTGATTTTTCCCTGACTTGCCTTACCCAAGATATGATTTTTATTTGGTAAGCTCTATAGACTTTCCATGTTATTCTTTCTACTCTAAATTGTCTCTGTGCTAAGCTCTTTCACACCACACCAGCGACTGGTAACATGGGAATGCTATAGTAGAAGAAATGACCTCTGAAAGTCATTTCAGAACTGATTCTAGAAGAGATGGATAATCTCTATATGCTTCAATAAATCCAATGCCTAGAACTAATCTATATCGAGATGAATAATAAAAGCACCATTTGATCCTTGTAATTGATAGATCCTTGTAGAAAAATAATTTGGCATATTTTTTACATCTAGGATAGTGACTGACACACATAATAGATATTCAATAAATACTTACTGTTGCCATTTTCACTGATTTTCCACTTGATAATTATCTAGCATTTTACATTAGGAGATAATTAAATACTGAATAGTTAGTTACTGGAGGTTCTGAAATATCTAGTGAATTTTCATTCTGTACTCTTTATTTTTCAAAACTTGTCAGAAAAGGCTCCAATAACAATCTTTTTTTTTAAAGTGTTTTGATAGAGCCAATGATAGTAATATACTGAGTGATTTGAGTCTTACCTCAAGATCATTTTTCAGAGCTTTGAATTTTGATTTATTTTATCTTTGCAATATAATAAAGGCCATAGTTACTTTCTCTTTTACTTGCTACTCACAACCTTTTATTTTCTGACTTCACAATTTTAACCACTGTCCACAAATACCTCTCTTAAAAGTTAGCAGTGACCTCTTTTATTAACAAACCTAATTGTCTCTTCAGTCTCTATCCTTCATGCTCCTCTTCAGCCTATAAATATGAACTATCCTTCTTCCTGGCTCTGCTCATTTCTCAATACTATTTAGTTTCTTATGATTCTCTTCTATGGCTTTTTTACAGAGTAGGCTTACATGCTTCTGCACTTCATTCTCTCCTTGCCTGCTAGCAATGTAGGCGTTTTCAAACATTTCTTCTGCAATATAGTTTTTATATTACTTTTTTTTCAGTTTCCAAAGACAGACTACTTCCCCAGTGAACAACACCTCCTTGTACTCAGACACTCCTCTTGAATCTGTGCTGGACCTTTGACTTGCCAATAACCAATAAAATGTGGCAGAAGAGACACTGTGTAAATTCTGAAGCTAGGTCAGTTGAAATCTTACAGCTTCCATCTTTAGTTCTTGGAAACTCTTGCTTAAAGCCTTGAATTACTGTGTAAGATGCCCACTATCATGAAGTATCTATGATTGAGAGTCCACTTGTAGGTGGTCTGGATGACAGTCCCAGTCTAGTCCAGCCTTTTAGCCATCTCCATAAATATGAAGCCATTGGGTCTTATAAATAAGTTCTTCTACTAGCTAAATACTGTTCTGTGAATGCCATGTGGAGAAATGTGGTCCAGTTAAGTCTTGCTTGAATTCCTGACTTATAGAGCCATGAGATCAGTAAATTTTAGAGTATTTGCTATGCAGCAGTTTCAAACAGTTCTATTACTTCATAATCATCTATATATAAGGTCAAAACTCAGAACAGGATGAAGCCTTCTCTATGATCTATATTGTAGTTTGACTTTAAATTCTCTTCCATTGGTCAGCTTCTCTATACCTGTAACAATGCCACACTACTTTAATTATAAAAGCTTTATATGTTTTTTAATGAACATTTGATAAGCTTAACACTTATTTTTTTTTCTTTTGGTTTTCTAGCTATTTTTGAAAATTTAATAGCTGATAGGGACATCACCTCAAATCACTGCAGAAATTGCAAAACCTAATCTTTTGAGAAAAGATACCTCACATTATACTAAACAAAATCCTAATGGTTTAAAATAAAAAAAAATGAAGCTAAAATCTTAAATGCTCTCTTCAAATTGTACCTATGTATGGTAATGAATGTTAACTAGACTTATTGTGGTGATCATTTTGCAATATATGCAAATATCAAATTATGTTATACAGCTGCAACAATAATATAATGTTATATGTCAGTTATATCTCAATAAAAAAATGAAACCACGTAGTAGAAGAAAATAAGAATGAATTTCTAGGTATACAGAAAGTTTTTCTATTCATGATTCAAAATCAAGATGCTACTAAAGAAAAGATTGATAAGTTGACTAAATAATGGCAAAAAAAAAAAAAGAGACAACATAAGAATACAAATGGCAAATTTGGAGAAAATATTTGTAACATATATCACAGATGAGGGGTAGTTTCTCCTAAAAATCAATGAACAAGAAAAAAGCTTCAAATAAAAAGTTGATAGAAAAGTAGACAAAAGACATGAAAATATATTTCATAGAAAAAGATATAAAAATGGCCCTTAAATACATAAAATATATTCAACTTTACTCATAAAATAAATTAAAATAACAGGATGTACTATAATACCATTTTTCACCAATAAAATTAACAAAAAATCTAAAAGGTTACCTCTTGTTGGTAGAGCTTTGAGAAAAAGGCATTTTTATACATTACTGGTGGTGTGCAAAACATTTCAACCCTTGTGCTAGTTAGCAGTTTACTAAGACATCTCTAAATCTTCTTCATTGCCCTATTTGTGATACCAGAACTGGGTCTTATGAACATTTCTCTTTTGTCAGCTGACATTTATGTTAAGTTTTATGCATAGATGGCACTGGAGGGACACTGCAAGAAGGAAGTTCTCTACATGTTTCCACTGAGCTGTCTTTTCTACTTACTTCTGGGATACTTGGCTGGTATACGGGACACTCAATGGAGCTCACTCCCAGTGAGTTTCAGTAGCAACCCCACAGGCAGGTTCCAGGTGAGTTCCAAGGTAATTTAGTAATTTCCCAGAAATTTCAACATCCCTCCAGTGAGACCATTCCTGGTAGCCTCCTGGTATCTCTTTCAGCTTCCCAGCTAGTTCAACAGTAAGTGTATCTCCTCCCATCCACAGGAAGCTCCCAATCAAGTTTCATCTGTGCCCCAGTAGGTGGTTTCCTGTTTTCCAACTTTGGCCTGAAGCACCTCAGCATACTATTGTGCCACGAAGTAGGATGTAACCATTTCTTTTTCAGTTCAATCTAAATTTCAGCTTTTTTATGGGTTTCACAGTCACTCTCAAAATTTTTCTTCCTTTGGTACTTTGTTTCAGCTTCAAGGATAGTTGTTATTCCCTGTATCTGCTATGTTCTTTAGAGTTTTCTTTAACCATTAGTACTCAATTACCTGTCACTTTAATCACCTAATACTAGTTAATAATTCTTTATATACACTTTGTATGTTCAAATTATTGTGAGCTTTCTACCTCCTTACTGGGCTGTGACTGACATAACCTCTAAAGAGAACAGTTGCGATCTAAGAAAACTACATATGTACTTACCACTTGACTTTGTAACTGCTTCTATGAACACAGCAAACAACATATACATGAAATTGTGGTAATCTGTGAATTTTAGAAACATTGTCCATGCTTAGCTACCTGGAGTGATAAAAGTTACTGATAAAATTAGAAGATTCTGAAGTCTAGAATTTGAGGTATTGGGAACCCAAGTGCTGTGAAAAGACGAGCTAGCTCACTCCTGTGGATGTGAAGGAGGGCACTCACCCTGTGCTCACCTCAGGAGAGCATTATTGCTACTTCACTTCTGCTTTCAAAAACTTATGTATCCGCTTGTGTCAAGTACTCACCTGGAATTTGACAGGGAAAAGAATGCTGGGAAACATGTTTCTAGCTTAGCTAAATTGACAGAAGCCAGGTGTGTCTGTTTTCTTCTTTCCACATATATTTATTTTTTGATTAAAAAACACATACATATATTTCTTTTGTAGATTAGAGGTTCCTTAGGAATAGTTTAATGCCTTAAAAAAACTTAATTGTATTTTCAGTATATTACACACAGAATCTTAATATGTATTTATTTATTAAATGAATAATAAAAAAATTCCATATGTTGTTTGAGTAGACTCCTGCTTCCAAGAAGCAGCCCTGCCTATTTTCAGAAAACCTTCTAATAGAATACAAAATGAATATTAGTATTAGTTATTTTGAAAGAATCCAATTAATTACTGTGAGTTCTATAATACATCTGTCCGTCTTGAGCTAAGCCAATTATACGGGTCTATTATTCTCTAAGTTTTCTATATCTGTCTGATTATCTTTGCAAAATTCTCATGCAGACATTCCCCATGGCACTATAAAATTGTTTGGATTTCTTTTTTTTAGCTTTTCATGAGCAGTATCTTGCCATTGAGTATATTAATGATATTAATGAATTCTTTGAGACTGGGAAGACATTTGTAGGTCGATTAAAGGCAAGTTTAGTTTCAGACGATAAGTAATATAACTTGGTATGTACTATGCCTTCTTGCAAATAGTTTGGTCATTTTTCACATATGAAAATGTACTCCCACATTCCATTAGCAGCTGCAGTCAGGTTTTGTGGTTAAGTGTTGAGATCTGCCTGAGTAAAATGGCCTCTAACAGCCATGGTCCTTAGTATATCTCACTTCTATTGATGTACATTTTGCAATACATTCTGTTAGGTTGTAAGTTAGAGAAGCTCTGAATGTATTAGGTTTTTCTACGCAAAGATGAACATATATTGATTTTCATTAGCTTGCAGGTTTTTCATCTTATTATTTAGTCCACAGGCCAGGAAATCCCTTTATCTTATTGATTTGCTTCTTTAGTCCTGACAAGGGGTCTGCAGTTGACTTTTTTAGGTCCTCAAATGGCTCTGTAATGTCCTTGCTTCTACTAGGGTGAGCTGTTTTTTTTTTTTTTTTTTTTAAAAAAAACCCAAAACTCCAAATGTAGGAAACTCACTGAGTTTATTCTCTTTTGTGTGGAGACTAAAAAGATGTCTGAGACTTTAGGCATAAATGAAGGGTCATTGTGTAAGTGCTATAAGAAGGAAGAAAGAAACACAAACAATCAGATAGCCTTTACCAGTAGAACTTGATATTCATTTAAGAGAATTTTAGAGAAAAATTGAGACATTTTCCTCAATCATATATGTAGCGGATGATACCTTGAATTGTGATAGATGTTTTATACCACCTATGCTTCATTTATACTACTTTAAGGATCTTTCCCACTGTCTAGGCACCATTGAGATAGAGAACACATATATCAAGGTCCTTATTTTTGAGAATTAAAAGACACAATTGCAAAGCAAGTAAAAAAAATATTTCAAGAAAACTATAATTGGGCAGAGCAGTTTTTTTTACCTGTCTCTTTCTCCTCACAGCAGTCCCTCAGTGCTGGGGAGCAGAGAACTGTTTTGAAAGAAGTGTTAGATGATGTGGAAACTGTGTGTCCTGCCCTCTCATTCCAGCCTGAGCTGGATCTTAGTAACAGATGTGAGAATTCGAGGATCTCTGAGATAGGTAAAACCTAGGGAAAAGCCTCTTTGAAAAGATCTCCAAGCCATCATGGTGAAACAAAACAAAAGTATCGAATTGATATGTCTAGTCACGAAGAGGTTGGAGATCACCTACAAGGTTCTCAGAGTAGGGCTGGAGGCATTTCGATGTGTCTGTGGCCGTTTAAACTCATGTGGACATTGGCTGGGAGACACAGCACTCTGGAGCATGCAAAGAGCTGATGGTTGAGACACAACAACAAATGAAGCTTAATCAGTCTCACCAGGGATGGGATGATGACAAATTTATATCCTAGTAGATTGCCAGAATGGCAGGGGACATGCTGAAGTATCAGATGAAAAAAAAGTATCATCTGGATGGAGAGACCAGCTAGAACTAAGACAAATACAGCTGAGCAAATAAATACCTCTTCCCTATTGGGGAAATATAATGAAAAACAAAATCTCCCAACTTGGAACACCTCTACACAAAAGTATTAGAGAAAGAAAGCACTTTTATTTTTGAATAAGCATTAAACCAGGATATGATACATCTCACAGGCAATCTGCTAAGACATTGCAATGACAGAAATTTCACTCTTTTATGTAAGCAAGTGGGTACAACTAATTACATACACACATACACACACATGCACACATATTCTGAAGATAAATGTTAACTAGTAAGAGAAAGTTCATTCTAAATTTCCCTGGTAATTGGAATGATCATTTGTGTTACTTTATTGGCTTTATACAAAAGAAAATTTACACTTTTCATATCTTTATGACAGAGGTAGTTTTACAATTTGGAGCCAGGTACCTATGGAAGTGAGTCCTCTCCCTTCCACAGAGACTGGGAGATGTGGGCATTATCCCACTTGATGTTTACATTTCAAAGGGATGGCTTTCAAGTCCTTGAGAAAGACATTCCTGGGTTATAAAACTGGCAAGATTTTTTTTTAAGGTTTACATAAATTTATAATTACAAGTATATAAAAAGAAAATGCTCTAAGAAAAGGTGGAGGATGCATCTTTCCTTATTTTTAACAGGGAGAATTAAGAGTCTTGTTTTAATTTTTATTTGCCTTACAAACTCATTGATATCTTAGCAGCATTTAAGCCCCGAGTATCAATCTCAGGGTGAAGGAGGAGAAAGGGGAAAAGTTGCAAGTAAGACTGTTTTATTCCTAACTGAGGTATCACTGAATTTGACGAGGTTTACCTGGAAGCTAGACAAATGAGACCTTGAGATAAATATTCAGGTCAATCTAAAGTTGTGTCCTCTGAAGCCGCACCCATTCTATACAAAATACACAGATATACCTCATTCCTAGACCTAGGAGCAGCTTAGCAAAGACAGGGGTATCCAACAGGGGTGGTCAGCCTCATTTGCCTCTTGACAGTTCCTGCACTTTCTGTGTATATTATGTTGTGCAAAAGGTTAGGAAATATTGGCTTATTCCTTTTTGGGGGGGATTTTCAGTGTCACTTAGAAATGACAGTAATCAGAGGTTATCACAATGCTTGATTAGCAGGTTCCCAGTTGCTATCTGTAGTATGTATGGACATTGGCTGAGCAACCATTATACATAGCTAGGTGATTTGATGGGGAGGGTATATCTTTGTGGGGAACTGCTAGGTGTATACACAGCACAAAAGACTGAAATTGTCAAAAACTTTGAGGGAATTAGTTTATACCCTGCTAGTGCAATCATTTATAGAATCTGGTTTGTAGAGAGACTGACTAATCAATATTTTTCAAATGGTCACATCACAGCACACATAGACAAGGTCACTTGTTTATCCCTCACAATAGTACCATGAAGTGGTGGCTGGTGATTTGAGCATCTTATGGCCACTTTGATAACCTAAATCTGATATTTTATTAGCATCTTGATCTAAAAAGTTCTTCTGTTTCAGTTGACTATGACAGAGTAAAGGAATTTTATAGAGCTATCATCAGTGCAGGGGATATATATCCTGAAATGATCAAGGCTGTGTTTTTTAAAGTTAAAAATGGTGACTGAAATGAATGCTCTTGTTGGCATCTTAATGTTTTCCCAGTGTCCATTCCTATATTCAACAATTTTTTCTGAATACCTCTCATGTGGCAGAGTCTATAAAAGACACTAGGAATACGACGATAAACCAAACACAATCCTGGCCTTTAGTGAGCTCATAGTTGTGTAGGGGGAAAAGACCTGTACATAAATAAATTATAATACAGCAGTCCAATAAATATAGAAATGTCAACCAGGAGGGCAGCTGTTAACTTGGCTGAGTTTCAGAGGATCTTCAGTGTTTGCCTGGTGAGTCAGAGGTTCCAGTAGAAAACAGGAAGAATCGAAGAACTCATAACTGTTTTTATTTTCTCCTTCTCCTCATTAGCCTTATATTCTTTAACAAGTCATTCAGTTAGTCCTTTTGAATGAAGATGTGTCATTTCTTTTTATAAACAGACGATCCCTCCAGCAATATACAAAATGCCTCTCTCAGATTTTATACTGTCTATGTTGTCTTGAATAGTATTGTAATTAAATCTAATTAAGTAGATTTATGGTTTGGAATACTAATGGTCATGAATAAGTACATATCCCCTGAAGCTATTTGCTCAGTTTGCACTTTAGGTTTTTTAACTTGTTTCAGTTATACATATTCAGCTTAATGCTCAATTTATTTGTTCGTTTATTTATTTTTGGACGGGGGAGTTACACTTGGAATTATACACTCCTCACGTAGAAATTTGATTTCCTTAAATTGCTTTTTGTTGTCCTTATTTTTCTACTTGTTCTGAATGAAGGAGGTATTGTAGGTTAAATTTGTTTAACCTCACTAGTAATCAAAGAAACACAGAGTCAATAGTCAGATGATGTTTGACTATTAAATTAACAAGAAAAAATTTAGGTAATGATGAAGTAATACACTGTTGATAGCAGTTAAATTGGTATGACTTTTACAGAAAACAATTTGGTGTTATTCATAATCTGACCAAATAATTCCCTTTTAGTCACCTAGCTTAAGTTATGTGTCAGATATTTTTAAAAATTGTATGCAAAGGTGGTCATCATAGTATTTTTTAATACTTTCAAACTGTAGAGCATTTAAAGTAATGGTAGTATATAAAGAATTTTAAAATATTATGGTGCCATACATCATCTATTATTATTTCATCAGTTTTTGAATGCTCATGTGCCAGACATGTGTAAGGCTGTAGAAGTATGTTTTCAAACATTGATTAAGGAGACACAGTGTTTAGGAGCACAGATTATAGAGTTTGTTTTTGTCCTAATCAGGTTCAGCTAACTCCCTGACATGAATCTTATTCTCTGTGCCTTGGTCTCTTCATCTGGTAAAAGGGGATGATGAAGGAACCTACTTCCATAGATAGTTGTGAAGCTTAAATGAATTAGAATATTTAAAGCACTTAGAGCAGTTGCTGACATAGATCGACCACTGTCTGTGTTGTTACTATTCATCATTATTATGGCAAATGAAAAACACTTGACAGTAAGAGCTGGACTTTTGTGAACAACCTGAACCCAAAGCCAAGGCATTAAATAAAATATTTGAATGGGAAGAAGACTGAAAGAATAGACTAAAACATTCACTGAATAATTATTGATAATAATAATTATATCAATATGAATTTTTAATCCACAAAATTCAAGAATATAAGAAAAGTAAATTTTCTGTATTGAAAAAAATAACTGAACTTAATCATGCCTGGATTTCTAACTCCAGTGATACAAATATAACCTTGGTCAGATGAGTAACTGCTTACTTTGTTAAGGTTTATCGTATTTCAAATGTTCTTGAAGTTGTCCAGAGTCTTCCTCCTTTCCTTTTACTCCTAATGGCTGCCCTAAGTTTTAGAGGGTATCTATAAAGAATCAGTTCATCAAGAGAGGATGTATTGTCCTGGTTCTTCATTCTTTTTGACTTTAGCTGCTGAATCTTTTTTCCTATTAGCTTATGTTAACTGTATTTTTTCTCCCAGATGTTCTAGGATAAGATAATCTCATCCATCTTTAGTGATTATTTTACTTCCTCTGTTTTCTTCCTTGTCTCAGCATCTTTTCAGGCTTTCCCTTGTTTTCTCTGGCTCTCATTTTCTCTGGCATTTCTGGTGTCTTAAAATTGAAAGCAACAAGTGAACAAGACAAACAAACAAAAACTCATAGACACAGACAACAATTTAGTAGTTACCAGAGGGAAAGGACTGAAGGGGTAGATAAGAGTAAAAGGGATCAATTATATTATACTGGAAGGAGATTTGACTTTGGGAGGTGAAGATACAATACAATATACAGATGTGTATTATTGAATTGTATACTTGAAACCTATATATTTTTATTAACCAATGTCACCCCAATAAATTTAATTTAAAAAATCAAATGGAAGTTTTAGTATTCTGTTCTGTTACTTGGAACAGCAGAGGGCTCTTGGGAGCTACCTTGGTTTTCTCTTAATTTGGATAAGCTGTGCACTTCTTACACTGATGGGAGCACACCATGAGAGGGGTTGGTGGGCAATTTTTATAAGAGTTTCAGCCAGCCTGGAGTTTCATCCAGCAATTTCTGTATAGATCCCTTCTGCCATTACAACTTAGATTCTATAGCCTTGCTTCTTGGAACTCAGGCATATTTGTGAGAAAAGAAACAAATGCTTCTTTTTAAGTGCTGGAACTTTATTTCTTAGACCTAATGATTCCCATTTCTGATAATGATTCCCTGCCTGATAATAATCAGTGGCTTGCTTGTTGAAAGACCTTCTAATGAAATGCACAAATTTTTCTATTTCTTTTATTGATGTGTTTCTCTTCCCCCTCCCCACCATGAATTTACTTGATATATCAACTGAGTTAGTCAGTTTGATGATTTCCTTGGTAATGTTTCAGATAATATTTTTTACAAGGTATTTCTCATAATTCAGTTTTGAAAGCAACCAGAGCACACAAAATTTGTTTCCTGAAAGACATTTTAAATATTCTAAGGAAGAGCAGCATTTTTGTATAACCAAGTGTGGGAACTCACACCTGTATTAACAAACAGCGAAATAAGCGAAGGAATGGAATGGCTGCATATTCAATGCTGGTTAAATTGCCATAAGCTTGATTTTGTTAAGAGTGACTAAATTTATAAGAATAAAGTATATTTCTTTACATGAGTCAATTAAAGTTTATGACTTTTTAAATATTTAGTTTTCTGTTAAAGATTATCTTAATTTTGTTTGTGTCTATGTTTCACTGGTATCTTGACAGTGTTTGCAGTCAATATTATTTGAGTACTTGTTTAGGTCCTAGTTTTGTAGGGTCAAATGAGGGACATGACCTCAGTGCAAGAATGGGTCCAAAGCACACCATTTGGAAAAAAGGAATAAGTTCCTTTAAGCTCAAAAATTGTCACTTAGAAAATATCTTCTCATAACAGAACCAAATGAATTTGGATTTCACAATCTCTTCTCCAGGACAACACTAAGCATCTAGTGAGAAGTTGAAGCAATCTATACAATACTCAGATGGTTCCAGTCACATAGTAGAAATTAACTCATATTAAGCAACCACTGTGAGCATGACATTGTTTTCTACATAAATGCAAATTTTCATATTAACCCAGAGGTAGTTATTATATCCATTTTATAAAGAAGGCTCAGAGGAGTTAAGACCAAAGTTATGAATCAAGTAGGTGGTGGAGTTTGTTCTTAAGCCTAGGTAGTTCTGGCTGCAAATACTGGATGCTGGTGCTGTATTTATGTAGGCAGACATTGACATTATTGAAAGACTTATTTCTGTCCTTGACCTGGATGTCAATACTCTTTAGAGAAGAATGAACACTATGAATTTGAATACAAATTATGTGTCTAAATCAGTATGTACATTTTTTTCTGAGAAGAGCTATAGTTTTCATTAGATTTTCAAAAAGGGACCAGTGACCCAGAGAAAGGCTAAGATATATGCATAATTGCATAATGTAGACATTTCTTAGAATTAGAAAGATTTACTAAATTGGCTCCAAGCACAAAATATCTGTTTTTGATATAATCTACTTGCCTTGCATAGACAATTACTTCAGAGTTCTCCCCTGTCTCCAGTGAATATAAGTTTTGATCAGTCTTCATATTCAACTACCCCATTTTTTAAAAAGGAAAAATTAATGTAACTTTCTTTTGATTAAGAACATTTCCACTGTGTAAGAATAGATTTGTTTATAAATGATAAAACATCAGGGTACGAATTTTATAAATTCACTTTCATTAAAGTGCACTTATTCTTCCTTTTCTTTTTCTTCTTTGTCTTTTTTTCCCCATGAGAAATTTAGCCCAAAATCAATTGAAAGGAGCCAAGCAAGATGAGTGTACACACCTGGAGGCAGGGGACACCAAGCAAGATGAGTGTACACACCTGGAGGCGAGGGACACAATCCATGTAAGGAGGGTGCCTATGCTGGTAGGTGATGGCCCAGCACAGGATGTTAAAAAATATGCCAAGAAAGGAGAAAAGTCTGTGGAGAACAGACAAGAGATGATGTCAGACTCATGTGGGGCATCAGGGTGCTAGAGTATGACTGAGGTGAGCAAGCTGTCCTTGTGAGACATGAACTGGCCCAGGATATTGTAGTCCAAGCTAGCCGAGGAGGTATTCACTGTGAAGGGTGGTCGCCCAGTGTTAGCACCATATTTGGATGAGGAAGGCACCACTGTATAGGGGTCAAAGTTCAAGTAAGGCAATGAGGGTTCTGTAAGGAATGCTGTATTAAAACCTGAAAATAATGAGAAGGATATCTGTGGAGCAGGGAAGCCTGGGGCTGGCCAGCAGAGTCTGAGCAGGCCAAGGAAGGCATCCATGGGTCAGGGCATCCCTGTGTGAGATGTTGTAGCCTGAGTTGGGTAAATAGCCAGAGTTAGGTTATAAGGGCATTTACATGAGAAAAGGGTGGTGGCAACTATGAGAGATAGATGTAAAGGGGTTGATAAAACCAGTATGTATATAAGAATAATGGGAGCAAGTTTCTCACCATTGGAAAGGGAGGAAACTAGAATAAAGTTCGTGGTATTGGGCTAGAATTGGAAGTATCACTGTGAACTTGTGGTTTTCAATATAAATACATAGATATAGAAATACAGATAGATATGTGTGTGTGTGTGTGTGTGTGTGTGTGTGTGTGTGTGTGTGTGTTCTACATGTATTCACCAGGGCTATCCACTGAAAGGGTCTGGTAACAATACCCCAATAGCAGTGAGCACACTTACCTTCATATTTTATTTCCTCAAGACCATTCTCCAGCAGAAAGAATCAAGCAAGCCTCATTGAGGAATGACTAATTCTAGGCTGGGGCATGAAAACTACATGATGAACCTGGAACATCTTGTCAAAGAAAGTAAGGAAATGTTCAAAGTATGCTAGGGACCTAATAGCCAAATTGAAGGAGTTCTTTCTGGCTAAATCCAGGACAATTTGAGAAATAAATAATGATAAAAATGAATCATACCCTTTGAATAAAATAGGGATCCATGAGTTCACATCATCACAAATAAAGTAAAATAAAAAAATTTGATTAGGGATATAGTTATATAGTCTCAAAATACTTTATCACCAAATATTTATTAATTACAAAGGAGTAACTTTTCAGTGGAGAAATCTGGCAGCCACTGCTACAATCAAGTTAGCATCATCAGTAATGCAACAGATCAAAACTATATGCCACATAAAATGAGGCAAGAAGAATACAATATCAGTTCTGTGATATTCCTGCCAAGGTGCATAACCTAACTATGAAGGAAAATCAAATGATCCTGGTTTGAAGACATTTTACAAAAACTGGCCTTTAGGTTTCAAAAGTTTCAATATCATGAATGTCAAAAATGTTAAGGAAATAAAGAAGAAAAAATTTCCCCTCTTTCTTTTTATCTCTCATTGGCAGCTCAGGAAGCAATGAAAAAAAAAAAAAGGCATCATTCAAAAAGACCCACTTAATATCTTTATTTTAAAAAAAGTATACATAAACATGATTACTTAACCCCTTTGGCATAATATTTTATTGCTGAAATTTATAAAACACATAACTCTTTTAAAAGTATATAATTTTACCTAGAATATTTCCAAAAGACGTAAGTAGATAACGCACAAAAGGTAAAACTATAACTAATAAATTAAAAAAAAAAAACCCAAACCCGTTCAACTTCAATTGTGATCAAAGAAATGCAAATTAGAACAAGAAAATACGGTTGTCTATCATGTTAGCAAATTACAAACAAAAACAGTTAATAGTGATGGCAAAAGTAAAAATTGGGAACTATTATAGCCTATTGATAAGTATTTATACTGCAACAACTTTCCTGAAAAAAAATTAAGCATATAGCTTGAAAATTTCTTAAAAAGTGCATATATCTTTTAACTGAGCAATTCTAGAAATTTATGACATTTAAGTAATTGAGAATATATGCAAAGATATGTCCATAATAACATATGCTGAAGTGTACTTTCTAATTGCAAAATCTTGTATTTTTATTTTATTGTTTAGATAACTAATGCAAATATTAAAAATTGATGGCATAGAAATATATAATTGATAGTGAAAGATGTTCATGACCCATCATTAAATGGAAAAAGTAGGTTATAAAACAATTTGATTAATATGAACTGACTTTATTAAAAATTTATTTATGTAAATAAGTGATATGTAGAGAAAAGCCTGGAAAATGCACTCGAAAATTTTAATGGTGGTTATCTCTGGGTATTGAGATTATGGTGATTTTTAAGTTTTCATTCTTTTTGTTTGTTTACCTATATTTGTTTTAAATTATGCAGTAAGAACTTAACATTTATGCAGTTAAAATTTATTAAAACTTCATTAATGTATTTATCAGATGCTCAATGTAATTATTCTGTAGATTTTAAAGGATTATTGCCATTTTTTGTTTTCATTTTTCCTTAGAGTAAATAAAATCCAAACTTTTACCTCCTTTTTACAACATTTTCTTGCTCAACTTACAAAGCCTAAACCTTTTTTAAAGAAAAGCATATAATTTGTCTTAAAGCATTTTCATAATTTGATTTAATCATGCCAAACCTGCCAGAAACATTGAAGGAGTTGCATTTGTTTATTGGAGCTGCATGGTGTTCAAGAAAAGTGAAAGTAGAATGAAATAAATGAAATGCCCAAGATAGACAAGCATGCCAATATGCCAACATAGAACAGTTCCTGTGGCACAATGGTAATATGAGAAAATTTCATGAATTCACAGTGGAGTAAACAGTTAGTAGAGGTACATGTTTTAGTAGCTCTGAGGAAAAGAAAAAAAAAAGAGATTCCCTAAAGTCATTATCAAAGATAAATCTTCTCTAAATTGCAAAATTTTAAATTATTTTTTATCTTTCAAAATTTAGCTTCATTGTTCCTTATTTTTTGAGGTTATTCTGAATCACCCAGGTTTGCAGTTATTTGTATTTTTAGACATTACCAAAGTTACATTATAATCATGGATCTCGCCCACCTGACTGTGAAAAGTGGGCAGGAACAGAGCACATGACTCATTCTGTTTGTAGCCTCAGAAGAGTTCAGAGTAAGCATTTAGGTGTTTTTGAATGGAAGCACTAAATGTCTAAGAATATCTTAAAACATTTTAACTGAAGAATAAGCAGAACATCTATTATCAATACTTTTACTAAGTCAACAAATGTGTTAAATGACTTGGGCTTAAAATAATAAAATACCGAGAAGGCAACATGGCTTTAATTTCAGTGTGTGCATGCATGCACGTGTGTGTGCGTGCACACACACACACACACACACACACACACACACACACATTCTTTTTTTGGGCAAGTTGCTTTGGGGAAGACAAAACTGAGCTTTATATAGTTTTATAGCACCAAACACCTTAGTGATCATGTTTGGTAAAATCTTTCATACCATGTAAAAATATTTCATGTACCAAGTCTGTACTCCATTACCAGTTAAATTAAGAGTCAACAGAAACATAAAAAAGCTGCCTTTTAAATAACAGGATTGTTTGAAATTCACATTATCTTCCCTTGTGATCCCCACAATGTTTCAGGTGCTGTTTGGTTTCTGTGCTTCCACCATAGAGTTCTGAGACTTCAGAAACAGTAAAAAGAAACACAGAGGGTAGCATGAAGCTTGAGGGACAATATGTGTAAACTGCTAATTACAATTTCCCTTGTCCCTTCTTCCCATCCTTCCTGCCTCTCTCCTTCTCTCTCACGTTCTCTTTATTTCTAACACCAGTTGGCAAACTTCTATCAACTTCCCAAGTTTACCAATCGCTTGGTTTCTGCAGTGATGCATGCCCAGGCTCTGTTCTCTTTCACCCAAGGAATTACTTGAATTCGAAAAAGAGTAAGATAATTTAGTATTAAAAATGCAGCTGCCTGTTTTCACTTACTAGATTATAGACCCTTAGAAGATAAGAACCCTTTCTGGCATGCAGTAGGCACACAGAAAATGCAGTCTTCCTGAATGAATGAATGAGTGAGTGAGAACAGGGGTCCCTAACCTCCAGCCTGTGAACTGGTACTGGTCCCTGGCCAGTTAGGAACTGGGCCACACAGCATGAGCTGAGTGGCTGGCGAGAGAGCAAAGCTTCATCTGTATTTGCAGCTGCTCCCCAGTGTTAGCATCATTGCCTCATCTTCACCTCAGATCATCAGGCATTAGATTCTCATAGGAGCCCAGGTCCCCGATATCTAAAAGGTTGGGGACCACTGAGTGAGAGAGCTATTTTCTTCAGTTAAGTATTATCTTTTACAAATTGCAAAACAAAATACTCCCCCAAAAGGTAAAAAACAAAACAAAACAAGAGTTTCCCCAGATATCCTTCATGGAATATTAATCTCATGGGATATTAGTAGTTAGGTTAAAATAAATTGTGAATACTGCAAACAACTTTAAACAAAGTTAAACAATTTTCTGAAACAGAGAACAAATCAGAGTATCTCATAGATTAATAATTTAATCATGAATTTCCAAGATGGCTTATAGCACACATTATTTCAAAAATTTATTTGACCATGAAAACTTTTTTGGTTGAACATTAGATACAATTATGTTTGGGAACTCCTGCTTTAAATCATTGGTGCAACAATAATCTCCATTAATTCAGCATTTGGAATGTGCCAAGCACTATGGTAATATTATTATAGAGATAAGAGCATTTTGTCCTTGAGGCACATAGGTGTACACAGAATGGACAAATTGTGGGGACAGATTGCAAGTGATTTAAGAGGTGTGAACTGAGTGCCCAGGGAGCAAATATGCAGGAGATAGCTGACCCAGGAGGATGTTAGGACTCACTATAAAGAGAGAATAGGTTACTTAGCTGCATTTCTTATAACAAGTGTTATCCCAAGGACATCTAAAATGAAGGAAAGTTTTTCTTAAGAGCAATAAGTAGAAAAAGCAGAGGTGGTTTCTTCTTGCATTTGCCTGCTGCCATTTCTGCCTTTCGTATGTGTGCCACTGCCATTCGTGAAAGAATGGAAAGTGGCTTAATGGACAGGCTGTGGACAGAGCCAACTGACCAAGGACAGTGCAAATTTTGTGTTGATGCTCTTCCAACATCCATTGTTACTTCTGGTCAGAGCCCCAGTTTTCATTAGGAACACCATCCTTCTTCCACAGTCTGTCTATGTGGTACAGGTGGGCTCATGCTACCTTCTTCTCAAAGGGTAGTTATGTGACCTAAGCCTAGCTAATCAGCACATTTCATCTCCCTATACATAGTGATTGATTCAGTGTCATGAATCAAGGTAGTGGAGTACAATTTTGACTCAAATGTGTTGAAACTCAGGTAGAAGGGAACCTCTCTTTCCACTATTCTGGAGGCTGATGGAGTATAAATCTGAACTTTTCAGGGCAACTCTGTGGACAGAGCCTGTCTGTTAATAAAGAGACGTATTAGAAAGGATACCTGGACTTCAGTTTTGGGTGTTTGGATCCAGTTTTTTTTGAAACTATTTTTGAGCTTCTCATTTATATGCTCAATTACACTTCCTTTTTTAAAAAGCCCATTTGACTTGAATTTTTATCTTTTGCGACAGGAAGAATATAATGAAGTTGTATTAGCTATTTGCTAAGTAGCCGTGAGTCTCTTGGCAAGTCCTCTTAGTTTCTGAACAGGTAAAGGCCTTAGTTTCCCCACCTATAATATAAAATAGTTGGACTAGGTAAGTAGATTTTATACTTTGGTTTAGAGTGTACCATTTTTTCAAAGGGAATATTATACGTCATGTCAATGTACAAAACACATAAAATAAAATGCTTTTATTGAATCAAAAATGTGGGATCCCAGAAGCCTACTCACATGTTAGTAGATAACAACTAAAATCACTGGACAGTATCTAAGATCTTTCCTAGTTTCAATATTCTATGATTCTGATTCCAGGAGGCTTTGTTAATGTCCATGTCAGTGTTTCAGAATGAAGTCTATAAAGTTTCAGGGGATGATTTAGCTAATAGGGGGATGGTAAGATAGTCACCAGTACAAGAAAATTCCGGAGTTGGGGAAGTGTTCCAGAGTAAACTCAACTAGTGTACAGTAGTAGCACCAGAGTGTACACTCTTCGTGGTGGTTATTAGCTGTGTTTCATTTATAAAATGTATGATTGGCTGAGCAAGGAGATATCTGACATGTCCATTATTTTGTGTGTGGTTGATCAAGTCTACCAAGAGTTCTGATTGAAATGGTTGGGGAGCAGTTCTTTTACTGTGTATGTGTGCAAGACCTTCATTTCTAAAATGGATTAAGCCAATATGCTGAGTGATCCATTTATTCTTTTCACATTGCATTTGGATTTCGTTACCGTGGAAGTCAAAAGGCCATTTTCATTTTGGACTCTGGAAAGGTCATTTGTTACTCACATTTTTATTTCCTAGTTCTTAGTTTTGATGATGAGGAAGAAAAAGGAGAATGCCTGTAGTTTTTGATTAGTCTCACCATGAATTCATTATTTTCTGACTATGCCTGCTGGGCTTTAGACTCTAATTGTGTCTGTCAATGTGGTAAAACACATTTGGGATTTAGTAAGACCACTGCAGACTGTTTGCCGTTTCAGAAGAGGAAGCTTCAAATTTTTGGAAACCTTTCTAGGCTTAAGGCATCAGAAGTCCCATGATGGACCATTGGCAAAGCATAATAAATAAAACAACTTCTTACTATAAAAAAGTAAAAAACATAAAAAAAATTTTCGTGATTTATTATTTTTATGGGTTAACATTGGTTACAGCTCTAAAATATGATAACAATGAAAATAGTGGTAGTTATGATCATGATCTTAATAACTCAGAGGTTTGATCTGCCTAAGGCTGCCATATTGACAATTTCAATTTCAAATAATGTAGTCTACATTTTATTCCAAGAAAATAAACTAAATTAATCTTTTTTGTACCTGGCAAACAGCCTTTATTTGTTTAAATCCTATTTTCATAATACCATACCTAGTGCCACTGCAGAAAAGTACTTGATAAAAGCTTCTGGTTATTAACATGCACAGTAGCTTTTGCTCAAAAACTTAACATAAAAGTGCTTAAGAATTCAAAAAACTTTTAGGGGAAAAATATAAGCAAAGTGGCTGCCGGCTGAGTGAAACTGATGGCCTCTAAAAATGCTTATTAGTAAACAAAAGGCATAAGTATAGTATATCTTTTCTAAGTTTATTCTTGGTTTCAGAAGAATAAAACTACCTAAAAGAAGATCACAGAATAAACTTCCTATTTTTACATACTTTTTTAAACCAGAAAGAATTGAAAAAATATTTGAGGAACTAACAATCTGCTATTAAATTAACCATTTTACTCTTTTAACTAAATTGAAATAAATGGAGTCGTTACTTCTGAAAAAATGCTTCTCTTTCCATCTCTCTCCATGAAAAAAATCAAAAGACATTGTTTTCTTGCCTTTGATAGTGACCCTTTATTTTTGCATCTTTTAGTAATACTTCAAGGTCAATACTTAAAAGAGACATAAGAGTTTTAGAATTTTTCTGTCTGTGGTGAATGGGTGGCATTTTGTGTGTTTACTATTATAAAACAAAATATTTTTAAATGTTGTGAAGATTTTTGTTAGTAGCCAGTTTGTTCATATTTGTACTTTTTATACTGTAAGAGATTTATCAAGGGACATTACATTTTGGCCTATCATTATACTCATGTTGTTAATTGAAAACACATAAAAAAATACTTCTTTGTCATTGTTTTATATTGAAATAAAAAATGTACATATTGGGAAAATATATTTGATATTTTTATGTATGCTATAGTTATACAATAACTATATAGTATAACTATATTGTTAAAATTTAGTTAACAAATAATTAACATGAACGTGTTAAATTTCAGACACTATTCTAGGCCCTGAAAATAAAGCAGCAAATTAAACAGACAGACATTTTTGCTCCCAAAAGAAATGATATTATGGTACAGGAGACAATTTATAAGCAAACAGGGAAAATATTCAGTGTGTCAAAGGAAGATAAAAGCTCTGGAGAAGAAAACAAGAAAGAAGATAAAAATGATAAGGGCAAGATGAGGGAATTCCCATATTAAATGGAGTGGTCCAGGAAAGCCTCACTGGTGAGGGAGAAAAACATTCAGACTTGTTTGATTTTTTTTTAAATTAATGTCTTATCTCTCTTACTACACTGAAATCTCAAAAGGACAGGGCTTTGTTTTTATTTACTGCTATATTCTCAAGTTCATAACAATTTACATTACTAAAATGTAAGTGCTTAACTATTTGTGTAATGGAGGAATAAACCTTATAGGATAAAGTCTAGAATACTCAATTGTGAAAAGTGGCATTAAGAGGTATAATCCACAAAAATAATGCACAGGAAGAGTTAGTTAATGCAATAAGTAAATTGAATAGTTAAAGAATATTATAGTCAAAGTTGTTGTGAGAATTTTCTGCAAATTAAAGGGAAACCAGGGTCCAGTATCCAAATATTTATTCGATATAACAAAAATTAATGAGATTATTTCCAGAATAAAATTTTCTAAACTGTGACATAAGACACTTAATGCAGTGAGATGGTACAATAGTCCATTAAAACAAGTTTTATGTTATTAAAAATGTTTTTAAAGTTGTTTAGTGCAAGTTATCTTGTGGATTATCAAGAAACTGCTTGTAAAGTTTATGTGGAGAGGCAAAAACTTAGAATTGCTAGCACGATAAAGAACAAAGTTGGAGGACTGACACTACCCAACCTCAAGACTTATTATAAAACTACAGTAATCAAAACAGTGTGGTATTGATGAAATAATAAACAAATAGATCAGTGGAACAAAATAGAGAACCCCCAAAATAGATCCATGTAAGTATAGTCAGCTGATCTTGACAAAAAATCGAAGGCAATACAAAGGAGCGAAGAAAATCTTTCAACAAATGGGACATTCACATGCAGGAAAATGAATCTGAGCACAGTCCTCACACCCCTCATATACAAAAAGGAGCTTAATAACAGCAAAAAAGAAAATGGGCAAAGATTCTAAACAGATATTTCTCTAAAGAAGATATACAAGTGGCTAATAAACACATGTAAAGATGTTCAACATCATTAGCTCTTAAGGAAATGAAGATCAAAACCACATGAAATACCACTTTATACCTATGAAGGTGGACATAATAAAAAAAGACAGATAACAAGTGTCATTGAAGCTATAAAAAATTAGAACCCTCATTCACTGCTGGTGGGAATGTAAATTCGTGCAGCCTCTTTGGAAAATAGTTTTGCAGTTCTTCAAAATAAACGTAGAGTTACCATGTGATCCAGCAATTGTACTTAGAGGTGTATATATATTTCTAAGAGAAATGAGAACATGTCTACACAATAACTATACATGAGTGTTCATTATTCATAAGACCTGCAAAGTAGAAACAACTCATATGTCCATCAACTGATAAAAAGGTAAATGTGGTATCTCCATATAATGTAATGTTATCAGGCAATAAGATATACAATTACTGATACATATTACAACATGGATAAACCTTGAAAACATTATGCTAAGTGAAAAAAAACAGTCACAAAAGACTCTATCATTCCGTTTATATGAAATTTCCTGAATAGGCAAATGTATAGAGATAGAAAGATTAGTGGTTGTCTAGGGCTAGGAAGTTGAGGGGAATTGGAGACTGATTGTTAAAAGATGTGAGGTTTCTTTTTGAGTTGTGAAGATGAAGGTTTTATACAACTTGGAAAATGTATTAAAGCACTGAATTACACACTTTAAATGAGTGAATTGTATAGCATGTGAATTATATATCAAAATTGTCATAAAAACATTAATGATATGTTTTCCAGATAGAATTTTCTAAATTGTGTTTTACAGTACACTTAATGCAATGAGATAGTGTAATATTCCATTAAAATGAGTTTTCTGTAATTAATATGTTTAGCAAATACCAGTGTTATTGGTGCCAGAGTGTAAGCTTGATGATGGCAGGTCCTGTGCCTATCTTTCACATGATTGGATCCTCAAAACTTAGGATGGTGTCTGGCACAGAGCAAACTCTTGATAAATATTTGTTGAATGATTAATGGAAAAAGAGTATATTAGTTTCTTTACTGTAAAACTTCTCAGAGACTTTAACATGTATATAATAATCTCTGAGAGGGGAATAGCATGTGCAGACTTTGTATATTAGATCTCTTGCTATTGCAAGTGAGATAAGTGAAGTTGGATAGCTGAAGCTAAAGAAAAATCTTTTGAACTACCAGTGAAAGTTTAGTAGTAATTTTGCATTTAGGCATGGTTGAATATAATGACTCGTGATGTCATTTAGTCATTCTTGTCGTCAATTTCTTTGTTATAGTTTGTTGTTTACAGATGTGTTTCACATCATGATCATTGATACTTTTTAGCTTATTTCGTTCATTGTTATTTCAGCGGGGAAGAAAATCTCTTTCTCTCTTTAGCTTGTTGAAGAAAATATCCTGAAATTAACCTTGATTATCCTAGCTTTGTGTATACATGTACATAAATCATTCACCATGGCTAGGGGAATGTGTTGATTTATTTGGTCAGGTCTAGGTCCCATGCCTACTCTTGAAAATTGAGGGTGGGGTAGTTCTTCAGGCAAAAATAAGAGTACTTATTTAACCAGAAAGGGGGAAAATGAATGTTGGCTGCAAAATACGATCACGTTAGATTAAAATCATATCACTGCTGTGCTTTCTAAATTAAAATCTAAACATATCACTACTGAATTTAATTTTTAGATACTTATTTTTTGAATCATAGTTTCTCAGAATAGGCACCCACAGAAAACTGGGATTATACAGTATGAAGTAAAGTGAACATTGCTCTGAACAGGGCCATCAGGACTCCATGTAATGCTGAAGGTGGTATAGGATCTGAGTACTATTACACAGGCTCTACTATAATGAAGTGGCTACATACATGTGTGTGTTTTGGTGTTTGGGCATGTGTATGTGTCTGAAGTGGACAAGGTTAAGAATCCCTAATGGTGATTGGTGGCTGCAGAAGAGCCATTTTCTTTCCTTCCTTCCTTCCTCCCTTCCCTTCCCTTCCCTTCCCTTCCCTTCCCTTCCCTTCCCTTCCCTTCCCTTCCCTTCCCTTCCCTTCCCTTCCCTTTCCTTTCCTTCCTTCCGGAAATTACAAGGATTAAGTGACCTAATTATATGTAAAGCCTTTAGAACAGTATCTACCCATAGTAAGTACTTAGAAAATGCTAATTATGATAATGATGATCATAATCATCTAATGCACTTAATCCTCCTTGCTTTTTTAATGAGGTGACTGCTAAAGCTTTTTATTTAAAAAAAAATGTCAGTTTCCAATGTGTATTTCCAGTGCTTTCTAAATGCCTCTGTCCTATTGATCTCAAACTGATAGGGAAACTTTCTGAAAGACCATATTGAGAATAATACAATAGAAAATAATGAACCCAACAAAGCATGCTAGCAATGTATACTGCAAGTCCAGTCTTTTTCCTTAAATACTTTCATCTCTCTGCCCAGAATTGCCATTTCTTTTACTTATTTTCCTTTGTGGCTCAAATACCAGCTTATTATAGAGTTAAACTTCTCTTTATTTTGGACTCTGTAGTATCTCTAACACAAATGAACTATAGTTCAACATTTTTGTAATCATTTGTTTATTTTTTTTGTATTACTTCCTCTACTTGTGTGTATGTGCATGTACACATGCACACACACTTGCATATATACATACATATGTATTCCCAACTATAATTTCATGCAATAATAACATCATAATGAAGTGGTATATCAATTGAATTCTATGTATGTCATGGAATATTAATGAAATAAAAGATAATTGGATAACAATCTTTCAATAAAATGGTATCAAGCTTTCAAAAATCATAGACTGGCCAGAGTTACCTGTTTTCTTGCATTATCAGTATCACTGCATTCTTCTATTCATGAAAATAATCAGGAGTGACTTTAATTATTCAGAAATAGATCGCTTTATTCTATGTGGATGTATAAAAAATTTTTACAAAAAGTTTTTCTGCAAGAAATATTATGTAAATATGGCTCCTGCTTTCTAGAGTGTTATTTTAAAGTATCCTGACTGAAGTGGTCATAGACAACAAAAGCATGTCATAAAAACAGATGATAAAGCATATATATACGTCTACATGTATAGGATTATATTTAATGGAATAAATTTTGTGATTGCAAAGATTAGGATTTTAGAAGGTACTGATAACAAAAACTTCATTTTTTTAAAAAATTATCTTGACATGCTTTACTTTAGTCTATTCCCACTGATGCTGCTGATTCAAATGCTTTTTCTTTTCTCCCATACATTACTACAGGTATTTCTGCTTTGTTATCCCCAGTACTAGCTTCTGTGCGCTCCAGTTCTTTCTTCACACTATTGTAAATAACAGTATAAAGTAGAATTGAGGCCCAGCTATGATGGTGTAACTGGGATTGGCTCCTCATTGTAAACAACTAGAAAATTGGACAAAATATGTGAAAAAAAGTTTTTAGGCACTGAGCATTAGGCAGCATAGGACTGCAATTCTTGACAGAGGGAACACAGACAAGATGAGCATTATGAGAGCCCCATATTTCAACCTAGAGTCACTTTCCAGACAATGGCAAAATGAGAGGAATCAAAAGCAAAGCATGAAGGTTTTTTGTTCCCATTGAAGTAATAAAAGCTAAAGTTTGAGGAGGTTGAAGAAGCTTTTAATGAGGTGACTGCTAAATTGTAAGGAAGAATAACAGAGAGGAGGAAGCTACAAATAGAAATGTTCCAGAAGTCTGCATGAGTTTTCTATAGTCTGTTACTATATGTAAAGCTGCATATGCAAAGGGTGAAACTTTATGAAATTAGGCCAAGAACAACCAGGAAAATAAAAGAAGAAAAATTACCAGAGCTCTTATAGGGCTGAGAGATTTTCTAGTTCAAACCAGCTAGAATGAAAAATTATATTTGAACGTCTGGTATATTCAGTAGGTCCTAAATGAGGGTCATATCTAAGTAATAGGACTAAACTAGAGTGAAGTCTACTTTATGCCCTAATTAAGATAAAATAATAGAACTTTAAAAGGATTAAGCTTACCTTCAAGTAAGTTAACTGCCTACCATGAAAAAAGTAGTCTAACACTCATTGCAAGACAATAACAGAATTCAACACTCAATGTTATACATTTTAAAATATCCAGCATCCAATTAAAATATTAGACATAAGAAGGAAGAAAAATGTTATCCCAGTACAAGAAAAATAGGTCAATAAAAACAGTCCCAGAAAAGATAGGAATAATGTAATTAGCCTGTAATGTAAAGTGCCTGTTATACATATCCTAAATATGCTCAAAGATTTAAAAGAAAACATGAACAAAATGAGGAAGGAAATTAAGAAGTGAAAAAGAACAAAATGGAACTTTTAAAGGTGAAAAACATATAAAATGAAAAATTCACATAACCACATTAAAGGAAATTTAGGCACTACAAGAGGCAAGATCAATGAACTTGAATCTGTATAGCAATAAAATCATCCAAACTGATATATAAAGAGAAAAAAAAGAATGGATCCTCAGTGACCTATAGGACAGCATTAAACATTATAACATGTATAAGTGAGGATACAAAGAAGTTTGAAAGAAATAATGACTGAAAATTTTCTGTGTTGATGAAAACAACCCATAGATTTAAGAAGCTCTGTTAACTAGATATAGTATAAATAAACTCAAAGACAAACACTCAAAGATACATCATAATTAAAACTGCTAAAAATTAATGTCTTTTATTGCCTTATAGACAGCTGATTAATTCCATATCAAGGAGAAACAGAATTATCACAAATTCCTTATCAGAAACTATGTTAACCTGTTAATAAAGAATGATACATTGAAATACCTAAAAACTACATAATTAACTCAAAAGGAATAAAACCTGAGAAAACGAACAAAGAACAATGAGACAAATAGAAAGTAATATCGAGGTGGTAGATTTGACTTCAAAGATACCAATAATTAATGAAAATGTAAATGGTTTAAGCATTCTGATCAAAAGACAGGTAATTCGATTGGGTGAAAATGTAAGATCTAACCATGTTATCTGTAAGAAACCTACTTTAATATTAAGACATATGTAGGTAAAATAAATGGATAGAAATAGTATACCTTACGAGTACTTATTTTTAAAAAAGAAGTGCAAAGGCTGTGTTAATATCAGACAATTTTCTGAGTTCACTGGGAATTTTTATCATGAATCAGGGCTGTGTTTGGCTTAAGGCTTTTTCTGCACCTAAATATGGCCAATTGATTTTCAACTAAGAGGCCAAGGGAATTCAAAGAGAAAGTTTAGAGTGTACAGCAAATGGTGCTAGAACTAGCTATTCACATAGGAAAAAAAAATAAACATTTTCCTTTACCTTGTACAATATACAAATTCAAAATAAATCATAAATATAACATAAAAGTTAAATTTGTAATGTGTCTATAAGAAAACAAAAAATTGCAAAGTTTCTATTGGAAAATATTGCAACCCATGAATAGGCACAGATGTTTTGCTAGAACAAGAAGTAATCACAAATTCTAAAGGAAAAAACTGATAAACTTTACATAATAAAAATTAAAAACTTTTCAAAAGATACAATTAAGAAGATAAAGGGTCAACAAATTTAACAACCTAGAAGAAATGGACAAATTCCTGGAAAATGCAGCCTACCAAGACTGAATCATGAAGAAATAGAAAATCTGGATAGACTGACTACTAAGGAGTAATCAAAAACTTTCCAAAAACAAAAGTCCAAACATGCCCCGACTATATATTTTTTAATATTTATTATTTCTAATGTGAGTTTCATGCTTTCGGTTATTTAAATTATATTTTTTATCTCCTACTTTAGCCTAATCTTCACCTCTTTTTATCACTAAATCTAGTTTGACTTCTGTTTACAAACAAAAATGTTAACTTTTTAGAGTATAGTATTTGTTCGAATCCTCTGATTTTTTCACAATTCAGGTTGTGATACATATTCTTATGTGTATTTTCTTAGTTCTTTCAAATAGTTGAATGAGGGAAGATGATCATTTTTTTCTGAATAATTATATGTGAAAGGATACAGGTAGGTATGGTCTAAATATCAGAATCAGGTGTGTGGCTGTGGACTTTTCTGTCTCTAAGTCTATTCTGACACCTTCTCACTTAGTCTTTCTAGGTGTAAAACTCAGTCTTTGACTCTCAGCAGTTCAGTGAGGCTCACAGTGAAGCACTTGAAATCATAGGTCATGTATTGTGGTCTGAGGTTCACAGCATTTTCTTCTTTCCTCTCCTTACTTCACTTTCATCAGTCTCTTACAGATGTCTGATGCTATAACTTAGAAATATCAAAATAATATTTATATATAATTATCATTCACACTTTGAAACATGAAAATTTAAAAATATAGTTGAATATTCAAGTGTTTCTGAATATTTCAGAAGTTGAAAACATAAGAACAGATATCTAGGTGGCTGATAAAAAAAGACTTTTTCTGGATAGTGTATCAGCCAGAGTGTGTGGTTTGATATTCTGTTATTTTTCTTAAGAATAATTTAAAAACATATCCTTGCAAATATATTCTTTATATTAGGAACAAAAAGTCAATGTCTTGAAATTTTACCTGTTTGATTAGTATTCTTGTTAGTATAGTTGAAGAAAACGTATTCATGAAAATTATAAAAATTAAAAAATTTCATCTTATTTAATTTAAATCAGTTAGACTTTAGCATATACATTGTGTGGGAGGGGTTATTTTCTATGTATGAAAGTGATAGTCATGCCTTAGAGCTGGGACAGGCAGTTCCTATAATATCTGTTAGATTTGTTCAACTACTAGTTCTTAAAAATACATCAAGGAGTATATCAAATAAACTAATATTGTAATGGAAACCACTGAGTTTTTTGTTCAGTTTGTCTTTCCTGATTACTGGAAAGACACTTTTCACCGGTGTAGACTCCAGGCAGCCTCTCTCATCTTACTGTCTCATCTTAGATTGAAAACCTAATCAATCTTGGGCCAATCAACTGTTCATTTTCAGGATTCTGGAATCAATTGCATACAGAAGATATAAAAAAAGCTCAGAAGCAAAGATGCAGCTATTTACAGAGAAGATCTCTGGAGAGACCAGAGATGAGATGGAGAAAAAATATCCCCTGGATCTTTATGATGTTCTTGATGATTTCTTGGTTCTTTTTCTTTTTTGTAGCCCAGTTAGAGTCTGGAAAACTTTAGGTTGCTTAAGAGTACAATGTTTCCTTATCGTAGATAATTACCTCACAATAAATATCCTCTCATACTTCCCTTTCTACTCATTCTCTTTTTGCTTCCTTCTTCTTTAAACCCGTAGAAGTTGGTTCTGTTATTTTCAACCAGAATTCTAAGTAGTATGATAGTCACACTTAGAGAAGATTTAAAATAAGGTAATTTGTTACTTTGGTAAAACAAAGGAATACACAATAAAATGCATTATAAAGCAGTTTTGAGATTTGTCTGAGTGTTTCTCTGATGAGCACAAATTTGGGCAGAGGAAAGTAGAAAAATAAACTTAATTATTTTTTTATAAGCACAGATTTATTCTCTTTACATGAGTCAGGACTGGCCATTGCAATAGCATACATGATTAAAAATAAATTTGGTATTTAAAGTGATTGAGTTATGTGGCATGAGTCCATTTGTCAATGAATAGCTTTTGCAGTGGATTATAATACCATATCTTTTCCCCAGCTCCTATCCTCTAGGACCAAGTTTACTGGTTTACTAAAGTCCTCGAAAGTCTATATATGGGGACCCTCAACTACTCCTCTATGTTGGAGTAGAGGAAAGACTTTCTGTTTCTGTGGAGGTAAAGGGCCATTTACATTTTATGCTATTTTCCTGGGATGTCCAGGAATCTATAAGATTTTCTCAGGCATATTCACATACATTAGTAGAAATGTGATATTCTCAGGGGAACCTCTCTTAATAAGACTACTTTTATGTCAGAGCTGAAGCCTGCCCTTTAACATTTCTTCTGAGAGAGATGACACAAGATTTTTGTTGTTTTCTGTGGATTAAACCATCGTAGGTTTTTTTTTGATGAGTCCCACTATCAATAACTGGCCATTATCACCTTTTTAAATGGCTGATTATCTCCATTGTGCTCTCATTCTTCAGTCTTGTCCATTCAGTGACTTTCTAGAAAGAATTTGTAGTTCTGTGGTGAGTTTTTAATACATGGTCCAGTTACCTACTTGTTCACTGTGCATAGAATAAATAGGGAAATGGGCTCTTGAATTTTATTTACACAGATCTTTGGTGGCATCTCATTAGTCACAAAACAACTTGGAATACTATCACAGCAATAATCAGACTTCCCTTTCATATTCTAATCAGCAATATCAACCTCATATATTAGAATATTTTCTATCAATTACCCAAAATTTCATGCATTCCTTTGATCCTGCAGGCCCCTAATCAGTCAATTACCTTCACCTATTTTATAAGTTCACGTTTCCCTTCAATAAACTAGAATGTGTATCGAAATTATATGTGAATTCTATCACTTCAGGTTTATTTCCTTTCCCACCTAAATAGTGTATCCAAGGTAGTGTTGAATTTTTACCTCTTCCCATTTTTCACAAAACAATTTCCATCTCAAACTTTCTATTTAAGGTTTTCTCCTTTTAGGCTAACTCTATTTTCATTACTTCTTGTCTCAAGCAATATAGCTGCTGATATTTTTTCTTGTCTGGCCCATCTTATTCTGTAACAACTTTCAATATTCTACTGTTTTGTGGAGATACATGTTTGTTGCCTGAATTAGTTTTGGGAAAGTTCCATATATATGAAGCAGCAACAATAACAACAGTAATAACAAAAGCCCAAATAAACCCCCTTCCACTTTTTAGGCCACATTAATTTCCCATTGTGTTCATGGACATTTAATAGGTTAGATATTTATAGAATTGCTATTTTAATATTGGAATGAGATACCATGTAGATATTTTCTGTACTGGAGTACAGGGAGAGAGATGCTGCCTCAAACAGGGTTTATTTCTGATTATGCATATTACAGATGAAACTAGTTTACATGTAAAGGCTAAACTGCTTATTGTTAAATAAATGCATAAATAAATATATTTTGTAAACCAACTGCTATTAATATTTAAAGTAATTGATTAATTATTCACTTAAAGGATATCCCAACCTGGTTTATAAGAGCAATTTACAATTGTCTTTTATGTCTAGCTGGATTTTTGGTTTTGAACATTTGGTTTCTATTCAGACGTGTGAAATTAACTGAATTTGTTTTTTCAGTTTTTCCTTAGTTTTTGGATGAACTGACCTTGTGATGTGGCAATTGTCTTTGAATACTTTAGTTATACTGGATGATGTTATCAGATTGCAGGCCCACTGTATATGGGGTTGGATAAATTGTGCACTGAATAACATCATGGACACCATATATCTATAATCTGTGTGAATACACACAGACACACACACATACACAGCCTTGGAAGTGTGCAGTACATAACCAGCATGGCTATAGATAGTAATCCTAGCCAGAGGCTTAATCAGTGAATAATTTTTAGTCATGAAAATAGAGTGCTAATCACTGACAACAACTAAAGTCCATTGGATGCTTTAAATTAGTAAAAACCTGCTTAGTGTGAATTTTCTCTTTCCAATTTTAACTAACTTTGCTTTATTCCCATGAGATCAAATGGTTTTGATAGAAACAGACTGACATAGAAAATTCACACACCTTGGTTCCCTGGGAAACCAGGCTAAGAATAATTTTCTTTGCACATCCTGGTTTCCTCTAATGAGGTCCAGTATAGGAATGCAAATGCCACAGTGTAACATATAAATCCCAAGAAATCATTATTTTATGAAACTTCTAATTTAAAGATATTCAGATTAGAAAGCATTTCAGATATCTGCATGAATCTAATTACTTTTGAGGTCATGTGTGTGTGATTATTTTCACTTATTGCATTAAAAAAGAGCATGTGTAAAGAATATTGTATAAGTTTTTGTCAACTACCAGTGAAAAAAGTTTTCAAAGATATGGACATTCAAGGTTTTCCAGTTAAAATAAGCTTTTAAAATGCTTGCAACAAACTAACCATTTCTATAATACTTATTATCAAGTACTTGATTCTTAATTTTTCTTAGTATTCTTACTTATTGTAATATTAAATTCCAATCTTGGAAAGCCTTTTGTTGCCTTATTTATTTACTTATTTAACAAATAATTTGACAAGCCCTGTTTGGATATTGAACATTTGTTCATTTTTCAGTAAAGAAAGTTTTGGAAGCAAAGTTTCCAAATGTAGCACATGGCAATTTGTATAGTTTTCTTCATAAACATTGATGTTTATCAAAATATATATAATAAATGTGTATATAATAAATCTCTTTTTAATATTTTCATACAGTGCCTTTAAGAGAACATAGATTTGTAAACTATCAACTACAGGTATTTGTTGAGGGGTCTGCATGCATAGGCAGTGGGAAGAGGGGATTTGTTGTCCGGAGATGCTCCTTTTAGTATTTTGACTATTGTGTAGATTAAGCTAACTTAAGTCAAAGATATATGTTTATGGTTAGAAACTAAGCATTCTCTTTCAATAGAAAAACCACTGTGGGAAACATAAAGCATCTTATAATTGCAAACAGCTTTCAACATAGTAGTAGAAGCATTTATGTCTGGCTACAGCTAGACACCAAGCAATTCAGCATTATCTGTGTAAGTGCTTCTGACATGTGTAATTAAATACATTGCTCTTTTTTTTTTTTTTTTTTGCCCCAAGTTCTTAATAATCAATGCCTTGAGGTGGATTAAAGTAACATGGATAGGCAGATTGGGAAAGCACCATGATGTTCAGCTGCGGGAAAGTAAGAACAGAGTAGAAATTGTTCCTAGGCCATTTGTCTTATCTGCCACAATGTAAAAGAATTTTGGCAAAGTTCTAATACTACTGGAGTAAGGTGGAAAAGACTAATGAATGACATGAAATATTGTAAGTGAGAACTTCTAATATCTAAAGACAATGATAACCCCCTCGGTCCATATCTCCTAATATTTCCTCCCAAAACAATAGAGAGCAACAAAAATGGAAAAATAAACTTACATAAAACCATGCTCTCACTACAACTTAAATACAGAGACTACCCAAGTTTTAGTATGATTATTAATAAGAAAAGAAAAAGTTATAGTTGGATAAAGTGGAAAGTATGAACCCAGGATTTTAAATCCAAAGTGTCCTACAATTATCAGGGCTATAGAAAAACAATTTTAACATATGAAAACTTAGGATATTTTATACCCACGAGCCCTTCTTTAGACTCTAACAGAGGATGAGACATATCTAGCCAAGAAGTGGCTACAAAAACAAAAGTTCTGTTGGTAAGTATTTTAACCTAAGACTAAAGGAAAGATGAGACTGAGGGTGGAAGACTAATGTACAAATGTTTTGTTTTAAAATATTTATGACAAAAATTAATCACGTATTAGGTCACAAATAAATTATCAATATGTTCCATAATGCAGAAATATAAATACCACTCATGTCACAATGTAATAAAATCAGATATTAACAGAAGCAAAATATGAAAAGGCTCACTCACTTGAAAATGATAATTAAGGAATCATTATTTGAAAAGGAAATATAAGTTGAAATTAGAGAATGTCTTAAAAAATGATGAAACCACTACATATTAGAAAAATTATTACTAAGTAGTGATTTGAAAAAATGCATCTCATTAAATAATTTTATTAGTAAAAAAGGAAGAATTAAAATAAGTATCCAGTTCAAAAATTGAAGGAAGGAATAATAAGGTAAACCAAAAGAAAGTATAAGGAAGGAAATAATAAATACAAACACTGAATTTAATGAGGTACCGTACTGGGAATAGGAAGACATGCTAATATTCTATGTTGTGGGTTTCTGAATTTAGATTCTGAATAATCACAAGGGCATTTGTGGGGCAATTGGAAAAATTTGAACAAAGTCTTTAAATTAACTGGTAGTATTGTTTTGTTGTTAGTGTCTTGGTTTTAATAATTGTAATATAGCTAGGTACAATATTAGCATTAGGAAAAGCTGAGTGATAAGTATACTGGAACTCTGAAGCATTTGTGTAACTCAGTAGTTTCAAAAGAAAAAAATTAATTAAATGTTAGAGATTTTGCAAAGAATTTATGGAATTAGTCTTTTTTTGGGGGGGAGAGGGTCACAGTTTCATAAGGTAATGCTCCTTACCTCCTTTAACTAGACAGAACAGCATTACTAGACTGGGGCTAACAATTTATTCTTTTAACTCTTGCTTAATTAATAATCCTTAAAATTACAAGAAGGGACTTAACAAAAAAAAAAAAAAAAAAACCCTCTCAATTCCTTAAGAATAAGAAACAATTAATTGAGAAGATCTGAAATAACATTATGAAATGAATGAAACACAATAATTATGCAACTTTCTTGCATGTTCAACATGGAGGCAACATATCAGACTGGAGATTTCATTTATGGAAAGATACTTAAATGTCATCCTTAAATTATGTATAAGGCAATAGCTTCCCATGCCCAGAGGGTCTTCTGTGGAATGATAGAGATACTCATGGTACTATTTGGGATACAGAGCTACTCATTCGAAATGAGGAAGATATTTTTATTACTTGAACTCAGGAGTCACTGAGGACTACTGACAAGAAAGGGCCTCCAAAGACCCTACAGAGGAAATATTGTGAGTTTAGGTGGAACAAATAGCTTGACTGGTAGGACTTGTTTTGCATAGTGATGGCTGAGACAGGAGGTCCCTCCAGATCCAGCCTGCCTCTGAAAAAAATGCCTAAACATGGGATTATGAACTTAAAGGGCTATCCCCTTAAAAAACTGGATTATGACATTAAGAGAAATTGAATTGGCAAAGACATAATATAAGCAGTGGGCATGTAGCCCTCAGACTATGAAGACTCAATTTTCAGTAGTTATAGAAGCATTGATTCTTCCTTGTGGATTAGGGCAGCAGTTCCCAACCTTTTTGGCAGGGACTAGTGCTCCTATGAGAATCTAATGCCTGATGCTCTGAGGTGAAGCTGAGGTGGTGGGTGATACTGTGCTTAGGAACTGCTGCAAATACAGATGAAGCTTTGCTCAGTGCCTGCAGCTCACCTCCTCCTGTACAGCCTGGTTCCTAACAGGTTACAGACCGGTACCAGTTCTCGACCTGGGGGTTGGAGATCCCTGGAATAGGGGATAGTTTGGGAACTGGACCAACCTCTCTCTGTAAATCTGAATCAACCTTAGATTCTTGGATAATTTTGATGAAGACATCTTAAGAGGGAGATTTGATATTTCTGTAAATATTGATAGATTTTTATTTGAGCAACTAAATGGAAAAGTAAGAGTTCTGTCTGTATAATAAGGCTCAGATCTTGAATCTAGTCACAGCAGAGCCACACAGGTTGAACGGTACAGCGTTTCTAGTGAGAAATGCAATACTTTACTCTCTGAGTGAAGCAGTTAGCCAAGAGTTGCTAGGCCAGTATCTCTACACATGCTCCAGTCTTGAAACTTATTTTTTCCTGTTTTGAATTTTTGGGCCCATGTGTATCTTTGTCATGTTGATCCATAAGGGAAATGATTAGTTCTTTAAATTAGTGAGGAAATCAGCAATGAACTTTAAAGAAATCCTTATAGTTAGTCTATCTGAATAAACTGGAACTTAAATAAATTTCTATCAAGATTGTTAATGTGTGTGTTTCTAAATATTACTGTACCACATTTATGAATGTGGATAATAGAGGACAAATCATGTCTATGCAAACATGATATTCTTTGCTCCAGGTGCTTTCAGAGAAACTAAAAAGGTATTTTGTGAGAGAGTGAATGTCTTCTGAGTGTTACCTGTGGTCCTCTTACTCAGGTGTAATAGAAGGAACACAGTCTTCACAGTCAGAAGAAACTGGATTTAAATCTCATAGTTACTACTTAGTAGCCCTTTGACTTTTGGAAAGTTAATTAGCCTCTCTGAGCCTTAGTTTTATCTATAAAATAAAGATAATTATATTTCTGTCATAGGATTAGTGTGAGCATTGCCCTCTTGAGACATGAATGTCCTAATCACAATAGACATGATGAGGTTGAAGACCACCTAACCTTCCCAGAGTGAAGCAGGAGGTATAACAATGTGCCTGTGGCCCCTTGAGCTCATATGGACATTGGCTGGGAGACACAGCACTCTGGAGCATGCCAGGGGCTGATGTTAAGGACATGACAGCCAAGGAAACCAGGAATGGGATAATGATGTATTTATACCCCAGTAGATTACTAGCATGTTGGGGGACATGCTGAAATGTCAGATAAAAAAATGTATCATGTGAATGGAGAGACCAGCTAGAACCAAGACAAATATGGCTGAGCAAATGCCCTATCCCTGCTGGGGAAATATAATTAAGAACAAAATCTCCTAATACAAAACACCTCTACACAAAAGTATTAGAGAAAGAAAACACTTTTATTTTTGAATAAGCATTAACCAGAACGTGATGTAAATCACAGGCAATCCATTAAGAGATTGCAAAGACAGAAATCTCACTCTTTTATAGGCAAGCAGGTACAATCCATACATATGTGTTTCAAAGATAAACAATAACTAGTTACACATAGGTTATCCTGAATTTACCTAGTCATTGGAATGATCATCTGTATTAGTTTATTGGCTTTATATAGGTATACCTCAGAGATATTGTGGGTTCAGTTTCAGACCACTGCGATGAAGCAAATATTGCAATAATGTGAGTCACATAAATTTTTTGGTTTCCCAGTGTGTATAAAAGTTATGTTTATACTATACTGTAGTCTATTAAGTGTGTAAGAGCATTATGTTTAAAAAAATAGTACATACCTCAATTTAAAAATATTTAGTTCAGAAAAATGCTAACCATCAGCTGAGTCTTTAGAAAGTTATAATTTTTTTGCTGGTAGAGGGTCTTGCCTCAGTTTTGATAGCTGCTGACTGATCAAGTTGGTGGTTGCCGAGAGGTTGGGGTGGCTGTGGCAGTTTCTTAAAATAAGACAACAGTGAAGTTTGAGAAATTGATTGAACCTTTCTTTTATGAACAATTTCTCTGCAGGCTATCATGCTATTTGACAGCATTCTTTCAAAATTGAGTCAATCCTCTCAAACCCAGCCACTGCTTCAACTAAGTTTATGTACTATTCTAAATCTTTTGTTGTCATTTCAACAACCTTTGTAAGATATTCACCAGGAATAGGTATCTCAAGAAACCACTTTCTTTGCCCATCCATAAGACACAACTCCTCAGCCATGAAAGTTTTATCATGAGATTGCAGCAATTCAGTCACATCTTCAGGCTCCACTTCTAATTATGGTTCTCTTCGTATTTCTAGCCACATCCACTTCCTCTACTGATGTCTTGAACCTCTCAAAGTCATTTATAATGGTTGGAAGTAGCTACTTCCAAACTTCTGTTAATGTTGATATTTTGAACTTTTCTCATGAATCAGCAATGTCCTTAATGAAATTTTGAATGGCGAATTCTTTCTAGAAGGTTTTCTATTTACTTTGTCCAGATTCATCAGAAGAATAATGATCTATGGCAGCTCTAGCCTTTTGAAATGTATTTCTTATATAATAAGACTTGAAAGTTGAATTTTTTCCTTGATCCATGGGCTACAAAATGGATGTGTGTTAGAGGTATGAAAGCAACAGTAATCTCATTGTACATTTCTATCAGAGCTCTTGGATGCATGACTAGGTGCATTGTCAAATGAGCAGTAAAATTTTGAAAGGAATCTTTTTTTTTCTCTCTGTGTTGTAGGTCTCAACAGCAAACTATGTTCTAAATAGATGGGCTGTCATCCAGGCTTTGTTGTTTCATTTATAGGGCACAGGCAGAGTGGATTTAGCATAATTCTTAAGGGCCCTGAGATTCTGGGGATGGTAAATCAGCATTGGCCTCAACTGAGAGTCACCAGCTGCGTTAGCCCCGAGAGTTAGCCTTTCTCTGATCAGAGCTTTGAAGCCAGACTTCTTTCCAGCTTTGAAAATGGCTCTCCTTCCAATATGAGGTTGTTTCATCTACATTGAAAATCTTTTGTTTATTGCAGACACTTTTATTAATTATCTGAGCTAGATCTTCTAGATAACTTGCTGCAGCTTCTACATCAACACTTGCAGCTTCACCTTATACTTTTGTTATGCAGATGACTTCTTTCCTTAAGCTCATGAACCAACTTCTGTTAGCTTCAAACTTTTCCTCTGCAGCTTCTTTACCTCTTTCAGCCTTCATAGAACAGAAGAGAGTTAGAGACTTACTCTGGATTAGGCTTTGACTTAGAGGAATATTGTGGCTGGTTTGATCTTTTATTCAGACTACTAAAACTTTCTCCATAACAGCAATAAGGCTGTTTGCTTTCTTATCATTTGTGTGTTCACTGGAGTAGCACTTTTGATTTCCTTCAAGAAATTTTTCCTTGCATTCACAACTTGGCTAACTATTTGGCACAAGAGGCCTAACTTTTGACCTGTCTCGGCTTTTGACATGCCTTCTTCACTAAACTTAACAATTTCTAGCTTTTGATTTAAAGTGAAAGATGTGCGACTCTTCCTTTCACAAAACACTCAAAGTCCATTGTAGGGTTATTAATTGACCTAATTTTAATATTGTTGTGTCTAAGGGAATAGGGAAAACTGAGGAGAGGGAGAGAGATGGGAAAATGGTCAGTTGGTGGAGCAGTCAGAACATGCATATTTATTAAGTTTGCCATCGTATATGGACACAGGTTGTGGTACGCATATAATAGTAATAAATTACAATAGTAACATTAAAGATGAGTGATTACAGATCACCATAACAAATATAATAAACATAAAAAAATTTGAAATATTGCAAGAAGTAACAAAATGTGAGAGAGAGACACAAATTGAACAAACACTGTTGGAAAAACGGCACTGATAGACTTGCTTAGTGCGGGGTTGCCACAAACCTTCAATTTTTTTTTTTTAAATGCATTATTTGTGAAGTGCAATAAAGTGAAGCACAATAAAATGAAGTATGCCTGTACCTTGATTTTAATGCAGTGAGACCCATTTTGGATTTCTGACTTCCAGAATAGTAAAATAATAAATTTGTGTGTTTTAAGCCAGCAAGTTTGTGATATTTGTTACAGCGACCATAGGAAACTAATATGTTTAAAGAGCATAGCATAGTGCTTGGTAAATAATTGGAACACAATATATTTTATTTGTACTTCTAACCTTTATTCATGTTTTTGGGGTGATATTGCCTGCCCCCAAATACTTCTCTTGCAAAAATTTGCCCTAAAATAGAACTTAGTCTGGCCACTTGAATTGAGATTTTGCTATAAGGAGAGACACATTAACAGCATCATTTGGACCATGAGCCAGCAAACTATTTCTGTAAAGGGCTAAATGGTATATTTTAGGCTTTGTGGTTCATGTGATCTTCGTCTGAACTAGTCAACTCTACAAGTGTAGCAGGAAAGTAACCATAATCAAAATGCAAACTAGAGAGAGTGCCCATGTTCCAAAAAAACTTTATTGACAAAAGTAGGCATTTTTAATCTGTGGTCCATAGTTTGCTGACTCATGATTTACACTCTTTCTTCTACTGTTTCTCTTTACCTCTACACAAGATAATTCCTTCTGGGTTAAGGTGAGAATGGAGATGAATCAAATCCTCCTATCTCTGTAAATTCACTCAGAAGACTTTCTCTGCTTTTATCTATCTCATCTGTGAGTTAGAAATCATAATAAAAACAGTGACTATTATAGCAACAGTTATCATGTAATCATTATAATTTATAGGACAATAGAGAATGGCTTCCTTATCTTTGAAATCTTGCCCCAGGCCATAAGGCCATCCAGATCATTTACCTCTTTTTGTGCATACTCTGCTACTTAAAGATGAATCAGCATTTATCAGAAATTTGCTAACTTGAAATCCTGAAGGTACCATCTTCTGATTTCTAAAAACACACAAGACTGAATGCCCTATCTGAAGGACAGTTAGAAAGAATGTAATTAGAAACTCCTTTACAAGATCTTTATTTCTCTTCCTTGGATTGAGCGGTTTCTATATTTCTGTACTTCTTTGCTTTTTGTCCGTTACCCATTTCTACATGCTGTTTCATATGCCTTGTAATGTGACGAAGTGAACTGAGCTCAGGATTTTGCTGCAGAGAGAGGCATTATTGATTTCTTGGAGAGTAGCAAGAAGACTTGCAATGTTGCTGTTAAACGTGGCTGACAGATCACAACAGCTTGTGACACCTAATTTACTGTAATGAAATCATGGGGTTCTCTGGCTCTCAGGCCTGGAGGAGAGGTGAAAGGTCAATAAAGTGAAGCCCTAAGCAGCCAGGCATGAAGGGTAGTTCATTCGGAGAGCCCAGTCTCATTCTGGAAGGAGATTAGTTGAATTCACCTGCTCTGAGTTAACCAGCTGGGCTTCTCAGCCAATGGAAAATTATAAATGTGTAATCATGACTGTGCTGGTTACAATTTAATTGCTAGATCAGGAAACCTTATTTGTGGTTTCATTTTGAAGCCCTGCAGATTGTTGTAATTTCACAGCTAAGAATATGTTAAACAGAAAATCTTCTTTATGCTTGAGAATGCTTTAAGCCATCTTTTCAATTAGCTGTTAAGTTTCTTCTTTCGATAATCTTTGTTAAGTAGTACAGCACTGAGAGGTTTTGAAGTCTGTTAAATCCAGTTCCTGCCTAACTGATATGCTTTTCTAACTATTTTATATTGTGCATGACTTTTATGTGGAGAAACAAAAGAAAAGCAAACAAGCTGACAGTGAGATTTTCTTTAGACTCAGTGACTTACAAGGTTTCTTACAGCCCCTAGTACACATTCAGCTCAGTCTCTAACCTTGGTCCACACACTCCTCGAATGGCCTACAAGCTCTTTTTCCTCAGATATATAATGAATGAGATAAGTTTTGATAAACAACTAGAAATCTTTCAACATAACATTATGATTCCATATTTATATTCCTATACTTGAGTGATTGGTTTTCTATTTGGGTCTTTGAGGCACAAAATGATTGCTGAATCATATAGGACAAGTTGAATAAAATTCAGCATATGTTTCATACTAAAAGCTATTGTCTACAAATGCAAAAAAAAAAAAATAGTATGCCTTTTGGAAGAGTGCTGTAATACATGTTCATATAAAATGCATTTTATTTTCATTGCTGTCATTTTTTTTTAAAGATAGTAACTATGACCCATTTAACTCTGATTCTGTTTCTTTATTTTTGAAATGGGGCTAGTAGTACAACAACCATTCATGAATGCCTACCTGCCCATAGAGTAGGCATTTTAACACTTGTTATCTAATTACTCCTAACAAATCTGCGAGGTAGGCATTATCTTCAGTCTACATATAAGAAAATTGAGGCAAAGAGTAGATGATTTTTGCAATATTTTACGATTGACACATGTCACAGTTGGAATTTAAATCCAGATTATGTAGCTCCCAGCAACTGTCTTTGCACTGAGTCTTTTCAGCTTCCCACAAGTTTGGTTCAAGAAGCAAGTTAGAATGCAAAAAGTAGAGCTCTGTAAACGCGAGGTGAGACCATTAAATATTTTGGCATCTAGTAATTTTTATGTGAGTAAACTTTTAAAATCCACATATTGTAATTCAAATTGTAATCAGAGTAATAGCCTGAATTTTATTTAGAACAAAGAGTCAAAAATTATATAAAGTGCTTTAATGAATTATCCGATTTAATTCTGCCTACAAACCTTCGAGGTTGGCATGAGTAATCCTCAGTTTACATTTAAAGGATCTGAACAGTGTGGCTTTGAATTTCAAAATTGAATTTACTGTTTTTTAACTTTCTTCCTTTGTAAACTATTCAATTTCCCCTATAACTTAAAAAAAAAGCTATAGTCTTGGGGGCTTCTTAATTGAATTTTAATTATTTTTCCAATATTCCATAACTATTTACCTCAGAATGAAGAGGAGATTGAACAGGCAGAGGAAAGAGCTGGTTTTGGTCTTAACTTATGTTGCTAAAGGAAGAGATTTTTTCTATTGCAAATTGCACAGGGCTCAACTGCTTAGTAGGCCCTCAGGTAAATTAGAAGACAAGAGAGACTCTTCATGAAATTTGGTGGTGAAGTTTCTGTGAAGCCGTTCTCTCTTGGGTATTCTCCTTGAAGATTTTATCTCAGTTTGGAATGGTTGTGATGAACCCTCTGCAAGGAGGAACAGTCATGTTTTTCAGGTCAGCTCCTTATGTGTAACATCTTTAACCCATGTTTTTACTTCATATTATTTTAGTTGGTTCATGTGTGTATGAGTATGTTTATTAAAATTTGTATAATATTTTTCTGATAAATATGAATAATTTCCTATTTTGTACCTTTTACATATAAGAATCCCCACTCATAAACAATAGTTACCCTATCTCACCTCTAAACTGGAAATGGAGTATTACAAAATGTATTGAAATCAATTAAAAGAGGTCCTTTCCACAGGGAACTCTCTTCCCTTTCCACGTAGAAGCTTAGAGGGAATAAGCAATTTGCCTAAACATCACAAAAAATAAAGGATTAGCATTTCCATTTCTTATTATGGCATATTAAGTATTATACCAATTCTCCATGGAGCACAGATACAACATTTGGAAATACTATGAAAACATCTGCTTAAAAGCATTAAGTTGTGAACATCACAGTGAGGGATGACTTAACCAGGCTGTGTAGGTGAGAGAAGCCTGGGCAGGTTAAGGGTGCTGTTCCTGCAGGGCTGAATGCAGACTGATACTCAACAAGGGCTTGCAAGATGCTGTCCCTCAGTTTAATAGCATTTCAATCCCTGAAATAGAGTTAAAGTGACCCCTGAGTGGTAGTGCCCCCAGATACCTCACAGCAGCAAAATTAAATCTTGGTGGAGATCTCATCCTGGTCTCATTGGTTTTTTGTAGCTTCCCAAAATATTAATTTAAAATGTTCAGCAAAAAATAAAAGATAATAAATGAGAAGGACAGTGTGAACCACAACAACAAAAAGCTGAAAAATCAAAAAGGCAATAGAAGAGACTTCAGATAGTGGAGTTATCTGATACAAAATAAGAACTTTGTTTTATATTTGAGGATCTAAGACAAGTTGAGAAATTTGGCAAAGAATTTTAAAATATGAAAAAATGCAAATGGAAACGAAAACATTGAAATGATAATAGTCGAAATTAAGAACCTACATGGTGGATTTAACAGCAGACTAGATACAACTGAAGAGCGATTAGTGAAGTAGAACCTAGATTAGAACAAAATTTGCAGAATTAGAACAGAGAGTTAAAGGGATGAAAATGATTAAGTATAAATGAAATAATCATAAAGGATATATCAAGAAGGCTAATATATATCCCTTAGAGTTCTGGAATAAAAGGAAAGACAGAATGGAGCAGATGATCTATTTGAAGAGATAACTAAATATCTCTCACAATTTCAAGAAATTTCACAAATCATAAGGATGATAAACAAAGAATTCTGGACCAAATATGCCAAACCTTAGTGGTAACCTCAGAAAAATAAAGAGGAAACGTATTAAAAGCAGCTAGTGAAACATCAAGATTGACTTCAAAAGACAACAATTAGATTGACATCTGAATTGTAGACTGAAACAATAAGAGAAAATTATACGTCATTTCACTCATAAGCACAAATGTAAAAATACTAAATGAAATATCCCCAAGCTAGTCAACAATATTTTAAAAGTATTCTATAACATACCCATGTTTGGTTTATTCCAGGAATAGAAGCTTGTTTAAAATTTGTAAGTTAATTAATGTAATTTATAGATTCAAGAGAAAAATCAACTTGATTATTTTAATACAGTATGAAAAAAATTAAATATATTTAAGTATATTTATATGTTTATTTTTATATGAAATCTTGGTTATATAGAAAAAGAAAGGAAATTTCTTAATATTTCCTTTCCTAAAAAAGGTCTTTAAAAGAAACCTTTAGGTAATACCTTTTTTTTTTAATATTAGATTGCATTTATTAACCACTTTACTGTTCTTTAGAATCTAGAGGCTAAAAGGCCAAAATAGGACTTTTTCCAATTTGTTGGTCAAGTGATATGATGGCTAGAAGCATCCAAAAAAAAATAAAAAGTCATTATATTTCATTGAATATTCATATGTTTCAATTTAAAACTTTGACTTCATTTTCAAATGTAAATATTATGTTGTACATAGCCAGGGCTGCACGGACTTGATTATCCTTGTTGGAATAATGGTTCTCCTCTCTCTGGGGAAGTCACTCAGAACAGTTAAGGACTGGGAAGCAGGGTGTTGAAATCTAAGAAAGTAAAGGTTTTTCGAGGGAACAAATCTAGTAATCCAGAAATGGTGACTAGAAGTTCGTTTTCTATTCAGTCTTCATGGATTATATCAATCTGGTTAACAGCTGGTTCTAATTATGATGGTTAAACTTTCAAGGTCTTCATTCTTTAAATGTAATTCTTAAAGCAGGGTAGATATAAACTGTGTTACCACCATATTTTCCTGAGAATGATTCTGCATGCCAGAATGAGGGTCAGTAACGATAGTAATACCATAGCAATTAAGGACCATTCTGTGGGTTTGTGTATAATATTTTTATTTGTTAATATGAAGTTTAAACAAGATTTTTAAGTGTGTGTAAATATCTCCTAATGTAATCTGAAGAGTCCCTAAAAGTCTAGGCAATACTTTATTCAATTTTTCAAGTGCAATACATTCTCTAATCTGATTCTGAGAACTTGAATCTATCAGTGGAAAGGCTGGTATCATACTCTTTTGACTCTTGTGATTTGGTGATTTCTTCATTTAAAATATATTGTCATCTGTAAAACTCCCTGATCCTCAGGTTTAATGTTTCAGTTTCTTTTTGCAAGTTTTCATAACTTGGCAGTGGTTAATAGCTGTATCTGAGTCTGTAAAAGACAATGGTTCATCCAAGCTATCCTGAATTTCCTGCAAGCCAGGTAATGACTATCTGGGTTGGAGTTTATGTCATCTTCAAGTTCTTTAACCAGAAGAGCTGAAGAGGGTTTCACACACACGGAAGCATAATTCTGTATTCTACTCAAAGTCTCCTTCAGAACTTTAAGTAAGTTTGCCTTTGCAACTTCAGGACACACCTACACTGAACTAGAAATTGACCTAGAAACTTGGTTTGGTTTGTTAAATTTCCTCTTAAAATGTTGAGCACTTTTCATCCTTATGCCTATTAGAGTTATTTCTGAACTCTGAATTTATTTTCAGAAATTTCTGAAGCTTCTAATTTTTCTCACAAAGGTCTAATTGAAGAAATCTGATTATTTACTTTCTATAAAAGAAGTTCACAAGCATCTGCGTTCTCTTGATTATCTAATCTGCAATTGCCTAACTGCTTAGTGACGTCTATCGCTGTCCATTTTTGCCTCCTTGCTTGAAGTTAGCCTTTTGGCCAACTTTCTTTGTCATTAGGATTTTTTTTTTTTTTTTTTGGCAGCCTTGGCCTTATACTCATTGCATTTGGTCTGTTTTCTGGTAGAACGGAGAAAACAAAGTCTTGCTCATTATCGCTGCTACTATCACTATGAGCGCTAAAAAAATTAGATTCATATTGACTTCTCAGAATCACCAAGATTGTCAGTGTCTGATGTTTTAATGGCCTTACTGCATAACTGTACTTCTCCAGAATGGTCACTTTGTCCTTCCTGTAGCATCTGAAAATTAGGATGCCTTCCTTCTCGAAACCACACTGAAGTTTTAGAAATTTGTGCCTTAAAAAACTTGGATGCTTTCTAACAAAACTCACTGCAAAACACTTTCTTTCAGTAATACTGTAGACTTTATTGGTTTTGGTAGAAATTTTATATTTCTGTTTTGGTACAATTCCTAGCTTCTTTTCTGACATATGGGATGACCATGGAGCCTGATAATAGAATATTCATCCATGACATCGCTGTAGTGAGCAGGTGTGATAAACTTCCCACACTCCCTTAAGAATTCTCTGTAATATTCTCTTCTCAAAGCTGTTCAACAATATGTAGAGCTTTTCTCTCAAACTCAGTCTTCTTCCTCACAGTTTCTTCTGATTCTGCTTAACTTTTCAAAGAATCTTCTGGTCTGTTAAGTACTTGTGGCATTTGTGGGGTGTGTGTAGGGAGCTTGGGCTTTGTGGTCAGCTGAAGGCCACTGGGTTGACTCCAGGAATCATTTATTAGCAAAATGATGAAAACTTTCTTTTTAAGATTTGTGTAAAGATGACAGCTACAATCATTTCCATTTAACATTGTTCTTAAGGACCTAGACAAGACCGTAAGCAAGGAAAAAAAGAAGTACCGGCATAAGGATTAGAAAGCAAGAAATAAGCTATCATTATTCTCAGATGATATGTTTTGTACCTATAAAACTAAAATGAATCCACAAATCAATTATTTAATTTCGTGAGTAGCTTCAGTAAGTTTTCTGGATACAAGATCAATATGTAAAAACCAATATATTTCTATATGCTTATAGAAGCCAGGCAATGTACTCTTAAAAAAGTATCACCTACAATAGTATTAAAACTATCAAATCCTGAAGAATAAATAAAATTACTGTACAAAACTTTCATGCAGAAAATATAAACTGTTATTGAGGGAAATTTTATAAATCCTAAGTAAAGGGAGTAATGAACAAAGTTCACACGTTAGAAGACGCAATATTGTCAACCTGTCAACATTTCCCTAACTGATTGATGGTTGTAGTGCAACTCTAATCAAATCACAAGAGTATTTTCTTAAAATGTTTGTATATATTTATATATATATATATATATATATATATATATATATATATATATATATGTAACTTGGCAAGTTAATTTTAAAAATTACATGAAAAAAGAAAAAGCCAAAACTAGCTAAGACACATCAATAAAGAACAAGTGAGAAAAGACTTGCTTTACCAGATAACAAGGAATATTTTAAATCCATAGTAACTAAGAAAGGATGGTATTGTCACGAGGATAGTCTGCTATACTAGATCAATGAAACAGTGAAGAGAGCTCAGGAAGATCCTTAAGCATATATTGAAATTTGTTTTATGAAAAGTTGGGACTGATAGCTCTGGGGGAAGGAATAGACTTTTTAATAAATGGTGTTTGAACAATAGGGTAGTATATATATATGAAAAGTTTAATCCCTACTTCATAACATACACAGAAATTAATCCCAAAAGGATTATAACTCTAAATGTAAAAAAATAAAACAAAACCTTAAGAAAGCAATATAGCCATGTGTTGGGATAGGAAAAGCAAAAGCTTTAACAGGTTAAAAAAGATTGATAAATTTGACTTTATAAAATTAACAACTTTATATAGGGCAGACAAGATATTTATAGCACATATAACCAGTAAAGAGCTGATATTCACATTATAAAAAGATCTACAAGTCAACATGAAAAAAAGAAAATCTAATAAAATGATAGGCAAGAGATTTGAGCAGGCATTTCAAAGATAAGGATATCCAAATGACCAATAGATAGAGAAAATTACTCAACTATAGTAATTATCAGGGAAATGCAAGTTAAAACAATAATTAGATGTCTTGATTTGTGCATTAATATAGCTGAAACAAAAAGACTAATATTCCCAGGTGTTGGCAAGAATATGGAGCAACCAGAATTTTATGCATTGTTGGTCACTAACCATTCAATCTCAGAGCTAGCAGCAAAAGTGGGACAGTGATGGGGAGCTGGAAGAGAAGTCTCTTGCCTCTGTGGGTCAGCTGGCCCATCTCTTGGTCAGTGGAGCCTGCAGTTGGGGAAGGAGAACAGAGTGAAGTGCAAAGGAGAGAAAGGAAAGCTAGAACCCATCAGGTACACACAATGCAAACACTGATGAAGGCAATAATTCTGTATTACTTTGCTTTCATCCCTTCCTTTCTTCTTCCAGGTCTCCTGCAAATTCTTCATTTGGCTAATTCTAACCCAGCACCAGAAAGGAAAAGGTTTCTGGGAAACATAGGTTACAGTTTAACAAATCAACTACAATTATTCAACACATTTTACAGTAAAAATTTCAATGTCTATGAGCAGACAGAAGTATGAAAGACATTTTCATAGGGTAAAAACCTAGGCTTTGGAATCAAGCAATCCTAGATTTGAAGTTTTTAAATTTATTGAGGTGACATTGGTTAATAAAATTATATAGGTTTCAAGTATACAATTTAATAATATATCATCTGTATATTGTGTCGTTTACCACCCAAAGTTAAATTTCCTTCTGTCATCATATATTTGACCTCCTTTACCCTTATTTGCCTTCCCCCTCCCTCCTTTTCCTCTGGTAACCACTAGACTATTTTCTGTGCCTTTAAGTCTGCCTTCTTCATTTATTGCTTTCCGTTTTATATCCCACATATGAATGAAATCATATAGTTCTCAACTTTTTCTCTTTATTTCACTTAGAGTGATAATCTCAAGATTCATCCATTTTGTCACAAATGGTAGTATTTCATCATTTCTTATGCTGAGTAATATTCCATTATATATATATATATATATATATATATATATATATATATATACCACTTCTTTATTCAATTTTAATATAATCTTTTATTATTTGCATGATCTTGGAAAAGTTACTTAATTCCTTTGAGTCTTGGTTTCCTTGCCCACAAAATAAGGAAGATGATATATGACTCATAGAGTTGTTTAGTATTAAATATTATATTGCATATATATTTTTCAAGACAGTGCCTAGTTCATTCAGAGCTTCAATAATGTTTTCCTTTAGCAATATTACTACTGTTAACTTATAAAGATATTCAAATATTAGAATCTCCTGAAAAGCTTTTAAAATATGCTGATACAGACTCTGCCTAGAGAGATTGTGATTTATTTGGTTTATTTCCCTGTCAGTAAGGGACCAGTGTAGACAGGATACTCTTTACCTTATGAAATCCTTAGTCACAGACTAAGTCAAACTCTATTACCTTTTCCTAGACCAGCATCCTTTGTTTATAGGTTTTGTTACTTTTTTTTTTTAATGCATTTTTTTTTTAATACATGTTTCAGAGGTATACCCTTGCGTTCTTTATATTTACAAGTCACTCTGATAACCTTGAGTAAAAATGTGAAAAATCCTTGAAAGGGACATAGGAAACATCCCCATTTTCACCAACATTATTTTGGAGAGTTGGTGCTATGGAAAGCAAAACTCATTGATTTTGTTTAGATTCCTGCTACTTATAGCTACAGTGTGTGACCTTTCAATGAACTTTGTAGCAAATTGGGGCATGGGACGAATAAGAGACATTCTTAATGTACCCTTCTCATCACTGACTACAGAAGGAAGTAATGTTATAAAACCAGAAATGTAATTGTGAGATAGTGTGGTGGATTAATTTACAGGTATGCTGAATGTAATATGAATGAAGAGAAGTGAAAATTTGCTTCTTAGAATTTAGTGGCAAGGTAACTACCAGTCTTTAATTTGTACATGAGTTTCTTTTCATTGGTCGGCACTCTTTAATGCTTAAAATTTTAATACTCTATGGAGAGGATTTAAATGTATTTTTAAATGCCATTTGTTGTGTGTTCTGGGAAAATGAAGTGGAAATGGGAACATTAGGATCATAATGTGTTGTTGAAAATGAATCCCATTTTACTTATATACCACAGTATTCATACGTTTTTCATAAAATCAGTTTATTCACATTTTAAGATTTAAGATCTACCTTTCAGATCTGCCCATCTCTGGTTTGTAGGCTGCTCTTTTTATTTTCTTTTTCTGAGCAGGTTGGCAGCTCAATTGTTAGAGTTCTATTTTCTAAGATTGTACCGCTACACTCAAGCCTATGGTTTCTTTGAACTAGACCAGTGGTATGAATAAATGAAACTCAGAAAAAAATGAAGAAAGATACAAGTATTAAAATATTATGTTTGAGAGTAGTGGCATAGTTAAAATTTTGAAATAAAGCTGAGAAATGAGTAGTTTTTGGCAGTACAAAATTTGCTCTACATTATGAGGAAAAATAAAATGTCTGTATTTCTCTAGATTTAGTTAAAATAATTTGTGTGATTTTTTTTTTATCCACAGATATGGGGTTTGAAATGGCTTTTCCTCCCTTCACCTTATCCTCCAATTTTTATGTTCAATAGTTAATGAATTCAGTATCATTTAATGTCTATATTGTACCAAGAACTGTTCTAGGCAATAGTGAAATCACAAAGTCCACGCTTCCCTGGGGGTTTCAGTTAGTTCATCCCTACAATTAGTCATGTCCATTGTTGGCCAGATCTTCATTAATCACAGATTCTGTAGAAGCAGCTATCTTTCTTTTAGGCACAAGCTTTAACCCCTGGGACTTAACTAGTGCCAATTCCTCCTTCACTAGACTCTGAAATGACCTCTAGCCATTGTCTGTGTATATAATAATAGAGATTTTAAAAAGTATCAATTGTCAGAAACAACATGTGCCAAGAACTCTCCCAATTATCTATTTTGTACCATCTTACTTGATCCTGACAGTAACACTCAGAAGTAGAGACTATTATTTTCTCCATTTTTCGATATTGAGAGTTTTTAAAGAGTCAAAACACTTAGCCAAGGTTACTTGGCAAGTAAATGGTCCAGCTGGGAATCAAATCCGAAACAGTCCAATCAAAATATTGGGCCTTAGCCCCCTACACAAATAAATATTTATTACACACATAGGTACTTTAATTTTTAAATACATAGATGCTATGATTAATTCAATATCAATTAAAGAGACAATAATTTCACAGTAGCTTTACTTTTACTGTATTTCCTTGTAAAAGTAGTATGTGGAGTGGCACTCAAATTTATTTGATATTTAAAAGTGGTCCATATATTGAAAAATAAGTATATGTTGGAATCTACTGTAATGTACTAAAAAGCTTCTTGAGGGCAAGGGAAATTATTTTAATTAACTTTTTATTTTCAGTGTTTAGCCCACATCTGTCACATAGAAGGAGGGCAACAGATGTTTGGTAAACATGTAAGTGCACATATAAATGAATTCCATTGCTAATTAAGTAGAATAGTGGCCCAGATATCCAACATGTAACTTCTATACAGCAAGCACTGGAGTGAAATGTGTAACTGGATAGCAAAGTATTGGTAAACAAAGGAGAATGTGGAAGACAAATGTCAGTGCTAAACAAAAAGAGTCAGACTAGTTAAAAGGGACAAATGCTTTTTGAATATTCTTTCTAACTTTGTTTACCTAAAACTAATACCAAGGGGGCTCATCTTGTAAGATTAAAATGAATAACCCATTATTGAAATTTAACTGCTTGCTTGACATTGTGTGCATTTTATTTTCCTGCATCCCATTACTAGATATAATTATTTAAATTTTTTACATTCAACCCAAAAAAGACAAAATATATATATTTTATATCTGGAGAGAGCACATTGAGTTTTGGGATCTCAAAAGAATTAATTGTTTTTCTACATTGTAATTATGTGGAGATCAGTGAGAGGTAATGAATATTTTTGAGATATAGCATTTTCATGTTTCTTTGTTTTAATTTTTCTTTTCATATTTTTTCTATTGATTTTAATTAAACAGTCCTCTGTTTATGAGAGACTAGAGAAAATTTAATATCCTCAAACTAAGGAAAACAAACAAAACAAGAAAACATTTAGCAAAATTGGTTTCTTGAATTGTACTTTACATTATGATTTGAGGGTTTTTTTCCCCCTAAGACAGATTTAATATAGAAAAAGTGTACCCCAGGAGAGTGATCTAAGCTTTCACAGCTCTTATCAGAGGTGAATAGTGTTTCATTAATTTCATATGAAATCTTCTTATGTGACAGTGTAATTATAATATTATACAGTTAGCTAGATGGCTTTAAATGATCTGCCAGTACAACCTCAGAAATGAAGGGTCATGCAGGGTACAAAAAGTCTTCAAGATTCCATTTTGAAAACTAAGTACTCTTGGCAAGAGACAAAATTGCTAATGTGTTTCTGTATTTGAGGTGACTTCCATTGCTCTGAAGGCTCCTTATAGCTCAGTGCAATGTCTCTAATTCTTTGAAATACCAATCACTGCAGTTTACACTTCTCTTTGCTGTGGGTAAAAATCTGAGAAAAATGTACTGATTGAGAAGGTAGCACAGATAGGAAAGATGGAATACTCACTCCATGCTTTGGTATGAGTTGTGAAGTATGTATTTCTGGATATTAGAAATTCACTCAGAATAAATTGGAGATGTATAGGGATGTGGTGGGCAAAACTTTTGTCCACTGAAAGTAGCTTTCTTCTGCACATTACTCAGAGCACATTGACTTCCAGAACTTTCCACAAGGCATCAATTGGCTATTTCTGTATTACTCATTCGAATTTATCCATATCCATTAATTTCCTAGCAGATTGGAGCTCCTATTGCTTTAAATTAATTTTTTTAATTACAGTTATAATCATTCTAGGTGTACAGGATAGTGGTTAGATATTTATATAACTTATAAAGTGATCCCCCTGGCAAGTCTAGTACCCACCTGGCACTATACGTAGTTATTATAATATTATTGACTATATTCCTTGTGCTGTACTTTACATCTCTGTGACTATTTTGTAACTACCAATTTGTACTTCTTAATCTGTTTCCCTTTTCCACCCAGTCCTCAAACCCCCTCCTATCTGGCAACCATGTTAGTTCTCTGTAACTATGTTTATATCTATGTTATTTGTTGGTTGGTTGGTTTCAGATTCCACATATAAGTGCTTTTAATGGAGATTATAGGTAGAAGAGAAACATAACATCAGATGTAATCTCAGCACAGTGAGAAATCAAATTTTTTACTCTTTGTTATATGTAATTCTCTGTAACACAGAGTTCAGTTTTTGTTCTCTCATCACAAGTTGTTGGGAAAGGAGGATTTAATCAAGAAAGCCCAGAAATGGGAAACCAGAAGCTAGACTGTTATTTCCAGCTTAGTTCTAATTTTTTTTTTCTTCTTTAGAATGCTGTAACAACAATTTGTGTATTACTCATTTGAGTAGGAGAAAAAAAAAGTAAAACTGATTGTATAACATTATGGAGATAATACATATAATGTTTTGTTTTTCAGTTGATTACATTGAGGAAATAGTCTCAGGATCCTGATGCTACAATGTAGTGAAAATAAATTAGGCCAGAAGTTTATTTTCTGTGTGACTGTGAATAATTTCTTTGGAGTCTTGAGACATAAATTTGTTCATTTATAAAGTAAAGATGGACTATATGGTCATATGAAGTACCTCTAAGTCCTAAAAATTATTGACTCTTAGGTTTTGGAATTAGTATGCTGTGCTAGGTAAAGAGATTGGTGAACATATTTCTTCTTATTTGGTGTATAAATTGTCAGAATGAAACTTTAAAAAAATGCCAGGTACTTTTTGCATAAACTTACAAAGAGAGTGTAAAATTTAGGAGCCTTCACAAAGCTCATTTCTTAATCTTTTGCATTTGACACATTAAAAATGAATAATTATCAATATCAACATTTGAGAAAAAGAATTTTCATTAAATTCCCTGGGATGGCACAAGGCAAATTTGACATAGTGCCAGTACTTTCAAATAGCATTATATATAGTTTTACACAAAATTCAAGAATAGAAAGCAGGAATATTAATATGAATTTTACATTCTGCCTTAAATTTGGGGAATTACTTTATTTTTCTAATTCTTTATAGCCAAAACAAAGTGAAGTTCAAAGAATTTTCTGGAGAATTTTGAAAAGTGTAGTTTCTAAATGTATGAACCTGGATTTTAAGGAATACAATTGAATTTAAAAGAAGTGAAGGGATTTATTTGTATCACTTACTACTCAGTGTACTTTTAATATTTTTTGAAGCAAGTAATTCAATAAATAGCTACAAAGCAAGAGGACAGGCAAGCAAGCAAGGCCAGACAATGATGAGTAATACTTATATTTTCCTCTCTTCCTCACTTCTTTGTTTTGTCATAAAGAAAAGAATGAATTTTCTATTCCGAAGCATAATAAAAAGTGCTTGGCATGTATGTTTGTTAGCAACATTGTTAGTATCAGAGAGAAAAGAAAACAACAAGTCTAATATAAGTAGTGTGATAAAGTAAAATATGGCCTATCCATTTGAAAGATGATTATTAAAATGATGATTTTGTATATATAGATATGTACCTATATATGTAGGTTGTGTATGACAGGGTGGTCTAATCTGCTTTGGCCCCTGTTAAACTGGTTGCCAAGTATCTTAAATATTATCTATCAGACTTGTAATAATACTGGAAAATATTTAGGTTATAAGGTTATTTGAACTGATTTTAATGGAAAATTTAACATAAAGATTTATTTATCTGTATTTTAGAAAGCCATTTGAATATTCAAGAAATATAATACTTGAAAATTAGTGTAAAAATATCTGACATTATCAAGACAGATTGGTCAGTGTGATGGTTTATTTTATGTGTCAGCTTGACTGGGCTAAGGGATGACAGATAGCTGGTAAACATTATTTCTAAGTGTGTCTGTGAAGGTGTTTCTGGAAGGGATTAGCATGTGAATCAGGAGACTGAGTAAAAGAGGGTTCTCTCACCAATGTGGGTTGGCATCATCTAATTCTTTGAGGACCTAAATGAAAGGTGGAGAAAAGTTCATTTGTTCTCTCTTGCTTGAGCTCATGAATTCATCTTCTCCAGCCCTCAGATATAAGCACTCCTGATTCTTGGGCCTTTAACATGGACTAGTACTTATACCATCATCGGTTCCTCTGGCTCTCAGTCCTTTGGACTCGCTGAATTATAAAACCAGATTTCCTGGTTCTCTAGCTTATAGACTATAGATTATGAAACTTCTCAGACTCTCTACTCATGTGAGCCAATTCCTATCATAAATATCTCTTTATATTAAATACCTATTTATATCTATAATATATGTTATATATCTATATTATTTATCTATATCTATCTACTATCTATTTATCATCGTCATCATCATCATCATCATCATCTATCTATCTTCTATTGGTTCTGTTTCTCTGTAGAACCCTGACTCATATAGTCACTTAATCAAAAACTGGTTAAAGCAAGAAATCATAAAAATTGATATATAGAGAGATTGATTTTGTTTCCACTTAAACCATACAATTGTATATCCATTCACCAATCTTTTGATGAGGCAAGGGCTTTCTATAAATCTGAGACTAATAATTAAAGATTCATTTTGTGTTCCTATGGATACATAATATATTACTTATGATTTTCCTTTAGAGTAAGAACTGACAATACTAGCAAAGAAATTTACATAATCTTTCTCTGTTTTTTTTTTTTTTCATATCATTTGAAGACATCTCACCATGGTTAATTTGACAGGAAAATTTTTAATGGTTTTTATTTATTGAGTCTTACCAAAGGATTTGGCTTAATTTTCAGAGAAATAACAACTACTTTTCATGTTTGTATTTTGTAAGTTTATTTAATAGTTCATCACATTATTATGTAATTGAATTACCTAATTGATTGACATTATTATGCATTCTAAACACAATAACAATTGGTATAATCAGGTTTGGAAGCAATGGAATAATTTTTGCGTCAACTCTAAAACATCTTTAAATAAAATATGTAGTTAATTTATCCAAATTCTATTAACTGCTCTATTAATAGTCTAAAATTCTGAAAGCCAACAAATTATGAGCTAGCTGGAACCCACTGAAAAATTTCCTTAATCTTCTTTCTTTATTTATGAGTCCAAGGAATTCCGTGGCAATAGTTACAAAACAGTTTGAATGACTTTTATATAAAGCAGTAAGCAGCAGGGTCAGATTTGGCTATGTGTAAGTCAGCATTTCTGAGCCATCAGAAACAGGAAATCCCCTAACATCTGATCAAGGGAAGACTAAAACGGCAATTATTACTCCACACTGGAATAAACTTTTTCTTATCCTGAGAATTCTTAAACAAAAGAAACAGATTCCAGATGTGGTCTAATTAACATCAATAACCAGAAGATATTAGTGGTTTCTATGATACTAAGACAGATCCTATTGCCAAAGAGAAACTTAGAATATTTTGTCTTAATGCCATTCTCTTCACATGGGAGTCAGGAAATATTTTCAGCAAAGATTGATTTGGAAATACTTTTATGATGATTTTATTTGTAAAAAGCTTATCAAGTCAGCTTCCATTAATTCCATCCTCCAACTCAACAATGTAACCATGCTCACCCTTAGGACACAGGGAAGAAGTGGGAAAGGGAGATATCACTTTCTGAAAAACAAAACAAAAAGCATCCTCCACTCAAAAAATAAAAATCAGCCCAACACAAAAGCAAACAATACATAAACCTTTTCTTGACTTCACATTCTACTTGAGACCTGACCTCATTTCTTAGCCTCTCTTTATAGCAAAATGCCTAGAAAGAGTTGTTAATACTTGTTCTCTAATTCCCTTTCTCCCATAAAAAAAAAAAAAATCATACTAGTTTTCTCCTCTCATCGTCTGCTGAAACTGCTCCTGTTGACATCAGTAATGATCTCTACATTACTTAAGTCCAAGAGTGAATTCACAGTCTACAACTTAACTTGACCTATGTGCAGTTATTATACCTTTCCCTTGATATACATTTTATTTTCGCCTGGCTTCTGAGACAACACAAAACTCTTAGTTTAATTTTTATCTCATGGCAACTCTTTTGAACTACTCTACTTTCTTGGTTCCCAATTCCTAAACTTTGGAATGTCACAGAGACAAATCTTTCAACGATAACTTCCCAGAGGATCGTACTCATTCCCAAGGCTTTAAATATCATCTATATGCTATTGATGCCTAAAATTATATATCTAATCTATACTTCTCCTCTAAAATCTAGACTTGAATAATTGGATGTCCATTACAAATCTCAAAATCAACATATCCCAAACTGAACTCATAATCTTTCCTCTAAACTTCTCATCAGCCTTCCCTGTCTGAATAAATGCTTATATGTGTCTTCATTTGCTGAAATAAAACCCCTTGGACTTATCATGATTTAAGTAATCACACATTCTATCTGTTCATCAATCCTGTATCTCTGTCCTTAGAATATATCCAGAATCCACTTTTCATCACTTCCTCTACTCACCAACCTTTCTTTTGCATTGATTTTGCCAATAATCTTTACCAGCTCTCTCTGCTTCTACCCTAACCTCCTATAGTCGACCTCCACAGAGAAATAATAGTGATTCTGTTGAACAGTGTGCAAGATCACGTTACTTTTCTGCTTGAAACCTCTATTGGTTCATCATCTTGTACAAAATAAAAGTCTGTGTTTACAGCAGGCCCTTCAAGATTGGGGTCCTCCTCCTCTCAGAACTCAGCTTGACCACTGGCTCCAACCACACTGCCCTTCTTGCTTTTCTCTGAGCAGGGAAAGCACATCTATGCCTTTTTTTTTTTTTTTTTTTTTTTTTTTTTTTTTGCATAGGGTGTTCCCTCAGCTTGGAATGCGCTTCCCTAATTTCATGCATATGAATAGCTTTTTTACTTTGTTCAGGTTTTGATACTTCTTCATTGACTACCCTATTCAAAATAGCAATCCCTCCCTCCCCAACATTATCTATCCTCTTCCCTTCTTTGATTTTCTCAGTAGCATTCTTTACCACCTAACATATGAGAGAGTTGTGTGTGTGTGTGTGTGTGTGTGTGTGTGTGTGTGTAATATTAAAGGATACCCTCCCTTGTGTCACTCAGTGAAAAGAGCATGGCTCTTTCACTTGAAATGATTGATTGATTCAGGGATAGTAAAATGGAAAGATGCTTGTCTTCAGCAACCCTACAGTCACCCTGTTAAACTTGAATGATTCAAAAAAATCCTTACTATTGAAATTTTACTTAGTCAACTTGACAAATAGCTATTAGGGCTCAAAAGATATAGTTCTAGGCAGCAATAATTCATGTTGAAATTTTCAAAATGGTTTTAGTTATTTGGCCACTTATATTTTGAAAATAACTTTAGAGCCAATAGTCAGTAATACTAATAGTTATCATTTATTGAGAATTCTGTATAAATGGAAGGATTTTTTTGTGCATGTGCTTTATATATATATATATATATATATTATCTCATTTAATCTTCTCACCAACTTTTCAGTGTAGATATTATTATCTTGATTTCCAAGGAGAGAAAACTGAGGCTCAGAGGGTTAAGTAACTTGCTCTGTAACACTTGGTAAGCAGCAGGCCTGTCTGGCAACTGGCCACATATTTTTTCCCACTCACTGTAGCTTGTCCTATAAAAGAGCAATAAAGATCAATGGATATGTGGAACATAGCAGCTCATGGTTCAAATCTTAAAGTCATTTTCCATATATTTTTGGAAATATACATCTTTCCATCTGCATTTTTACTGTATGAATGACATAATGTTAACCTCTAGTGAAGGAAAAATTTTTAAAAAACAACATAGTAAATAAATAAAAAATAACATACATACTTTGCAGGTATATGAGAAGATTTATAAAAGAAGTGTCTGACCTTTAAGAAATCATTGCTAATGAACATGATTTATAAATGTGTGCTAATGAACATGAATCACATTGTCTCTATCTTCCAATTCCTTACTTACATACTGATCTGGTACATCTATAGTCTTATGAAATATTACATGTATATTTTTACCACCTTGCATTTTTAGCTTTACCGACTATATGATGGAAAAGTGTAAGAGGTTTTTAAAATCAAAAACATTAAAAGTTTTATTTCAGGATGAGTACTTCTCAATGTGTGGTCACAGTTCTTAATACTCATAGGTAAGAAGGTAATATAGGGAGGAGGCAAGAGAACTGAAGTGTTAAATCAAGCTACATTCAGAGACTGCAATATGCTCATCAGCCTTGCAGCCAGGCCAGGAGGACACATGCAGAACAAAGGAAAATTTCTGCTGGGAATGCTAACAACCCATTTCCCACACCTGTGAAGGGGAAACAGGAACAAGAGAGTTTTTAAGTGGCACCCTTCACAAATAAAGTCATTCATTTCCTATGACAAAAACCATGGGGAACCTATGGACTAAAGGCTGGGAACTGCCAGCAGGCCTTTCATGCTGCATATTCTTACCTTTTCATACTACATACTCTCCCCTTCCCCTTCCTACATACTCTATGTCCATATCAAAGGAAATGGGTAAACAAATTTTTAAATAACTTACAGGAACTAAAGAATGATATATAAACTGAATTCCCTGAACACTTGGGGTCCTTCTCACTGTCTTTCTCTCAGTTTTCTCAACTCTGTCTCTCACTGTCCTGGTCTCTCTTAGTCCCTCTGTTACCGATGGAACATTGGAGTTCCAGTAATACACACACACACACACTTCTAGGTCCTTTTTACTGCTGAAGAAATAAATTTCAACTCAGTAAATATGAGAAATATTCACTTATTAAAAGCGCATTATGAGGTAGAAGACGGGTGAAGCCTAAAACTGGCTAACCACGTGGAAACAGGTTTACATATCCCTTCGGTGGTGGGGTATAGGTTACAGCCAGGGGAAATGGAGAGCTGTAACTCCAGGGGGGAAGAGTTCTGAGTTATATTTAGGGCCTTTATGGGTGGTTACAAAGGCATTTTTAGGTGATTGGCAAGTGAGGTCATTTTGATTGACACTTAGTTGCTATATAACTCTTTGCCTAATGTGTGTGCATACCCAGAATTCTACCATTGGGGTCTTCTTTGGGTGATCTCTAGGCTGAGCCCCTACTCCTTTGTTTCCTCTTTCACTCATGTCTGACTAGCTACCTAATACCTATCACTCTGCCTCTGAGAGAAGACCATGCTGTGTGTGTGGAGCATTACCCCTTTTCTAATAAATTTTCCTTTTACCCTAACTTTGGCACATGTGTTGAATTCTTTCTATACTCTGCCAAAAGACACTGTTTTTCTCTCAGTACAGGGCTTGGTTTCATCCCTCACCCCCACACACACACACCTGGGGGAAATTTGCCCTGACCTGCATCAAAGGCACTTCATTGGTCACTGTGCTGGACACCAAAGATGACCCCAATGCAAGAGTGAAAACTTGATAGCACTACTAGCAATGTATGAAACAAAAACACATTTTTTTTTCTCCATCTTTTTAAAACTGCTGAGTCCAAGAACATGGTTTGTGAATCCAAATACAATTTCACCAAGAAGTCATATGCAGGAAATGAGAGGGGGGAAAAAAAAAACTTAAATGAAAATGATGCTAGTTATATAAGAGATCTGTGGAATGCAGAGTAATCATAATGCTATATGACAATTGCAGCCATTCTAAAGTGTTATAGCAGAAATTGTTATTTAAAAAAATTTTGTGATTCAGTGTTGTAGACTATCAGAATTGCTTTTAGTGGAAGGATGACATCGATGCCTTATCAGACCCGCAGTACAGGGAGAGGAGGGAAGAGAAGAAACATGTATGGATGCCATGTAATATAGATGCCAATAAAAAATGTTGAGACAGAAGGAGCTAGTTTAATTAATCCTAGAAGAGTGCTTGAAAAGACACATAACACATATTTATTCTGTATATCTTTATCAATATATGGAAAATGTGTGATAATAAATTGGGTGAAGAAGGCTTATCCTCTTTAAAGTAAAATGAAACTTTATATATTCAATTCAATTCAGTAAACCCATTGCTGAGGTCATCTATAATGGGGCAGTTGAATTTGGTGGACAACAATGTGGGCAGTGGAATCAGATCTTAATCTTACCCTTTAATCTGACATTTTCTATCTGGGTAATCCGGGGGATAGTCTTCATTGCTTGCTTCTTCAGTTCCTGAGTCAGTAAGCACAACAGAGTGGTTCTGAGGATTGAGTTCTAGAAAAGTTCTTAAATACAGTGCCTCTCACATAGTAGAAATTAAGGAAATTTAGAAATTATGATTAATTGTTATGCTTTATTGGCTTCCCTCTTATTTCTCTTTTTTCCTTTTTTTCAACTTTTTTTTTTTTTTTAAGTTAGAGAAACTTCTGCTTACAAGTAGTTAGTTGTCTTTATTTCTGGAGTTAGAGACTTTAAATCTCTTTTGGAAGAATACAGCTTGAAAGGTATTAGTCATGTCAGTGTATCGTTGGAAAAGGGCTCAGTAAGAAAGATTTCTTTGGCCTAGCAGAGGCTGTCTTTTCCCATAACCTTTGCAGTGTGGAGATCTGAGATAACTTAGGAAGTGGTGATCAAACTACTAGTAAAACCAGGATGCTTCCTGGATAGAAAGAAATTAAAACTTCAATCTTTCATTTTAAATAAAATCAGCTTTATTGAAATAAAATCTGTGTACGATAAAATTCCCAATTTTAAATGTACATTTCTGTCCCCTTTGCTTTCAATGTTCAAACTATTATGTGGTATTTCTGACACACTGATATGAGTCTGACTAAGGCCATCAAACAGAAAAAGAGACCGTGGGTCCTTGAATGGAAACTCACCATAAGGATTAGGGAGATAACTGCCTGCAGACTTGCAAAATCTTAGGTTAAAGCTTGAAAATGCACATTCTAAATGTTTCTTGGAAAAAAACGTGAAAAGTATACAAGTGCATATGAATTTAAGATTCTTTCAACAACAAAAAAAATGTAACTTTGCAAAGTCTCCTTTCTAAAGATACAAGGAAACAGTGACTGAATTCAACCACAAGAAGAGCGATCTCCTTTTTTTTCCATTTATAGCAACAATAGCAATTGTAGTTAGAGAATGGAGATTTCTGTGATACTGGAAAGCTTTTCAGTTCTTTCTCCATGAAGCACTGTGTCCATGACTAGTCCTTTTAACTGTTATTATGTGGGGACATGAGCCTATTTGGGAAAGTAGGAGGAAAGCAGAGAAAGAACAAGAATTTGTTGATAATATATTGGAGGATTATATTTATATCGACTTAATTATTGAAAGACATATGATCTTATTTTGAATCTGAAGATGACAAAATAATATGTATATATTATGCATACTCACATAATCATTACATCATTATTATTATTACTGTAATCTTTAGGAACAAATCCAGATGTTATTGAGTACGCAAAAATAAACTAGACTTTTCCCAACCACAAGGGTTTATAGTATGTTAGGTGAAATAAACGTGTTTACAAATAACTTTTAATTATGCGAGTTGAGGCTGTTGAGTTGGGTTGTGGGAAATCCCTAGGATTTCTATAAACTGAAGTAGTTGAAGAGGCATTCTCATTGGGCAGTGAAATTACCATAAGCGGAAAGGGAAGTTCAAAAATCACTTGGAAGAACAATGACGAGTTGGGTGTATCTGGTTAATAGGTGAAGTAATTAGAGGTTAAAGCCAGCAAGGAAATCAGTAGTCAGATCTTAAAAGGCTTTGGAAATTTGGTCTTTCGCTTTGCGATGGTTTCTGAGTTGGGAATGACATGACATGAGTCATGCCTTAGGATATTCTGTCGACTGAAGAAAGACGACAGGGAATAGTGAAAGTCTGGAGTGGCCTTTTGTCTCTGATTTGCTGGAATATTGTTTCTCCATAGTACCCTTTAAAACTAGAACTCCAAGTGCATCTGTTTCATGTGTAAAAGTAGTACTATGGTCTGGACTTGTGCTGAGTTTTATGGGTCCAGAATTTGAATGATTTTGTTTAAATGTTAATAGATGTGGGAGAGGACACTGTAGGGAGTGTGTGGCTTCATGGTTTGCAGATATCATTTCAAGCTTGGGTATAAGACTGTGGATGATTTTTGTAGGTCTCCTAACAGAAGACATGGCTATCCAGAAATTAAATAAAGATATAAGAGCATCCTCAGAATTATTGCTCTTGGAAGCCTAGATATGTCTTGGTTAAATTAAAATGTTTAATTAATTTCATATAAAGTCCATTGTGGTTGATATAAAAAAAACAAAACAAAACAGAAAACCTACTAGAAGATTAAGATTGCAAGTATTATGCTAAGACTGGATATTTTACTGCTATAGTGTTTCCAGATGAAAATGGAACTTTTAATTCTGTAATGATCACTGTTATGTTCATTTTCCTTTAAATATTATCTATAGATGTAGATCATTTTTATACCTCTTGGGGTTCCCAGACTTATTACAAAGGTCCAAAATAGGTAGATAAAAATCACTGTTTTTTTTTAATCTTTTCCATTTTATTTATTTATTTTTTAAATAACTTTAAAAAATTTTCAGTTACAGTTGACAAACAACATTTTGTTAGTTTCATCCCATGACTATTTCATAACTACCAATTTGTACTTCTTAATCCCTTCCCCTTTTTTGCCCATCCTCCCTTATCTCCCTCTCACTGGTAACCATCAGAATGCTCTCTGTATCTATGCGTTCGTTTCTGTTTTGTTTTTTTCATTAATATTGTTCTTTAGATTCCACATATAAATAAAATCGTGACATTTGTCTTTCTTTGTCTGACTTACTCCACTCAGCACAATACCCTCTAGATCCATCCATGTTGTTGCAGATGGCAAAATTTCATTCTTTTTTTTATGGCTGAGTAATATTCTGTTGTATATATGTACCACCTCTTCTTCGTAAAATCAAAATTACAAAATCAAAATTAACAAATATTAAGTATCCACAAATCAAGCATTATTTCAACTTTACAACTGCTACATTAAATATTAATAAATCTTTCTTTGCATTTGAAAATACCTTGTAGGTTATCACAGTGAAAGAATTCCTGAGAATAGATGATGCTTGTGAATCAGTGTGGTGACCATGAGAATACATCTTGTAGACTTTCAACTATAGGGAGTGTAATTGACAAAGGACCCCAGCTGCTATGCTCTGAAAGCCATCTCTGCCTTTGCATTGAAGCTATGTTTCCCATGAACTACTCCTAACCAGTGAAAGCAGACTTGTTTCTGTGAGACATGGGCCTTCTCTGATGGCTAACTTTGTGTTGAGAACTTCTCAACAGCCTTGCCAAAACTTCCTTTGACTGAACAATAGTGTAGGTATCCATTCAACTTTCTCTTCCTCTCTCCTTCAGAGTCAGACTGTAATTGTCTCCTAGCTTCTCCTGGTGCCTCTCTTCCCAGACTATTTTATTTCACAGAAATGTTTTATGTAATAAATTTCTTGCGCATTTAGCCCTGTCTTGGTATTCACAATGGACTTCACAGAGAGCTCGCATTAATATACATAGCAAACCACAAATTCAGAAAATTATAACAAAGATTTTCAAGTTGTTTTTACAGATCTACTGAGAGATGTAGACATACACATCTTTGTGTGTCCATAGCTCTATCTCTATCTCCTTATCTGTATCTAGGATGGTAGGATATGGGTAATATTCATATGTTTGATATTTTTTTGGTTATAATCTCCATAAAGAAAGAGTTCTCAGGGCCTGTCAGGTCTTAAAGTCATCCAAGGGTGTGCACTGGGAGGAGTGAAGTGAGGTTAATCACTTACTGAATTCCTTCTGTGTTCTTGACTTGGTTCCATATGGAAAATATGCAGAAATTAGAGTATGCTTATTTTCCCTTATAATGATTCCATGACTACTTGGGAACAGTTAGTTTCTTCTTCTTGTGATGGGTACACTGGGTGCTTTTGTTACTGCCGACTATCACTCATGTACTGATGCGACAACTGTGTAATTCACCAAACTGTTGGCAGCCTTAAGAATCTAATAAGCAATATTGCCTAATTGGTCCTGGTCATAGAACCCTTAAGGAGACTATTCAAAAACTGGCTGTGACTGACTGAAATGAAGGAAAAAGCTCAACCTGTTGAATAGTGTCTCAGGCTATTGGCTATAGTATATGTATGTGTATATATAAATTTGAGTGTATGATGCATATGTATACATAGACCTATGCCTCTGTTGAATTCTGAATATTTCAGCAACTTTTTGTTAATACAAATTCCATTTCTAGATAATCATGGCATGCTTTAAACATTACTAATTTCATTGCACAGTAAGAATGAAATTCCTGTCTAGGTATAAAATGGGCAAAAAGATTCTGAGAATCTTTTAAACTGGAATTATTTTTATGAGTTTTATTATTTATTTATTTTATTAAAATATAGTTAATATACGATATTGTATTAGTTTCAGGACACAGTTATTGAACATTGCTTGTATAATGAAGTGATTACCACATTAAGTCTTGTACCATTTGTCATAGCACAAGGTTATTACAATATTATTTCCTATATTTCATATGCTGTACATTACATCCCTGTGCTATTTATGACAACATGGATGGACTTAGAGGGTATTAGACTAAATGAAATAAATCAGAAAAGGATAAGTAGTAAATGATTTCACTTATATGTAGAATCTAAAAAACAAAACAAAACAAACAATACAAAACAAAGGCAATCTTATTGACCCAAAAAACAAACTGATGGCTGCCACAGAGGAAGAGATGGAGGGAAGGGCAAAAAAAGTGAAGAGAAATAAGAGATATAATCTTCCAGTGGTAACAGTTTTATTGAGATCTAATTCACATACCATACAACTCACCCACCTAAAGTACAAAATTCAGTGGCTTTTAGTATGTTCACAGAGTTGTACAACCATCACCATAATCAACTTTAGAGCATTTTCATCAGCTCAAAGAGAAATCTTATACCCATTAACTTTTGCCCTTCTTCACCATCCCTTCATCCCCACAGCTCTAGGCAACCATTGAGCAACTATGGATCTGCTAATTTATAGATGACATTTCAGATAAATGGAATCGTATAATAATTCTTCCTTTGTAACTAGCTTTTTGTGTTGTGTCTTCAAGGTTCATCTTTCTGTAGCATGTATCAGTACTTCATTTCTTTTATTGCTGAGTAATATTCCATTGTATGAATATACCACATTTTACTTATCCTGTCATTATTTGATGGATATTTGGGTTCTTTCCACATTTTGGCTATCGTGAATAATGCTGCCCTAAACATTGGTGTACATTTTTTTGTGGACATATGCTTCCATTTTTCTGAGGTATATACTAGGAGTGGAGTTACTTTATACTTAACCTTTACAGAAATGCAAGGCTATTTTCCAATGTGGCTGGACCATTTTGCATTCCCATTATCAGTGTCTGAGAGTTCCAATTTCTCCTCCTCATCACCAATACTTTTATTGTATGTCTTTTTTATTCTAGTCATCCAAATGAGTGTGAAGTACTATACTATGGCTTTTATTTACATTCTCTGATAAATAAAGGTGTTGAACATCTTTTCATGTGCTTATTAGCCATTTGTATATAACTTTGGAGATATATCTATTCAGATCCTTTGCCCACTTTAAAATTGGGTCATTTGGCTTTTTATTGTTGAGTTTTAATAGTTCTTTTTATATTCTATATACAAGTCTCCCTTCAGATACATAATTTGCATTTTTTCCCAGTTTGTGAGTTGTATTTTCACTTTCTTGTTGGTATCTTTTGAAGCACAAAGTTTTTTTATCTTTGATGAAGTCTCACTTATCTAGTGTGTTGCTCTATTTTTGTTGTAGAACCAGTGTTAATTTTAGAAGACCAATCCACATGTTTCCTCCATGTTGGCAATGGCTGGGTTTTCTCTCACTTTGCAGTAGTATTACGGGTAGTGAACACCTGGCACAGTGTGTTAAGAAAGACTGTGAAGCTAATTCCATATTTACTGAGAAATAAAATTATGTTTTACAAGGAAACAGGAATTGATATTATTATGTATACTTTATTGCATGTTTACATGACTAATATTTTGTAAAAATATTATTTTCCTTGACTAAGAGAATAATTATAAAATGTAGTTTGAAAAGGGTTTTGATGAGGAGAAAGGTAAATCAGGATTGCCTTTCTTCCTCTTACATTTTTCTCTTCAGTCCTATTTTCTGCTAAAACAGGCATATTTCAATTTACTGCACTTTGCTTTATTGTGCTTCATAAATGTTAAATTTTTTTCCCTTTCTTTTTTTTTTTGTTATAAATTGAAGATAGGATGTTCCATTGGCAAAAAAAGAATAGTATTTGCCTTATTGTGATACTTCCTTTATTGCGCTAGTCTGGAACTGGACCCGTAATATCTCTCAGGTCTGCCTGTATTATTTATTTATTTGCTCAATAAATATTTATTAAGAATGTTCTAGAAACTTTTGATTTAGTGACTGAGACAGACATGAACCCTGCCTACAAGGAGCATGTATTAGTTAGTGATATCTATCTCTCTTGTACTTTTGGCTCACTGCCTTTTCTCATACTTAACCCCAGGATGCCAAATAGCTGTTCTGGCATGAAGATCCTAAAACCACTTGGCTAGACTATATCCTGACCCAGGTTTATCAGGCTAGATGGCAAAACATACCATTTCTGGCCAATATCTGACAAAGGAAGAGGTAAATGTGATGGACAGTAATGCTCAGTATAAATGCTCAAAAATGCTCAGGTAGTTGCTTAGAATAAATAGAGCAGAATTAGAACCCTCTAAATCAAAGAGTTGGTTGCCAGACAATGGTTTAACAACCATAGGCTCTAGTTTGTGGAAACTGTTATTATAGCATTTCACAAAGTCATTTTAACCTTGAAACAGAGCCAAGGAGACTAATTGTGAACACATTTTGAATGACTGTTTCCCAAAGCCTTTGCAGATTCATGTAACTTAATATCTGGTTATTTTTAAACTGGCATTTTAAAATGACCAAATGAACATAAAATCACTTCATGACAATTCCTATTTTTCAAAATTCTTCTTTTCCAAATCTTACAATCAATAAGTACTAGTAATTTCAAGAACTAAAATTACTTACTCTTACTATTGGTTAAAACCATTTGCTTTAATTGAACACATTCATCTAGGCCAGATCCATTTCTAAAAATGTATGATTTCAGAAGATTGAGAGTGAAGCATGGCCTTATACAAGTACCCAAATTAAGCAATTTTAGAAATCCCTAACTTAGCCTGAAGCTTGATAATGAATATTTCATTTAAGCTTTTTTGTACTTAAAATATTCCAGACTTTAATTCATGACTCGTTAATAAACCATTTTTTTTTTAAACTATGGATTTTCAGCACTATCTACATTTTACTAAATCATCAGACAGAAAGAGAAAAATTCGCCCAATTACCTGGACATTTTTTTAAACAATCATTTTGATATAATGACACACTCAGATGATTGACCATAGATTTTCCTATGAATGAAAACATTTGAGACTGATGACACTACTTTAGTAACTCTTATAACTCTATACCAATCACTTTTTTATTGTTTTATTTTTTTCTTTCCACTGAAGATAATAAGATAAAACATAGTTGAACATTTCAATTTAAATTGGTTGGGTAGCCATAAACTAAGAGACAGATACATATATACTCAATTGCTTTCATTTGTAATTTACACCTTTACCTGCAGGCAGGAAGTCATACTAGAAAATTAGAGAAAGAAAAAAGGTATTTATTCACCTAGTTTTATCATCTTACTAATAGCTTTTTTTGCCTTCTTGCAATGTACTTCCCAGTATTACATCTGATTTCTTCAAGATTCTATTTGACATATGGAATTGAAAATAAGGTAATAACAAGCCCAGTGCTTGAGAAGATTGTTTCTTTGGATTTTTTGCTATTTAATGAGCACATTGAGAGTATGTTTTTGATCAAGAGCCAGAGTCATATTTCCTCTATTTGTATGGGAATCTGAGCCTGATAGCTCCTGGGTGGCCCAACTGGCAAATCTATATGCATGCAGAGATGTATCAAGCTTAAGAGGAAATGAACTTGTTATATCTATTTTTTAAAAAGATGATAAAACACTATTAGGATTTGTGCTCTTGATTTTGACATTGCTAGTTATAGTTAAAGGTAAAATTCAGTTTTTATAACAAATATAAAAAACGTTATTTTCTAACTTATAATTGACCAAAAACTGTTTTTTCTGATATTTAGAAAAAGATAGGGAGAGTGTTAAGCCTAAGTTTTCAATGTCGAAGGGAATTTTAAAGTGTTTAACCTACTAATTTTAAGTAAACCATAGAAAAAATATTTCCAGCTCATTGAAAAATTTAGATTGATTTCATTTGATGACTGGTATATAAACTCACAGTAACATTTTTATTTAATGAATGCTACTTGGTATAAAAAATATCTTTTTTAGAATTCAGACTGGATTCTCTATAGAGCTGAGCCATTAATTAGCAATTCAAGAATATTTTCTAGGCCTGAGACTTCTAATCTGTATATTAAAGGGTGAGAAATAAAGATGTAATATGAAATGATTTATCAAATACCTCTAGTTGAAAATTTTTAGGTTACCATAGAATTTTTCTTCTAAAATTGCCTTGATCATGTTATTTTATCCCTTTCTCTGGCCTTATTAAAAATGTGAAATTAGGAAATTTCTGAGCTATGTTGAGATTGTTTTAAATTTTTATTCCAATATATTTATTTTTATAATAAAATAAATTTAATCAGATTTAAAAATAACTATTATGATTCTAAACTACTGCTATATTCCTTGCACCTTTGAATTTCCTACCATTAATGCATCTTAGGGGTTCTTCTGTCTGCCAGGGATGTTTGACTAGGGTTAAGCATTTTAAATTGACAACCCTTAATCAGAGAATGGGGAGGTGACCAGAGACATTCAGGTCAGTCAGTTTTTCTGGAGGAAAAAAAGGCATTCCACACAGTGAGGCCTATTGAATTTTTGCAAAACTGGGTTCATAGTTAGATGTGATGCCATTGACAGAGTGCCAGTCTCCTTCCCCCATGCAGTACTTGGGGAAAGGCCACTGAGCAAAGGGGTGCCCTTGGAATTGGAGAAAGAGACTTAGATTGTTTACTAAAATGACATTTTCAGCATCTAAAACTTTGACAGCTGGGTGATTTAGCTTCCCCTTTGGAACCATTACCTTTCCTTTCAATAGTCTCTCATTATTCTCCCTCAGCTATCTCTCCCTTGCACAGATGTTAGTTCTGGAGATGTGGATGTAAGGAAAGAACCCTGGTGCTATAAAAATAAGCACTTTGTTTCCCCTCTGGGCTTCTCTCAGTAATGCAACCATTGCTGCTGTCATGTCCTGCTTATAAAAGGTGAAGAATAGTTAAGGGAATAATGATGATAGAAAAAGTCAATGAATAAGTAATATTTTGAATATAAAAGTATTTATGTCCTAAGGATGAAGACTTTTCCTCTTGATTTTAAATGCAAGTTTAACTTTCAATTTTAAGCGGTGACTCTCTTCTCTTTTCTTTGCTTTAAAGCACACAATCACACATTAAACTTAAAATACATCTTTAGGACTGAAAATATTTTAAAATCTATTAATACTTTTGCTTTTTCTTAATGAAAGTTAATGATGCTTAATACAATCTTTTTTCCTCTTTATTTTTAACTGTAGTCATCTCTCATCAATCGTCAGCTGATGATAGGGAATATGAAGCAGTCCCCAACTGTCTATAAAAGGTAAAGGTTATTGATAGATTTTCTACTTCTTTATAAAGATAATAGATTTTGAAGATATTTTGTAATATACTTTAAAAGCAATGATGGAAAAAAATATTGAGGGATGTACAGGGACTGGTTCCGTTTCTACCACACATTTATTTCAGAGAGAATGGGAGAAGAAGGGTTGGCAGATACAATGTTTTCATGACACACAGAGATATCTTCAAGGGAGAGGTTAAGTTCAAAGGACCATTGCCATCTCCACAGTTTCAGTGTGCCTAAATATTAGGGAGAATTTGACATGGAAGATAGAGAAGGAGACCTTTTTTTGGCCAAAGGGAATTAATTTGACTAATAAGACTAACCCAGATTCATAGCTAGCAATGATAAATGGTTTTATTTTTTTTAAAAAATCTCCCCTCATTTCTTTTATATTTGAAGAGATGTGTTTTCTTCCCCCCCCCCCCTACATTGTTGGGAAGTAGCATGTACAGCGGAAATAACATTTTTTTTAGACTAGGATAAAGCCTGTATTCTAGTTGTACCTCTATTTACAAGCTGTAAAATTTGGGGCAAACTATTTTACCTGTTTGTGTCTTATTTTCTTAATCTATAAAGTTGGGATGATAATAGTTATGCTGCTTACTTCACAGAGATGATATGTGATAATATATGTAAAATTCCTTCATGAACTATAAAATTCAATATACATGTAAGGTATTATTAGTGCAGATCAGATAGAACATCTTTATATGTCTCTAGGTTGTAATAATTTGTCTCTCAAAGGATGTAGGCAAGATTGCTTTTAATCAGCATCAGTACAATCCATAATGACAATTTTTTCGTAATGCTTGTGTTGAGGATTATGTGAAGCTATCAGAAATTCACAAGAGCCCTAGAGCTTTTGTATTAGTAAGAGATCATTTGACTCAAGACTTCTCTGCCCCACTAGACTTAAATTAAATCATAGAATTGAAAGAAAATCTACTCTTTGATGAAGAAAACCAGATTCTTGCCACCTCTAAAATATTCCCAAGGTTTTGAGAATAATATCTAGTTCTCTCAGGTCTTTATTTACACTTGTAAGCATCCTGGTAAGGCAAGTAACAAAATTTATTGGTATAATATACCAGTTGAAAAATTATATATACCTCCAAAAAAGAAAGAAATATTTTGATATGCTATATTTTATTGTACTTGGTGATTATATCTTTGAAAGATTCACCATGAATTGTTGAAACTATATCTTTATTTGGTATTTAAGACTTTCAAAGAGCAAGTCAACTGTGAAAGGAAGACAGAGAGGGAGGCAAGAAAGTAAAAAATTTTATGGAAAAAATTCTATGTAGCAGGCTTTGCATATGCTGAGCAATTTAATCCTATTGAAACTGTGCAAGATAAAGTTTTCATTTGTTTGCATTTTACAAGAGAGAAAACTGATACTCATTTTACAAAAGAGAAAACTAACGCACAGGATCATAGAGCTAGTAATGTCAGAGACCATAATCAAATGTAGGTTTATCAAAGCATCTTGCTTTTTCCATATGATGATCACATTAATACATATAAAAGGTACCATTTGCAGATTACCTGATATGACTAACCTGTACATAGTGCTTTCTATGAGTGAGACACTGATTGAAGTGAATTATGTATATTAGGTCATTTGAGTCCCTCAACAACCCTATGTGGTAGAGATTGTTATCAATCAGGTTTACAGATAAAGAAACTATGCAGAGATAAGTTAAATAACTTGCATGAGATTACTGAGCTATAAGATATTGGAGCTGGAATTCAAATCCTGATAGTCTGGCTCTAAAGTCAATAATCTAGTTATCATCTTGTCCTTTTTAATGTAATTTTGTAATCCCCAGAGCAACTCTATAAAGTAAGTCTTGTAACCATTTTACAACTGAGGAAACTAAAAGGTCTAGTGGCCTTCAGAATTCAATAGAGTCCAGTTTTCATTGACTCTTGTCTAAAGGTGTTTTGCTATTCCTTTTAGCCTCTTGAGTGGGAGGTAAACAACAGATATCACTTAATCTTTGGCCTCTGTTTTTTTCTAGCTCAATTCCAAAAGGAAAGAAAAACTGGGTTGTCAATTTCTTAAACCTATATGAGTTTTTATCAAATGGCAGAACATTTGAGACAAACACAGAAATACCATATGCTGGTCATGAATGCAGGATACAGATGCAGAAAGAATTGGGCTCTCTGTCTTGCTTTTCACATATGGTTATGCATTCTTGGACAGTTATTTAAAATTTCTAAGCCTCCATTTGTTTATCAGTGAAGTGGGAAATTATGATAATACATACGTATGTCATGGGATTTTGATTGAGATTTAAATGAGTTAATTCTTAGAAAGCTCATACATACATTATATGGTACCCATATATTACAATCATTCAGCAACTTTTGTTAAAAAAGTGTAAAAATTAAAACAACCAAAAACTAGTCATATCTTCTTATCATTATGATGACATCAATTCAACCATTCACTCAAGTACTCACTTATGTAATTTTTCAACATTTGTTATACATTATTATGTTCCAGGATTTAGTTTTTCAAAGGTGAAGAGCATATAGACTCTGAACTTCAGTAATTTCTTATCTTCCAAGTAGAGCATTTCACAAAATATATACCTCAGAACATTAATCCTTCTCAGTGTTCCACAAGAAAAGTATTTCATAGTCAAACAAATTTGAAAATGTCTCTGTAGAGTATCTGCTTATTGAGAATTTATAGCATGCCTTGAATGTTAAAGGCTCCAAGAAGACTGGCAATAGAGTGACCTGTTAACTTGATTTAACTCAGCATTTCTCCTGCTTAGTTATTGAGGAGTATATTTTTTTCCTGATATACCAAATATATCCCTTAGAGTTAGCAGTACAGCAACATAATTTGGTAAGTATAATTCCTTTCCTAGTACCCTTTTCTAGTTGTTTATGCTCCTTTCTTAACTTGCAGTCTTGAGTGATATCCTCTTCAATTGATTGGGGAAAACAAAATCACCATCTTGTGCTTGTAGTGTAATTGCCAGATATGTTTACTAAACAAAAGTCAAACTACTACTTGAAAGAAAAATGGCTCCTTTGTCCCAAAATATATTTATTTTAAATAGTTAAAACATACGTATTTTAAATAGTTTTTAAAAATATATTTTAAACAGATAAATTAATTCATTTTATCTACTAGCAGAGTATGAGGAAAGAAAAATATGGCCAAATGCTAAATATTGGAATATTTTTCATGACATTGGACTAGTACACGCTTCTAACTCTCTTAAACTATATGCATTATACGCATTATTATTTATTTGGTTACTTAATTATAAATAATGAAATTCATCTCCATTTACCTTAAATAAAATGGAAGATTTATAAGAAGGATCTTGAACCATCACACAAAATTTAAGAAAAAATTGAACAACCAAGAACCCAGAAAGAAAAACAACAAAGGTATCCTTCTACAGATCTTAGTATGAAAGGTTTCCTGATATTCTCTCTAGGTAGCTGCCATTAACAGCACTAATTTCCTGACTTCCAGTTTCTGTTTCACGCTGATCTCAACAATTTTTGTTAAAAGAATCTGAATGGTTCAACTAGGTCAGAAGTCTCCCCTTGAATTGATCAGTTCTAGTTGGAGGACAAGTTTCATGTTACAGGGATGATCATCGAAATATTGAACTACTATTAAACTAACTAAATGTATCTTTCCGGAATGAATCAATACAGTAACAATTAACAGGTGAATGCAGTTTTCTCAATGTCAATCTCTAATGATAATTTAAAAATTCATATTATGAGTAAATGATAGTAGTATATAATCAGTTTTATTTTAGGACTGTGTTAACTTTCTACTCTTGATCATAACATAGTCCAAAAAGAACTTGATCATTTTGACATTCATAGGACATCTTGTTGGGCACTTTATTGATGACTTCATATGAATTTGACCTCATACACGGAGGTATCTAATAGTCTTTTGCCTTAGAAAGATGCACGGAGAAAATAGAAGACAAACCCTGCAAAGATTCATCCTTTTTTCATAAATTTAGATTCTTCAGGATTAAATGTTCTCTTTGCCAGGGTTATTAGGATGCTTCTGCTAGAGGATAGAATAAGGATGCTATTGAATTGACACTATCATCTTGTCCTTTTGGTCTTCTCATGCAATTGACCAGTAAATAAAAAAATAATGTTGGTAATGATAGCTCTGATTACTAACACTTGCTACAGTTTTTGCTCAAAAAATTGGGGTAGGAAGAATATACCTGAAACTCAGAGGATTCATTGGGTGTCTCTTGGTGTTTCCATGATTGTTTTTAACCATAAATGAGAAGTCACAGCAAACATGTTCAGAAAGTGATAATCAAATGAATACATTGACTCAGTAGTAATGAAAATCAGTGTCACCTTTGGGACATACCAACTAGGACTGCTGACATGATCTCTGTGGATATGGGAAATCTAGAATATTTGATGAAGAAGAAAGATGATAAATATCAATTTCAGCTTCAAACAGTTGTTAATTGCAGACTATTTATTCAGACTTTTTTATGGATTATAGCCAGACATCTCTGATGAACTGAATTTGAGCAGATCTGACTGGTGTAAGGGGTGAACTCTATCAGATATTTTGTATGTCCTGATCTATATCCTCTAAGTCCACCTTTTCATTCTAGGCATTGCAGTAACCAGCTGCATGAAGATGTATTCATTAAAGCCTCACCTCATCTATACCATGGATCTATTATTTTTTGCCCCAGGACTCAGCTGTAGCCATTTGCAGCTTATTAGCCCACACAGCCATACCAATGCATGCACACTGAAAATTGCAAGGGCTCAAACACCCTTTGGACAATCATCAGTCAGGGAATGAGGATCAGTGGATAAATATTACTCTTTTTCATGTCATAGATGGACAATTCTGAGGCACATTCTATACTCTTCTTCAGAGTGACTGAGCCCATTACTCACAGTGATAAATAGCTCATTAATAGCTTCCCTGCTTTATCTGTTCTATTCTTCTTGGACGTTTCTTCATTTCCTGGAATAACTTTCCAAATAAATTATCTGCATACAAGTCCTTGGTGAAGACTCTGCTTTATGAGGTAACCTAAAGTAAGATGTAGGTTCATTTGATGTGTGATCAATGTGCAAGTGCAAAGCAGTGGGAAAATAAATGAATCTGTGTTAGGTGAGATCACGAAGAGGACATGACCAGCGGATGACCTTTGAGCTAGACCCAAGCAATTGTAGTCTCCTCGCCTCCTCCCCTATCCTTGGGAAGAATGTTCTGCACACTGTTCCCACAGTGGGAGTAATTATTAGGACTCAGCCTCAAAAGAGCAATGCATTGTTGAGACCATCTGGACAGTATATGTGACTGAACCCACTTATGGTCTCTATATAAACTTATAAGATTCCAGTGGGCAGATGCAGAGATGTAATATCTTTCAGCCACCCAAGACAAGCCTTGTATATAAGTTCTCTTGCTTGTTAAATTGGCCATCTACTAGTTTGGTGTGGACTGCCTCTTTCTTTGGTCTCTCTTGTTCTCCATGTGTAGGAGCCAGTTTGTGAACCAACAAGCTGGATATATTGAATACATATATTTAAAAAATCCACTTAACTTCACACACAAAAACAATTTCACATAGATTACATTTCTAAATGGGACTGATAAAAAAATAACTATTTTAGGAAATAAAAATAATATCTTTAAGAAGTTTGGGTAGATAATTTCTTTAACAGAATATAAAAAGCACTAACAATAAAGATAATGGGACTAAATTTGCATTTAATACTTTGGTTTATCCAAAACAACTAGAAGGGTGAAAGATAGCTTATTTGCCATTTGAGCGGGAGAAGATAATTATAATACATACATTTCACAAGGAACCCATAACCAGAATATATAAAGAACTCCTATAGGCCAGTAAGAGATAGACAACTCTATTTTTTAAAATACTTGTATAGGCACTTCACCATAAGACTCAAAATGGTTAAGCTTTTATAAATAATTTATTTCTTAGCATGAATAATTACAAACAAGCATAGAAAGAATTAGAAGAGGATAGCGGATCTATTAGGAACCAGGAACTTGAGTTAAGTGAGCTAAAGACAGAAAAAATATAAAAGGTCTAAGAGATATTTTCTGCTTAAGAATTTGTTAAGAAGTAAAATTTTAGATACTTTTAAAAATATGCTCACTTGGGGTTTGGTTTGAGGTTAATGCGTAGAGAAGTTTCTTTAATAGAGTGTGATTCCCTGGCACATCGTTAGAATCTTTGCAACTTGCTTAGATTATCTAGTCTGCTTATTTACTTTATTTATTTCTCATTTATTTAATGAGCACATAATATTACCAGTCACTTTGCTAGGTGCTAGGAATAAAATGGTAAAAAAGATAGGCATGATTTCTGTTCTCATGAAGATGGGTGGGATAAATAAAGAAGAAAACAGACAATTGCAATATAATTTGATGAGTGATATTATGAGGAAATGAGAAAGTATGTATGCACTGGGAGTTCCTAACTGGGTCTGTCCACTTTTTAGCACTTTTAATGTAAATTATTATTATCTTTATATTTTCTGAGTGATTGTTTTTTCCAGTTCTTCTCAGCTGTGAGACTATCTAGTTGTCTAGTTTACTTAGCTGGGCTTGAGCCTGGCTTTCATAAAGACAATCAAATTAGAATCTAAAATTATACCATAGAATATATTTCCAGTGTCTCATGATCTGTCATATCCTGAGCCATCTAACAGTTCAAAGAGAAGGATTTAGCTTTTTTTTTTTTTGATGAAAGAGAAACTGGCAGACTATTCTGTATAACTTATGAGAAAAAAGTAGAAAATTGGAAATTATGAAGAAAAAAGGCTCAGGGAAGAAACTAATCTATTTTCATTGTTAATATATGCTAATAATGTACTCAGTTAAGAGCAAAGTGGCTATATCCACATAGAAAAAAACTAAGAATATGAATCAGTGCTCACCATAAAAAAATGCAGTAGGCAGATCAAATGGCATGTAATTCATTCAAGTTAAATTCAGGGGGAGAAAAAAAAATGTTTCCGCAAGTAAAACCATTGGATCATGAAGTACTTTTCTCAAGGAAAGCCTGGTCTTGGCAAGGCTTTAAAGATTTGATAGCTTGATGTATTTTAAATAGGTCATTTCACTCATGATAAATGTGTCCTTTTCCACAATCAAAAAAGGTAAAATGCCAGGGAAGAAAGGCAGTGAGGTATCCATCACAAGCACTATGCTCAGGAAGAAGTCGAGAGAACACTTCCCTGCCCATGAACGCTTCTCGTGCTCACCTATCACCCAAAACATATAAAAAGACTCTCCGTTTGTGAACATGTCAAAAATGATTGAATACACTTCCTTACATTCCGTAATTAAAGTTTTGGTCAGTGGATAATATGCTAAATACAAAAATCTTTGATACATAAGACAAAGACACTCAGGGAGGGAAATTTCATGGAGTTATGAAGCTTAGTTATGAAGGTTTAAGGAAAAAAACCCTATTGTCAATGTAATAACTATCTCAAGAAAGATTCTGCTATGAAAGCAATTGTAAAAACACTGAAGATGTAGTTTTCCTTTATTTTATCTTTAAATTATTAGACTTTTTTTTAGAACAGTTTTAGATTTGCAGAAAATTTGAGCAAATACTGTGTAGGGAGTTCCATATACCTTCTCTCTCCACAGCTTTTTTTTTATTAACATCTTGTATGAATGTGGCCTATGCTTTATATTAATGAAGCAATATTAATATGTATTAACTAAAGTCCATAATTTACATTGAGATTCACTCTGTGTGTATTACAGTAATATAGGTTTTGAAAAATGCATTTTATTGTGTATCCACCATTACAGTATCATACACAATTGTTTCACCATCCTAAAAATTTCCCTGTTTTTCACTTATTCATCTCTCCTTCCTCTACATGCCTTCCTTACACCCAGCCTAACCCCTGGCAGCCACAGTGTTTTTACTGTCACCATAGTTTTGTTCTTTTCTAAAATGTCAGTCAGTTGGAATCATATAATAGGTAGCCTTTTAAGACCAGCTTCTTTCACTTAACAATATGTATTTAAGGTTCTATCAGTTCCTTCTGTGGCTTAGTAGCTCATTTCTTTTTATTGCTGAATAATAAATATTCTGTTATATGGAGGCACCATGGTTGTTTATCTATTTACCTATTCGAAGGACATTTGAGTTGCTTCCAATTTTTGGCCATTATGAATAAAACTGCTATAAACCTGTAAACATTTGTATGCAAGTTTTTGTATGGACATTTTCAACTCAGTTAGATATAGACCAAAGGCTAACTGCTAGATTATATAAAACTATGGTTAGCTTTGTAAGAAACTGTCAAACTGTCTTTCAAAGTTGTATCATTTTTCATTCCCACCAGCAATGAATGAGAGTTTCTATTGTTCCACATCCTTACCAGTTAATATTGTCATCCCCCCCCAACTGTTCTAATACGTGTGTAGTGGTGTCTCATTGTTATTTTAATTTGCAATTCCCTAGTGATATGATGTTGAGCATTTTTTCATATGTTTATCTGCCATTTGTATATATATTTTGGTGAAATGTCTGTTTGGATCTTTTGCCCATTTTTTAACTGGGTTATTTTCTTGTTGAATTTTAAGGGTTCTATATACATTTTGGATTTCATTTTGTTTGATGCTAATGTAAATGGTATTGTGCTTTCGGTCTTAAATTCCAGTTGTAGATTGCTGGTATATAAAAAATTATTCACTTTTGTATACTAATCTTGTATCCTGCAACAAACTTGCTATAATTACTTATTAGTTCTAGGAGGTTTCCTGTTTTTTGTTTGTTTGTTTGTTTTAGTTCTTTTCGATCTTCTACATAGATAATCATTTCGTCTGTGAACAAAACATAAATATAATTTTATTTCTTCCTTTCTCAATCTGTATAACTTTTATTTCCTTCTCTTTTCCTATTGAGGTAGCGGGGTCTTCCAATCCGATGTTGAGTAAGAGTACTGAGGGGGCATTCTTGCCCTTTTCCCAATCATATGGGGAAGGCGTCCAGTTTTCTCACCATTAGGTATAATATTATCTATATATCTTTTTTAGGGATAGGTTGTTTCATTGATCTTTTCAAAGAACCAATATTTGGTTTGTTAATTTTCTTTATTGTTTTCTTGTTTTCATTTTTATCTATTCTTTTGCAATTTTTATTATTTATTTTCTCTGGCTTGCTTTACTCTTAAATTCCTGTTTTTTTATGGTTTCCTAAGGAGGAAACTTAGATTACTGATTTTAGATCTTCTTTTCTAACATATGTATTCAGTGCTATAAATTTCCTTCTAAACACTGCTTGCTTTCACAATCTCCTAGAGATTTTAATAAATTACATTTTTATTTTAATTTAATTCAAAAATGTTTTTTATTTCTCTTAAAACTTTCTCTTTGGTTCATGTATTATTTAGAACTGTGTTTAAACTATAAGTACTTTGCTCCATTAGTTTCTGCTTCCATTAAGCTGATTCTCTGTATTCTCCTATCTCTCCAGATTTTATGGTGACTGTTTGCCCTGTAATCTCATTTCTCTGATAGATTTAAGAAAAGTCGTTGACTTTTAGTTTTTTCAACTTTTCTATGAAGATGGGAGTGATGAGTTTTCATCTTTTTGCAATGTTAGAGCTGAAACCAAATGTCAGCTTCTTGGCTTTTTATTGCAAGTCATTCTTGTCCTTAGGGCCTGAACATGTACTCCTTTTGATTTCTTTGATTTTAATTGTGATCATTTTTAATTGTTATAATAAATGAGTATAAATTTGCTGAAGAACTATGTACTGTTATTGTATGTCTTAGTGTATTATCCTAGCTCTGGTTTTAGATTGGAATTGAAACCATGGTGACCTGTTAAGCTATTTACGTTACCATAGATAATCACATTATTGTGTGTTTCTCAAACAGTATCAGTGAGTAGATTTTAGAAATGTTTTACACATTAGGCTCTTTTATCTTTAGAAATGCTTTTACAATTTAAATATGTGGAATTTCATATGTTTAACAGTAATTTTAAATATTGGTCATACTTTCCTAATTTGGATTATAAGTATGTTAAAGCTTATGACATTTAAAAATTCTAACTTCCTCATAGCATTTGGCATATTCTGGGAATTTTGTTTGAATAAAATAAATCTTATACATGTAAAAATTCTGCAGTGACCAAAAGTCTATGTAGAACTTCAGGAAGGGAAAAAATATGTGTTCTGAAGAAACCTAGGTCAGTAAAATGTTAGTTGGTGTTTGTAAAAACTAGGTTTTATGGAAAAATGTATTTTAAAAATACTTGATTTTTACAGACTTGTTTACCACAGAACTTCTTTGAACCTCACTAAGCATATAAATATAAATGCTCTGAATCTCTGAGTGGGAGAATCTTTTTTCAGTGGAATTACTATTAAAGAGTGTTTTAGAGAACACAGATTGCACATTCTGCACCAGATTATTTTTTCAGATGGAATATGTTAAGATTAATTAATTGCTTTTTTTGTCTTTCTTCTTAGTAGGTGACTGGATCCCTGCAATGATGGAATGCCACATTGCTATGGCAACATAGAAAGCAAGGTGTTTCCAACTAGGGATGTTTCTTTTCATGTAGAAGAACTTGTCACCAGATTTCTCAAACTAAATCTTTTTGAAGTAGAAAATATGCTTAGAAAATATACTTTTAAAAAAACCTTTAATTTTTATTGAGCAAAAAGTACATTAGTTTAAAACTACATTGTGGGCCGAACAGATTAAGATTGTACAGGTTAGTTATTACCATAATTTCATGTAATAATACAAGGCCTTAGGTACACTGTTTACAAATAATTTAGAAAAGTTATTTTGATGACATTCTTCCAAGTTTTCTCTTTATGTCTGAAATGTCTTTGATGCACAAAAAAGGAAGTATTTATATTAATTTCTTAATAAGAATGTAAGAAGGAAAGCCAATGGACTGAAGTGGGAAATTTCACTGGTATACAGATATTTAGAACATCCAAACACTATTAATTAGTAAGGCATAAAGTAGCAAAGTAAAGAAATATGATGACAATAAGATAAGAAATTGAGCTAAATGCCCAAGATCTTTCTCTCTGAACCAGTCTCCAAAGAGATGTATATGTGTGTACCAAGAAGTTGAAAAGTGATGGTCAATGTTTTCTCTTACTGTGTATTAAAATCCTCATTAGTGGTGGCCGTGAATATAAACAGAAGGCTGCCTACAACTTAACTGTGCATTCTTCCCCTAAAAAAACAAACAAACAAACTATTAATAGGATTGGGTTATTTTTGTGTGACATACAGAATATTCCTCTTTAATTTGAGAGTATCATATACTTCACCATTATTTCAACAAATATTTATTTGTAATTACTCTTTGCAAAACCATAGTGTATGTACAGGAGGAAGTAGGAAATATAAAGATGATTAAAATAGATCTAGGTATCGAGGAACCTGAAACCTAGGAGTAAAAATTGTAAGGAATCAGTTAAAGACAGGTAAAGAGAAGAACACAGATGAGGGAAGGTCTTGGAACTGAGAAGCTCATAACAGAATAGGGTTTACCTTTGTAAGGATGAAAACATAGTGAGAATAGCTGAAAATGTAGCTACTTCTTGAGATTAAGGAGAATACAACTGGTACTCACGTTGGGCTATGTCAAGCTTCCCAATGAAGTAAGAAGTATGATAATCAGATAAAAAGACAAGAACATGGGATCAATCAAGTTTTTGGAACTAATGAGAAAATTTCCAATTTCTTATGGTGCATGGAATATCTCATAATAAATATGGACTTGTGTGTGTGTGTCATTGAAGTTGTAATAGATGAATAACATGAATTTGTCATGGGGCAAGTCAGTGAAATTAAGTGATTTCTCTTTTTTGCTAAAGAGCTATGAAGAAGAAATGAAGAAAGAGTGTGTCTTGGTTCATTTAGATTGGAAATTAGCAAAAAGTTTAAGGATGAGAAAGCATAAAAAGAACTTTTTAATTTGACAATTATTGAGTTAGTACTTATTATATTCCAGAAATGATGGCTAGAAGATAAGAAAGATGCAGCCATGCTTTCCATGAATTTAAGGTCCAGTAAACATAAAGACATGCAAGCAGGTGATTACAATACAGAAATTTTATACAGTGTCAAGCCTTCATGGACATATAAGAGTATTTCAGTAGTATAGCATGTGTATTTCTTTTTAAGCCTTTAAATGCTGAAGCTTTGGTGAATGTGTGGCCTTTGTTTGAGAGTGCTACAAAAAGCAAAATATACTTGAAGTTCTGTTTGTCATTACCTTATTTTCAGTGTTGGGTGAAAATCATGTAAGACTTTGTATGGAATTTTCCTTATGTAGATTATTGTCATGCTTTCTTTCCCCTCTAAAAAGAGAAGCAAAATTCATTCTGACTAATTTAAGGCTCAACTCCTAGATATATTTTATGTGTATGATGGATGAGAGTTATATTGATATTAGTACAGTATAGGCAGAAAAATGCTTCAAATTCTAGTATTATGAAAATAGTCTTTCTAAGACATAAAGTAATTAGACCATAACAATTAGACCATCTCACTTGGCAGTGAGTTTCCAAGGGAGCTGGCCTAGTGAGTGATTAAGCACTACAGAACTCATCTTGCTTTGATGTTTAACCTGATCCCTCTAGAGTTCTACCATAAAAACACACCAGTCAACCAAAAATAAATACTATCCCTTTAATAACATATTTCAACTATGTCTATTATAATGCTGAGTGCCTAGCCATATCACATCATCTGAAAGAGGGCCTTTCTTCCAGAATTCCAAGCAAATTTCCTGAGTCATTCTGATTAGCCTGACCTAACTCAAATGCCTAACTTTGAATCAAGCCTCCTAGCTTCTGTGATATATCTCGCTAATGGCTTGTACTAGGTCATGTGTTTACCTTTCTAGTCAAGGAGTAGACTCATTCCAGGAATTCCATGAATCTAACAGAACTGATTGGAAAAGAAAAATGGATTTGAGGAAGGCTATTAATATTCTGTATCAGGAAGCTTAAATAGACCTTATAGTTTAATTAGAAATTTTATAGAAGCAAATATTCCAGTTTTATAAAAGGTGAGAAAAAACATACAATATATTTGTATTCTTTTGTAAAAAGTAAGTCTATGCCTGATTTGATAATAGGAGTTGTATTGTCATGAAAACTTTTCTTCTACTATAAGCCTTGCTTTATTAAGTACCTCTCGTACTGTTTCATACGTAATTAAATATTATATTTTCACATTTTGCCAGTGAAATTAGATTTGGCTTCAGACAGAGCTTTTTATTGGCTGTTTTCTTTTCCCAGGCAGGAGATAAGTGAAAGAGGGAGGGTAGACACAGGAAAACATAAAGGTGGGATAAATTGTTCTCAAAGAAATCCCTGAAAAACAAAGAAAGACTATTTTGTGTTAATACTTATTTAGATTTGATGAATTCTACAATTGTGTGTTGATCTTCTTCCAGATGAATCTGGCAAAATCACAGAAGGGTTTTTCCATAATTCTGCCAGCTTAAATAAAAATATTATTTTTATGTAACGAAGATTATTCATTTACTCTTAGTGTTTAGTCAAATGTTGTTAAGAATTTTATTGAACAAGGGGTGATATAAATTTGAAAATGGGTAATTTTATTATTTTCAAAAACATGTGACTTGTAAAGCATAGTTAACAAATATATTTATGGGTATCAAAGAACCATTAAACCATTTGCATGTTATTTAGGAAAGAATAATTACAGTTTATGTGGAACCATGGCACCATAAAATTCGGATGTCAACTTTAGAGTTTTCAAATTAAAGAGGCAATATTAGCATATTTATTAAAGATGAGGTAATTAGCTTAGAAAAATATTTACCTCATAGCTTCCCAAACAGAATATAATGAGGCAAAATATCTATAATATTTTAATAATGCTATTTAGTTGGGTTTCTTATAGCTTGTCAATCCAATATAGTTTAATTTGGAAAGAATCCATTCAAGAGTGCATTCTGGATGTGTTTAGTCTAACAATCTGAAATTTTACTTAAGGAAACTGCTTAGAGGAAGTCAGAATTTAAGATATTCCCTCTCTCTTTCAAATATCTTGTTTAAGTCTTTCCTGGTTTCTTTCTTTGGTACTCTGTCAACATCTAGTTGATATTGAAAAAAGCCACCTAATTTTGTTCTTTGCATTTGAGAGCCATAGAGTCATGATCTATTTGTCACATGGGCAGTACAATTAGCTAACAGGTATAGACAATACTTTTTAAAATTTAGAAGAAATGGACAATTCAAAGGTTATTTCACCTACTATAAACACTGGAGAAGTAAAAAATATATTTGGAAGGATTTATACCAAAATATAAATAGTGTTATATCTATCTAGGTGATGAGAATATGGGTAGCTTTCATTTTCTTTTATTTTTTTTATCTATTTATTTTCTTATATTCCTACACTGCACATGTGTTTTTTTTGTATAAAAATAAAAGTTTAAAAACCTAGGGATCTGCTTGCCTTAAAAATGTAATTTGTAGAATTTTCTTAAATGACTTATTTTGTAATTGTTGTGATTTTTTTCCCTCTAATTGGAGCAGGGAGAAGACTAGAGAAAAGGGTTAGCTGGTTCACATGAAGAGTCATTTTAAATATACTCAAGACTAAAAGAATAGAGACATAATAGGAAAGATAGAATATAGTATACTTCCTTTAGCAAATATCTTAGGCATCCTAGGTTAGATTTTTTGTAATCATCTCTCACAAACATCAAATTATTTAATATTGGCCTTTAAGATGTTATTGTGAGGAAGCCAACTCATAGTCTCCTTGGACCAGCACAGAGCACAGTGGAGCAGGGCAGAACTGCCTAGCCAGGGGTCCACCTAGACGGAGAGGTGCCTAGCTTGAGGGCCACCTCAGAGACTTGCTATTCCACTACTGTATTGTATCATAATTAAGTGGCAACACTATTAGACTGTTCCACACCAATCCTGTATCACAATTAAGCTATTTGTGCTGAATGAAGTTTCCTTCTTCACCACTCCCCGAATTAGGTATCTCTGTTGGCGTTGAATTGGTACCAATGACCATCAGTTGACACACATAAAATGTTGCCCAGACTATGCTAATTTATTAGTTGACTATGTTTCTAACAGAAACAACTGTTGCTTGGCATAGAGGTTAACCAGGGCGTGACCAGGGCTTTTTTATTATTATGTAGTTACTTCAATTTTCCCACTTTTTTATAGAAACATGGGTAAAGAAAATATTATTTTCTAAAAAAATTTAATGTGAAGATACTGAAAGGGCAATGATAGCAACTGCTGTCAAAATGCTTTAGCATGAAGAATAAACTAGTGAGTGGTGGAGACTGTGTATTAAACAAATATGAAAGGTACTTTCTATGGAGAGCAGCCAATACTCAATTCCAGTCTATTCTTGCCAAGAAAGGACTTAGACCCAGTGTTGTCAGATAATCTAATTTTATAAGAGAAGCTGTAAATATAAAATTTTATAGAACCTCTCATTTCTATAGCTTAAGAAAGTACACTTAAAGGTTTTTTGTTTATTTGATTGGCTTTGTTTTGTTTTGCTTTGTTTTGACTTGTTGAGATTGTGAGAACCAGCACAGTGAATTCAGAATAAAAGAGGAAACATGTCTTACCTCTGAGTCATCACCTTGAAATCTCTAATGCTGTATGTAGTATCTCCATTATCACCAGAATCAGCTTGCCTAGTACCTTCTTGCATGTACACTGCAAGAATGGGAATCAGTATTTGCCTCTGTCACTTTTACCTCCTGTGTTTTCATGGAAGACACCCACCACCCCTTCTGATAAGTATTTTTTTTTCAGATGCCTTAATATATTCAAAATTGCAGTCAAGTCTTTAGACAAAAACTATTTTGTCTAAACTCTGATTGAATGCCTCAAATTCATTCGTTTAATGTATTTTATAACTTAATTATTTTTAAGAAATACACCATGATAATTTTATATTTATATATATATATACATATATATATATACACACACACACACACACACACACATATATATATATATATATATATATATATATATATATATATATATACACATATATACTTATGTTGTGTTGTGAAATGATTACCACAATCAAGTTAACATATCTGTCACCTCACTTAGTTACTATAATTTAATTCTTAGAAAATAAACTTATTTGTAAGTTTTCAGAGAGCACATAATTGTTCTCTCTTGTTCTTATCTGCAGGCCAGAAACAAGAGACATAAATGCCAACACATATTTTTTAATACAGGTCTACAGGTTTAATACCTGGCGGTTGAAACATCTTATCTCTGCCACTCATAGTTTTCACTTCTAACATTCCTCCTATGATAAAATTTAGGAAAAAGATACATAATTAATTTGAGATATTTGAGATATTTATTTATTGGGTTTACTGATGATATAAGAGGCCCTTCTATATATAAAAGCATTTTTTTTTTTATGACCACATTTTGGTGCTTAAGCCAGACTCCTTGATTGTACATCTCTCATGCAGATGGTCAGTCACTTAAGCTTATTCAAGGAGTGTATTTAATTTTTATTTTTTAATTTATTTTTATTTTTCAGGCAAAGCAATTCTTAGTTGACCTCACAGATTACAAGGACCTTGTCATTTTACAATCCTTTATTTTTTTATTTTTTACACCTATAGCACCTGGTCTTCCTAGGTGATCTTCCATCCAAGTACTAACAAGGCCCGAACTTGCTTAGCTTTCAAGGTCAGACGGGATAAGGCTTGTTCAGGGTAGCATGGCTCTAGACTTGTATATAATTTTAATTTGAGAATTTTATTTGAGAATTTCTCAACTACAAAATCTCAGTTTAGCCTATGAGTTTCACGCCATGAAGGCTATTATGATGTAGAAATAAGTTTTCCAATAAAATTATTAATGTGTTTTTCCTTAGACTTCAAAGCTCAGCAGCAATCTTACTAGTGCCTTGTAGTCACAGCTGCAGGTACAACCATGGCAAAAGCTGCCAAATAATAGCCCAGTTCATAAATATAAGAGGAAATGGCCAAAGATAGCATTTACAAGAAAAACTAAGCCAAAATTTAGAAAGAAAATAATCTGTAAAGAATAGAATTACGTACTATAATCAAGAAAATTCTTTTGAAGCACTTTACTATTTTAAATGATTAATGGTCAACTAACATATTCTATAGTTCCATATAAAAAAATATACAACATTTGAAAACAAAGATATTCATGTGTTCTGGGTAGAGGTCCATGAAACATAAAAACTTCAGATTTTTGCAAGCTGCTAATTTTGATACTTTTAAAAAAATTTTTTCTTTGCATTAAGCAAGAACAAATCAGACCTCTGATTTTTCCTGGTGTGATGCCAACATCTAAAATCTGAGGTAGTTGGATTCAATGATGATTTAGGATTGATTAACCTATTCCTGTGAATTGCTTCATTTACTGGAGAGTATTTGCAAATTTTCAGCATAAGCTCTGGTTTATAAGACCCCTCTTTCACAAGATTATTTGAAGGAGGGCTATGTGTTATGTGCTTTTCTGAAGTTGGCTTTTAGATCTGCTTCTACTTCATCTACTCACATGTATAGCACTTTTGGATTCAGTGCTGGTGCATAGCTTTCAACAACGGGCATAGAGATTGGTCTGAAGTGGTCTCAGAGCTAGATGGAGGAAAACTGGTGAGAATCCCTGTATTATGAAAACCTTGGTTTACTAGCAGCTGATATTCCATCCTGCCCCCCACCTCCCCAAGGAACAGAACTTCTCATGTCTTTATTCCGTTGTGGTTTCTTATCTTATCCTGGCAGAAACAGGAGACAGAGTTCTTTTGAATGAAGGTCCTCAACTGTGCAATTTTTAGTATTTGAAATCCCAGGCTTGCTTTGGAGTCATAATGAATTCCAAGTGGTCAACCATCAGCAAGGCAGTACTGTCTTTAAAGAGCAGGCCCAGGTCAGGGGTGCATCACAAGAAACATAGAATTTAGAATGGTGAAATAGACGTGAATGTCTGCCATCATTTTTATTTATTCATGTGTCATATGTTGAATAAAAGCTTTTAATAGCTTCTGCTGCTTGACAATAAGGATGCAGATTCACAAACTTAAAAAAAACAAAACAAAAAAACCCCAAAAAACACCTCTGCAGGTCCAATCCAGAAGTAAATTTTAGATCTTTGAAAGAAAGTAGCCACTACTACATATTTTCTAAATTAGAATTTAAAATAATCACTTACAATAAGAGGGATTTAAGTTGAAAAACAGGAGTTTTATATTTTAAAAATAAATCACTGAGGAAAGTTGTAGAAACTGCATTTTAGGAAGTTTTTAAACTTAGATTGTATTCTAGGTTTTAAAAATGATCTTACCTCTAGCAATGTGTGACCTTGCAAGTACTTGATAAGTTCTAATTTGTTGAAATGTTAAATGTGCTCATAAGCCATTGTCCAGATGAATCATCAGTTTTTTAAATTGTTAGATAATTTCTGTTCCTACTTTGATTCTATACATTTTAAAAGAACATATATGTTTGTTGGGGTACCACTATCTTCTTTCTCAGTTGCTTATTTTGGAGAATTTATAGAAATGCCTCTGTAATGAGAGGAATGCTAAGAAGTTAAAGAAAACATTAATTAACCATAAATAAACAAAGATGGTAGTAAATCATGAAGGTCTAAGCAACTAACATATAAAGTTCATTAATTTTCATGAACAGAAATATTTAGAATATGTAGTAAAAAAAAAAACATACAAATGTCCTGGAAAATCCAGAGCAGCTAATATGTTGATAATGTGGTTGTCTAGAGTCTTTGGATGATAAGCTGATGGAAATAATTATGTCACATGTGATAAAAGCCAAATCATTCCGTATAGCAGTCACTAGTTTTATTTTATTTGCTTATTTCACTATGGTACTTTTTACTTAATTATAATTTGTCCAGTTATCATACAAGTTTCCAGAATGCTGAAAAATATAGGCATATTAGCCTAAAAAAAAAGGGAGGGATTAAACAAACTAATAATATCAAATCACTGATTTGAAAAAAGCATGCAAGTCCTTCTTTTCTTGTTAGAAAGTCTGATAGCTATCATATTAGGCTGAAAGAAATATGCTTTGAATTGTTGTAAAATATATGTTTATTTTGGCAGGTCTATTAAATTAAGCAGGCATTTTTAAAAATATTCATTGCATCATTTGTTGAAATTTTACCTCATGCAGAAATATTATTTAACATGTATTTATGTGTTGGACTTTGAGCAAAAGTAAAACTTCATGCGTTTTTTTTTTCCAATTTTGATCCTTTGAATATTTTTACTTATTGAAATTTTTTCTATATCCTAGTCAACTCTCATAATGTTCTCTGCCAGTATTTATGTAGATTTAGAGATAATTTTGTATTTCAGAATGTGTCGTTTTTCCTAAGGGTAGTCCCTATCAAATGTTTTCCTAGAAAAATGCTTTTATAAAGCTAAATTTGAGAGACAGGTGTAAAGACTGATTTCTAGATGCCTATCTAGAGATTGAGCCAGACTGTAATTTCTGTGATGCCTCTTATTTACCCTTTTATCTTCAGAAACTAGAAACACGACTTATAACAATTCATTAAATATTACTGAATTAACAAAAGAATATGATTGTTAATATAATTGTTACAGATTCATTCATTCAAGAAATTACTATTGGGCAGGGCTGACATTTCAAGCATTGTGCTAGATACTGTGGGCATTCTTAAGTTTGTTTTGCTAAAAGTTTCATAGGAATCTCAGGCTAGGAAGCCAAGCCGAGAATTAACCATTGGATTTCAGCTGCAGTACCTATAAAGTTAGATAAATTTCTCTCCTTGCAATGTCCCCCAAATATCATGAGCTTCTTTGACCTGCCTGTAAGTGATCTTCTTTACTGATCTCTAAGACTGAGAACTCTGTATGCCAGTTATCTCACCATTTTTCAAAAGAGAACTTTGTAATCATTGGCTCCATAAAGTGAACCTTAAGTTTTTAAAATTATTTAGTTATATATGATAGATATAGGCTTTAGATCGAGACAGCTGGAGTTTGATTTTTACTTAAAAAATTTTGTGATCTTGGGCAAGGGACTTAAACATGATAAGCCTTAAACTCCTTATCTTTAAAATGAATATGATACAGTATCTAATTTATAGTGTTGTTGAGAGGATTAATGAGATTATATATGTAAAGTGCTTATTAAAGTGGCAGAAAAGTAGTTAAATGCTCAATTAATGTTATCTGTTGATAATTGATTAATGAATCATTCTAGTGAAATTTCAGTTGGGTAAGAAAAGATATGATATGTTATGCTGAATGATCTTACAGTTTTAATAATTATCAGTTTGTCCTGATTCTAGATATATGATGGAAGAAATGATTTTTTTCCCCATTTTCCTTTCCTTTACTTACAGTAAAACTCCTCACGATAAAATTTAATAACCAAGATAAACTCAGTTTATTTATCATACTTGAAATCTGGAAGATTCTTTGTATGTATTTGAAATACTAGCCAAATTACCAAGACTATGCTAAGATTAAGAGCTAGCAAGGTAAAAGACTAATTCTCTATGTGAGTCACAGGTGGGGCCTAGAACATTCTGGAAGTAGATCAACTATACTGGGGAACTGATGAATAATTTCCTATGAGGGTCTCATGTGTGCAGTCTCAGTAGTTCTTGCCAAAGATGAAAGTTGGAATAATAACATAATTTTTCAAAAAAGTTAAAAACATGACTCATGCAAATGTAAAATAAACATGTGTCAAAGATTGAACTAACCCATTAATTAATAAAGGAACTATCAGATTAAAACCTTTTGAAATTTTCTTTCAGAGATTTACTTCTCTACTGGACAAAACTGATTTGCATTGCTAGGAACAGGAATTGCATTGTTATCAGTTTTCTGTAACTTCTATCTGTATAGAGCTATAAAATAGCCCCGTCAATAACAAGTGTCATCAGTCTCAACCCCTTTGCTCTGTAGGGCCAGAACTAAATGGTCTGGTTTGCATCTTCCTCCTTGTTATTTTGATCCTTATTATTTCCCTTACTTTCTTATGAGCTCAGTGTTGATTGTATTTTATGCAGTGTTTCTAGGTGATCTACGTAAAGATTCTCAGGATTTTTCACTCTGTCAGAAATGGAATGTGCAACGAGTACCTTCAGTCCCTATCTTACTCTTTACTCAGCAAAGCTGGATACAGTTGACTTCCTTATAAAAAGAAAAAGAAATAAAAATGTCCTCCTCTCCAAATACCATGCCATCCTGATTTCTTCCCAGTTACTTGATTTCACTTTCAGGTTTTTTTTTTGTTTGTTTGTTTGTTTTTGTTTTTGTTTTTACTAGCTCTGTCTGCTCTATCAGATCTTAACAGTAGCCTTCTCTCTCCTTAATCTAGACACATTTTTCTACTTTACCTCATTTGCTAACAGGATTTTAAATACCACCTATTTAAAATGTGACTGCTCTCACATTTATTTCTATTTCTAATCTCTCTTCTCATCCCCAGACAAATAGATTAAATTATCTTCTTTACATTTCCATTTGGAAGTCTAAAAGACATCTCAACCCCTTAATTTTTATTGTTACTTCTCCAGTATTTTCCATCTTGGTAAATAGCATTTCTACGCTGGCATTTTTTGTTGTTGTAAAGCTAGGAGTAAACTTTGATATCTCTCTCCTCACCTCCCACTTCAATTCATAAACATGTCCTATCAACTCTACTTCTAAGATAGACATCTTAAGAATCTTTTCACTTCTTTCTTATCTCTACTGCCACAGTTTGGGACCAATTCATAATGATCTATTGGAACAGAGACTCTCATACAGGTCTCATAGCTTTCATTCTTTCTTTTTTTGTTTAATAGTGAAGATATAGATAGATAGATAGATAGATAGATAGATAGATAGATAGATAGATGGAGATAGAGATACATAGATATATTATCTGAGTAAATTGTTCATATCCAAATTTTCTTATGTACAATGATTTAATATTGTTATTTTCTGAATATCATGTCATTGCAATTTTGATTACATGTTTAAGCAAAGAACTGTTTAATAGAAAATTTTGTCTCTAAATTATATTTTTTATTATTTTGAATATGAAGTTAATGTTTTATACATAATTGAATTCAAATATACATATATATATGTATGTGTGGATATATACACACTAAACAATGAAATTCCTAGGTTATGCCTTTCACCAAAAGACAGATACTTCCAACAGACCTTTAAAAGTATTTTCATCTCTCTCTCTCTCTTTCTCTTTCTCTCCCATACACACATACACACGTTTTATAAGTTGTGTGTTTCATTTAAAAATATATAGTTGCCTTCAGAAAACACTGTTAGAATGCAACTGCAGGAGGAACAGAGTCCAGAAGAGACAGAAGTAGCAGTAGAACTAACATGAGGTGTCTGAGGTATTTGTTGAGGTGTTTGCTGAGGTGTTTGTAGGGCTGTATGCAAATATATATGTGTATATGTATTTATGTATGTAAGTATGTGTGTATATATGTCTGTGTGTGTGTGTGTGTATTTATATATATAAGGGTGAGGAACAAATAATTGTGAGAGAGAGAAAGCAGAGATGATTTCTAATAAGTGAGATCCTGCATCTAATAGAACACCAGAGGGCCTGTAGGAGAAGAAGCATGTGAGTGAGGAAGGAGATGACACACTGAAAAGGCATACTGTGCTCTTTCTGGCTTCTCTTTCTCAGGTGAAAAGAGTAAGAATAAGAAATGAAGTGAACCTTATAATTTATAGTGCAATGTTTAAGTGTATAAATCATATGAAAATATAATTTCTTTAATGGAAATTAAAAATAGAAGAATATATAGAAGACACACCACCTTGACAATTCAGAATTATGTTAGTCATCCCCTTTGAAATAGATTTAATGAGAAATATCAACTCCATTCACTGTGTTTCTCAGTATAAATGTTTTCTAAAACCCTACTGTTGAAAAACACTGTGGTTAACCTACCAGTACCCAGTTTGAAAAATAGTATGGATTATAGTAATAAGAGGTCATTTAAAATTACATTCAGGGAAAATAATTTTACTTAATAGCATACATACTGAAAATAATATAGTTATTTAAACATACTTATTAATACAGCAACTATAAATTATAATTATGGCAACAGATGGGAAGAAGGAAAATATCAAAATTATTTTCTTCATGAAATCATTCAGTAACCTTTTGAGACAATAGTACTGAGATCAGCACAAATAGCAGAATATGGGGTTCTATTAATAACTTTAGATATATTTTATTCTATTTTTCTATCATTTTGCAAGGAGCAAATTTTCCACTGTTGGAATGTATGGTAAGTTTGTAATTATATTTTAACTAGACATACATATACATATATTTCATGTAGAAAAATGAAAATATAATTGTATCAATTTTGTAACAATGATCTGTGCCAGCAATTACTCTGTATGGGAGAGCATATTGCAATAACCGCTGATCTTGAGCTCATAAATGTTGAGGTGATGTCCTGAGGCTTTATGAACAAGACATTTACTATTTCATGTATCCTATGATATTTAATTTCAGTCTCCCATTTAGATTCTTGAAGTGATTACATTATCTCATTCTTTATACAGTCTTTGTACTACATACTTTACTATTCTACAAGTTAATGTGACATAGTAGATTCTCATTACAAGTTAACTTTAGAATCACTCAACCATCTTATTTAACTCATGAAACTATAGGTATTAAGTAAAGAGCAACATAAAATTAAAAGTGAGAGGAGTAAACCCTTTGGGCAAGCAGAAATATTTTGAATCTTCTACCTATTTCGTATTCATTGCTAAGCCTTTGGTAGTAATCTGAAAGGCAGAATAGTTTAAATGTCCAGGATCAGGCATTTAGACTTTCCTTCAGCTCTTCCAAAATTTGGCTCTCAAAGGTTCATTCTCAAATTACTTACAAGATTGGATTCATAAAACTCATTCATACTTTTACCTGCACACAATGTGATTTTTAAAGTGTAGCCTTGTGTGCTGAGTTTAGAGTCCAGCCTACATGTATAATGGATTCTACTGTCCTTCATAGAATCAGTTTAGTCACTTTTCTCTCAGAAAGTGAAGGTTCAAAGACAGTCCATCTTCACCCACACTCTTTACCCTGTAGGGTCACTTTAAAGAAGAATTTCTCACGGTGCATTCTCAAATATGTTCCTCTACCTGGAAGGCAGATTCCACTGTCAACAGGTGCTTATTTAGCTCCTGACCTTAGGATGTGGGATGGAGGCACCCTATTCAGTCATCTGCTCTTTCCTGCTGGTGGTTTCTCTTTAAAATGGCTGCTTTCAACTCAAGTGACATGTTGCCCAAGGCATGAATGGTGATAGAGTCTTTATTGGTTAGAGTTGATAATAGTAAGCTTTAAAGTTGTAATTAGGTGATTGAATAGAAATACTTTAAAATAAAGCATTTAAATGTGGAGTTTTATCATCATTTTTTTTCTAGGAATTCCCTATCTCCTACCTCAAATAGGTATAAACCTTATACCTTTTAAAAGAAAAAAGAAAATCTTTGCTTGAACCTGTTGAGTTTCTCCACCTCCCTTTCTGTGTATCCATTCCTTTCTTTTACAGCAGCACTTCTAGAGTAAGAGTTTTCTGTACAGCAAAGTAGAGAACAAACCTGCATAGGTTCTAAAGTCAGAGCGATTGGATTCAATGCTTAGCTGCAACTGATTGTGTAAACCTGGTCTTCCATAATTTCTTTGTGCCTCAATAATCTAATCTTACAAATGAAGACTATAATGGTAAGTACCACAGAGTTTTTTTTTTTAATTTTTAAAAATTATTAGCAGCTTTATTATTGCATATAATTAACTACACTTATTTAAAAGTAGGATTTTATAATTTCTAACATACATATACATGCCTGAACCATCACCACCTGCCAGGGGCCTACCTCCCTACAGGGTTTATATAATAATGTATGTAGAGCACTGAGAGAGTCTTAACAAGTAGTAAAAATGTTGATTATTGCTGTATTCATTCTTATTCCTCAAACTTCTTTTTAATTCTACAAGAATTATTCCTTAAAATGTTATTAGTGACCATGGCAATTGCCAAATCCAATGACATTTCTTTTTATTCTCCTGGTAATTTCTACTGTATGTGATATGGCTATAAAAATTATTATTGAATCGATATTATGAATAACATTTTTGTGGAGCAATGACAATGACCAATCACTATGACTATTGGAAATGACAAAATATTAAGCAGACAAATTCATTAATTACTTAAAAATGTAAATATCTGTATTGTGCTGGATACTGAGGATAAAAAGACAAATAGACCTAGTCCCTGCTTGCCAGGAATTCTGAAAAACAAAGGAGAAAAATACATTGAAGAAAACATTAATACAATGTGACAAGAGTGATAGTAGGTATACATTAAAGTAATAGAGAAATTCAAGGAACAAACTTTCATGCCTTGGATAGGCAGGATGACTTCAGAGAAGAGTTGATATTAAGCCAATTTGTTAAGGATGAGTAGTAGTTTATCAGGCGGAATAAGAACAGCTAGTAATTTCAATTGATAGAAAAATAATTAACAATGATATGAGTGTGTTGGAGTATGCAAAGAATTCGGTCCAGTTAAATGGACAGGACATGTGAAGGGAAGAGCCTGGCTATGAGGTCAGAGGGCTCAATTGTGGCCAGAAGTCGATGGTCATATAGGTCATTGAAAGGATTTTGAATTTTAGTCTGTGAATAGTGGGAAGTTATTGAAGGTTCTGAAACAGACACATAACCTGAATAGCTTTGTAGCTGAAAAACATATAACTTATGCCAAGCGAGGGATAACCCAGGAGTTGGGAAAAATAGGATAGTGGCCATGAGACCTATTAGGCTACTGTTTTGGTAAATTGTTCAGTTTTTTGATAAAATGAGATTGCATTTAAGCAGGAGCAATGAGCAGGCAAATGGGGCAAAAGTGCATCAAAGACAGCGTCAATAAAATTGGAAGAGAATGAGAAATTGAAAGCATGGGAGAAGGTGAAGATGATTTAAAATTTCCACTTGGGAACTTGAGCTGATGGTGATGTTATTTTCCAAGATATGAAATTCATTGCTGTATTTAATACACAGAAGTAAATAATTAATTTTATTATGAAACGTATTCATATTTATAATCTATATACTGTACATTTTAAGAACTATCCAGAGATATAATTTTCTTATTTGTGTGTGCTGCAAAATTAAAGAACACCACAGAAATGGATTTGCTATATAATATAGCCTTCCATATTGTTCATAGTACAAATAATTTTAATAAATTATACCTTGATAATATCTTCTTGATTTACTTTCAAGATGAAGCATCATTAATATTAAAACACTGTCATAATGGTTTATATTGTGCCATCATCTTACTGGCAAAGCCTGTCTTATAAAAATAGTGCAGTGTGCCAACTCCCTCTTGAACTTGCCATATATTACATTCAAGATAGACTTCTCTTTTGGTTTTCATGTTTCAATTCTGTCACTTTTCTCAACGCCATGTGACTTGACTCTTGTGTTGTGTGATAACAAAGTACAGTGATATCCTCTATCTAGGTTGGTGTCAAGTTTTATCAAGAAAGGAGAAATAGTACATGGACTCAGCTTTCCTTTGATGTTGATGTGCTGGCTGTATAAGATTTAACTGATGGTAGTAATAACTGAAAGAGTGGCAATGCTAGAGTGTAGACTGTTTCCTGCACTGGAAAGAAATCTGAGTCCTAGTCTTGATTTTGCCATTAGTTTAACATTTGTCATTGAGGAAACCATTTTACTTGATCGATCTTCAATCTCATATATAAAATAGCTCTCTATTCTCTCTAAAACTCTGGTTTTCTGAAGTCTGGATGGACTTAATTTCTGTTAGTTTTGTTTCCAACTGTTTCTAGACCAGCGGGTTTTAGAATTTCTCAGTTAAAAGACAATAAGAAATTTAGGAAAGAACTCATAATTTGATACATAAGATATTTTGAACAAGTTGCTGTAATATACTTTTTTTTTTAGAATTTCTGACGAAAGCAAGGCTCTTGCATAAGAATATGAAGATTCATTAGCAGCCCAGACTGCGGCATAAAGGGCAACTAGAAGCTAAGCAATAACAGCCATATCATTTTGATAGTGTCCAATTAGGTAAGAGCTATAGAGCTCATCTGAGGGTAATTTGAAGCAGATGCCAGCATTAAGACACAGATGTGGGACATTTTTCAATGGCAATGGAACATGTGTGGTATAGAATAGCTGATGGCTTCATCATCGTTTTTTCTTTCCATGGGGTTACAACAGTAAAATGCAGTAACATTCAGCTGATTGCAGGCTCTTGGATTACTCCCAGGAGCAGGCTCTCCTCCAGGAAGATATACTTTCAGAGCTGAGGGTCATTACATTTCGATTTATTAAATACTCATGCCCTTTTCACAATCTGATATCTCACATCCCAGATGTGGAAGTCAGAATAAATTTCTGTGCATAACACCCAGAGTTTTACCACACAGAACAGAAACAGATGGACAACTTCGATAACCCAGGATTTTTGTCTGGCAGAGCTGTGCTCTCTCACTGCTGTTGCTGAGAGTTTAAGTGGATAATTTCTGAGCATCAAATGTCAATACATTTTAGTAAAGCTGGGCTTAGGAGATCTAATTCTTCTCTTTTCATAAAAAGTTTGTTTTCTGGTTTTCATTTCACTCTGTTTAACAGTACACTGGAACTTCACAGTTTCTTCCCTGTGAATAGTGCCATTCTCTTTAGATGCCAAACATTGGAGGTATTTATAAATTGTTCCTATCTCTCTAACTCTCTTTGAACAACCAAACAGAAATTATGAATGCCATGTCTGTGTCTTGGGGCATGCTGGGCTATGAATCGGATAAAGACAAGTAAAGGTTAGTGTTGGCTGTAGTAAAATAAATACAAACATGTGCAGAACGATTGAAAATAATTTTAAAAACAGAATGTAAGCTATTTAAAGTTTTCTGAGAAGGCTGGATTGTAAGATTTGGCTGAGTGGAGAGAGATTTTTCCAGGCTAGGTACATCACACAAAAGGCATACATTTAAGATTTTACAAAATTTGTCAGAAAGTTCTGAATTCAAGGGAGAGTAGTGGTTGAGGAGCTGAAGAAGATTAGGGTAAAGAGAAAGAAAATGGTTTCCTTAGTTAATGGAGGACCGTGGAAATCAGGTAGGAGAGCATAGACCTACGGTTTTGTATATAGAAGATTGCCATATTGAAAATACAACAGTGGAAAAGAGCACAACCTTGAATTCTGAGAGACCAGGGTTGTAACTGTGGTGCTGTCACTTCATTGTTGTAAGACCACATTCAATTTCCCTACTGTCTCTAAGCCTCAATTTCCTTATCTGTAAAATGGATACAATGTCAAGTAGCAATGGCATCAATCTATTCTGGGAATTAAGTGTGATAATGCTTTTCAAATACTGGCAAGGCCTGGCCCAGTGTAAGCACTTAATATATGTTAGCAATAATTTTTATTGTTGTATGGCAGCCAGAGGCTGATTGCATCGGACTGGGCAGAATGACCTTCTTTCTGAGCCCTTTTAAGGTTTTCCAATTTAAATGGGCTTTGATTTATTTCATGATATTTATTGCTTGTTCCTCAAACTTTAAGGTGTTCTTTCTCTATTGAAAGGGCTCCAATTACAGACAGTAGAATCAAGGTGATTCCTAAAATTTCTGAAGGCACTTCTCTCCTCTGTGTGTGTGTGCGCGTGTGTGTGTGCACGTGGATGTTTGTGTCTGGTCAAAATGGTCCATTATGTTCATCCTCTTGGGAAGGCAATTGACTCTTTAGCAACAGCATTACAAAATGAGCTTGTATACAACTTATCATCTACTATAACCAGAATCTTTTTAACATTATTTATTTCCAAAGGGAAAATGGGTTTCTAATAGTATATCATTAGTATTTCATATATTAAATATTTCCAGAATATACTATTTTTAAAAATTAAATAATATTCTATCATGTTGATGTCTATGATTTATTTAATTATCTCTTTATTAACAATTTAAGGTTTTGGATATAAATAGTAACGTGTTGTATATGATTTCAGATTTTAGAAATAGGCCTAGGAATAGAAACAGTGCAGGTAACTGCATTAAGAAAGTTGTGAAAATGAGAATGTTCAGAGAATATTTAAGAAACAATAGATATGTTTGGGCAACAATTAGGCATATGTAAGTCGTTATAGGAATTATTGTAGCTGGGTTGTGACAGATCCAAGGGAACCGTGAAGGTTAGGTTCATTCATATCTAGAGTTTGGGGAGACACTGCAGGTTTGTGCATAGCACTGAGACATAATCAGAGCAGTGATAAAGGAAAATTCTCCTGCAAGGAGAGTGTGGGAGTAACTTGTGGAAAAGGAAAATAGGTGGAGGAGACAAGACAGCAGGTTATTTTAATATTGAAATGCAAGATAATGAGGTCTGGAACCTGGGTGATGATTGTAGGAAGTGAAAAGAAGAGCTGTTGGAGAGAGAGGTTTCTATACATTTGCTGTAGTGTTCTTTGCTTAATGCAAATTAAATACATTTTGGGATACTTAGCATGGATATTACCAGCCATTTTCTTTCTGAATGCTGCAAAAACTAGTAAGCGCAATATAATGACACTGCTAAAATAAAACTGTTTTCCTTTAATAATGCTGCAGTCTCATTATACAAAATAAGCCATATACAGTCACAATTCCAATAGTTTAGAATGACCTCTTGAAGGTTTTTTGTTACTTTAACATTTCAAAGGCTGTTTTGATAAACTTAGGTTTCTTTTCTTTTTTCTCTTTTAAATTCTCTGTGGTGTTGTTTGTATATAAATAATAGGTCAGTGTTTGCAGCTGTTTTACTAGGTCTGTTTGCCTATGTAACACTACCTGGTAATTTCAGGCATGTGGTAACTTAAATTATTAAGAAGATTAATATCTCTAAATGCTTTTTTTGTGTTTGTTTTGATAATAACACAAACAATTGTTTATAGAAACATGCTCTTTTTAGAGAAGGAAGGTGGCATAATAGTGTAGGGAGAGGACTGGAAGCAGATTCAAGAATACCATGTTTTAGGCTAAGTCGACCACCATTCAACCTTAGGGAGGGCACCGAACCTCCAGGTCCTCAGCTTCTGTACTTCTAAAACTACTTCTACTACCAGTTAAGAGCTAAAAGAGTTGCTATTACTAGTGTGGAACTGCCATAGGACTATCACTCACTAGCGTACACCTCCTGCTATTCTTACTATTATCACTAATGATGTGCCTCACCCCCCTTATTTTAGTGGCCAGACACACTCCTCTGAGGGGTCTCATGTGCATTACTTTTAACTCCCATGAGATAGACAATATTATTTTTATTTTGCAGAGTTGAAGACTGGGATACAGGGAGATTAAGTAACTCACTCAAAGAAAGCAGTGATGCTGAAAGTTAAACCCGGATCTGTCCACACTGCCTCCATAAGGCTATAAGAGGAGTAAGCTGGGCATGATCTGCTATTAGAGTGCTGAGAGGATTTAAAACCTTATGACTTCCAGAGCAGAGTAGTAGAAACCCTATTTCCTTTTTATATTGCCAGTGGGGATAGACATGCTTATCTTCTTCATGATCTCTGGGCTACATTGTTATACTAGTTTTTATACCAAGTCTTGAGACCTTTCTGATCACATTATGCACATGTACATTTCTTTTTTCTATCCATATTTTAAAGATGAGCATAACAATTTTGGCCTTCATAAATACTAATAAATCACACAACTGAACGTAATTCCTTCTTCTGGTGCTATTTTAACATAAGTGGTCTCTTAATTTGAGTGCCAGGCTAAACTGTATATTTCCTAAAAGTGGGAAATATCTGTCATGATTCCTACTTTGACCCGCAATAATATTTGCTGAATAAACAACTTAATGAATGACATAACGTAAACTCTTGAATAGATCATTTTATTAAAATATTTTGTTAAACTTAAATGATTTAACTGTTAAACTGTTGTTCCCCAAATTGGAATGAAATGCATTTAAATTTATTGTGACTTTTATAGAAATGGCCTTAAAATAGTGTTAGGCAAATTTAATTGCATAAATTGACAAGAAATCTAGCTTCTGATCTTAAAGTTTTAAATATCTAAACACATCTGTAGATGTAGCTGTGGGGACATTTTTATGAGATAAGGAAATTTATGCAGTAAGATTAAACATTTTTTAAAGAAGCATTTTCTGTGTCTAAGAATAGGTGTGATTTCATAATTTGGATGACATTTGAATAACTACCTTTAGAAAGTAAAATTAGCAACTTTTAAAATATTAAGGACCAAAATTTGAGTGAGAAAAGTGAGATAATCCTCCAAGATCTATTTATTTTCCCATTTTCCTTACCCTGATTTTCTAGCTCTTCTTTTTAAAAACTTGATTTGTTAAAATTAACGCTCCAGTCATAATTTATTGATAATTTACTTTTTCTGCTTTAGAGTATAACTAAAAGTCTGTCTTGATATAATCCATGTTACTGCTTTGATAAATATATCTTAATATTCAGTGAATCATGAAGTCAAAATACCAATGAGATTATCTCTGAACTTTAAATGACACAGGAAATAGAAGCAATTATTTAGATAGTTAGGGTTATAAGAAACCCTTAGTGATTTTGTAGGAATAATTTAGTTTTTAAAAATCACTCTTTCCTGGAGTTTCAACTTAGGTAATTTCAGATAAAATAATGCTATTTCAGATATGGCAGGTACAATATTTTCTTAATACATGTATATTCAATAAGTGAGAAATTTAAGTCTGATTTGAAATTACATGTTAAAAGCATCTTCTTTTGTCTTAAAGTACAGTGTCTTTGGCTAACCAAATCTAGGTAAACTAATTTTCCTTCTGATCTTTGTTGAGTGAGGATCATGGATATGCTACCACTCACACAAAGCTTCCCCTGGGTGACAGTGAACACCCCTCTAGGAGGACAGCCCTGTTTCCCAAGGGGAAAGGTTAACTGACTTTACTGCTCTGCCTTGGTCGAATCTGCTTTTGTCTGTCTTTTGCTACATAAAGTTAGCTGCCTGCTTCCGATGGCTAACAACACCTCTATGAAAGGTGGCTTTTTCCTCACAAAAGCAGGTGCACTAAGCCTTACAGTGCATCTCAGCTGGATTCACTGAGGGACAACAATATATTGGATTAGTGGCAAAGTCATTTGAACTTTTAAAAAATTCTTTTTTCAAGGAGACTAGATTGATCTCCGTGATGTATATGTGTGCACAATCAATCATGCCAGCCTGGCTGTTTCCTCATTTTTGTTTTTAAAACCCCCATCTATCCTTTGCATTCAACTTCAGACCATGCAGAATCTTGTAGCTTCTCATAGGTAGATTGGTTGAAAAACCATGGATAGTGAGTCGAAGTAATACTTGAAAATCAAATTTGTGGGGATGTCAGGAGAGAAAGGATATAGATGGGCTAAAATCTCACGTCTTCTTAGGCTAGTCAATTAAAATATGCTATGATCATTTCAGTATGTTTTGGCTGACTTACCTAATGGGTCTGAATCTATAATTCATCAACTTATTTCATGTACACAATCAATGAATAAAACATTCCATTTATCTTTTCTCTTTATATCTCATGCCAGAGCTGTCATCTATTTCTTACATTATTTCTTACAAGGCCACTGTGCTGGGTGTCTTCTGTTTGTCTTTCCAGACCCACAATCCAACTTTCTCTACTGTGTTGTGTGTACCCTGTAGGAGCTTGACTTCTATGAACTGCCTCAGTGTGCTCTTTTGCTTCCAGATGAATTTGACGGTGGGAAGCATAGGCATGAGAGTAAAGGGTGGGAGGAGAGTAAAGTCAGGTTATTTTTTACTTTTGTTTCTCTCTCTCATAGGCCAAGATTTGGATGTGACTGCTTTCCTTTTCTGAAGATTATAGCTTCTGTCAACCAGCTGCTTCTGTACAGATCTCTCCAGGTACTGCTAACTACAGACTGTTGAGTTGATGGAGGTGATATCTGAGAAGACAAATTCAATATTAGCTGTGCTAAGTATAGGCTTCTCATGGTGTGACAGGTCAAGGCCAATCTTAGAGGATAATTGTGTTTTTGGAATCTTTGTTACTATGTCCAGACTGGCCTGAGAAAGAGAGGGGCACATTATCAGGACAATTTATGTGGGGGACTATAAACTGCCCTGCAGAAAAGGAAGACAGAGAAACAATCCTGGCCAGAATTACCCCTGTTCTTGGCCACAGTGATTGGTTAAAGATGGGTTCATATTGCAGTGTGCCAATATGAGGTCATCCTGGAACTGTTTTCCTACCACTATTAGAAAAGTTTACTCTTTCCATTAGGGTTGTGTATTTATTTTTTGGGGGGGTTGCATAACAGATTATCACAAATGTGGGAAAATTATTCTCTCACATTCTGGAGGCTGAGAAGTCCAAATCAAGTTGTCAGTAGAGCCATGCTCACTCTGAAGGCTCTAGGGAAGAATGCTTTCATCTTCCTAGCTTCTGGTGGCTTCCAGAAATTCTGGGCATCCTTTGGCTTGTAGCTACATTATTTCAGTCTCTATGCCTGTCTTTATACGACCTTCTTTTTAGGTATCTCCATGTTTCCTTTCCTCTTCTTGTAAGGATACCAGTCCTATTTAGGGCCACTCTAATCTAGTAGGACCTCATCTTAACTAATTACATATGCAAAGACCCTATTTCCAAATTTAGCACATCGTGAGATTCCAGGTGGCTATAAATTATTTGAGGACACCATTCAACCTAGCACACGTTACTTCCCACATGGGAACTTGACCAATGAGAGAGAGAGAGAGTGTGTGTGAGAGTGAGCGAGCACTGATGACATTGCTTGTGCATATAAATCCTGGTCACCAGATCTATTCGATCAGTTGCATCAGTTAACACATTGCCTTTATTCCTCAAGTAAGTTTGAGTTAGGCTTTTATCATATATATTTTTATGCTTGCAATATAATTTCTAATCCAGTTAGTAAAATTATGCCAATGAAGAGTATGTTTAGAATGCAATATCCTTCATTTTTGTTGGGACCATAGGTTGTGCCATGATGAGGCATATAAAAGTCCTGTAATGTGAAAAGAAGGGAGAGATTAGTGGACTGGAACAGTTAGGGGAAGTCCTCATAATGGTCATAACGTATACTAGTGCTCCATGACCAGACTAATGCCCAAATGATTCTAATATGTTGGCAAGATTTGGAACCTGAAAAATTAAAAAGAAATTTATGCCAAAGATATAAAAATTTTCCCCACAAACATGGTGCTATGAAAAGAGATGCCATGAAAAAGTAATGCCTATGTTACAGTTGTGGTGTTAAGTACATTGTACGCATATTTTAGTTAATTCTTCTGGCAATAAGATGATTTATTATTCCCATTTTATAGATGAGACTACTGAAGCTCAGTTTTAAAAAAAAAGTTAAAACACAAGGTCACATAGCTAAAAAGTAACAGAGTTGAGATATGAACAAATGCTTTTTTGACAACAAGGCTTTAGGTTGTAACTATTGTGCTGCAAGTTTATTAAGATGATAAAATTGGTATTTTAAAAAGGTGAATGTGCTGGTAGTATGCAGGATGAATTAAAGATGAACGACATTTGGCAGTAAGACTGGTGAACTGATATTTTTGCCATTATACTTTTGGTCTCCAAGCAGTGAATCAAATCACTGAACTGTTGATTTGATCTGTGGCTCAGCAATCAGTCAAGAAAAACAAAAAAAGATTTAACGTCATTGGATGAGATAATCAAATAGCTTCTATGTGTGAATATTCTACAATGGGGATGTGGCCCCTGTGCTAAGGTATTTAGCTCAGTATGTTCTATGTGAAATTGTGGCATGTAGGTCATTTTTATATACACTTTAATAATGATAGAAAATCAATTATTGTAGCAAAGAATCTCAACCAGCAAATTAATTATGTTTATTATTACTTCTCAAGGTTATTTAGGCAAGTATTCTTTCATACTAATACCTTTAGTAAATTAAAGCTTATTTTGAATATACAAGTATATTTGAGTTTCTTACATCTTTTTCTCTCCATCACTTACTTATACTTGGTTGGCTAATACCTTTAATTCTGTAAAAATAATAATTATTCTTTCATGTTTTGGTTATGTGCCTGAATTTAGCTTTTAGGGGAAAACTCTGATTCAATGGAAGTCTAAAGAGAAGCAACTTTTTTTAACGCATTTTTTTTCAGACTATATATCATATTTTTGGCTAATGCTATTAGTTTGGGTAAAAGGATGAATTAAAAGCTCGATTGCATATCTTACATATATTTTAATAAAATATTTTAACTGCTCTATTGCAAATATGTACTGATATGAAAAACTACATTATATTTACAGTTCTCTTGCCTAATGTTTGGTGGTGTTGACAGGCAAAAAAATAAAAGTATAAATAATCAGCAGAAAACAAACATCAAAAAATCACTACATAATGCTTAAACACAGAGGCAAGTGGCCCATAAGAAAATAGCACTTCATAACTGCATTTCTTTCTTTCCTTTTCTACAGCCAGCCAGCACTCTCCCTTTCCTGAGACACCACATAAAGCATTTTTATTAGAGACAGTGATATTCGTTCAACATAATGATGCCATCAGTTTGGCCAAACACCAAAATCAATGCCCTAGCTGTTTGCCCAGCATCTGTGTGGCTGAAGACAGTGCTTTCTGTTGACTCCATAAATTAAAGATCAAGTAGCACACAGAAGGACTGGAGAAGCTGTTTCCTACAGAAGCGGTGGTAGATGTTTTCATATGTTTACTTTACCACTCCTATTTGCAGTAGTGAAAGATTTCTGAAGAATCATCACTCATTTCTTTTGTGCCCCTAGAGTGTCAGGTCCATTCAGAGCAGCTGCTCCAGTGACTAAGGGTTACCATCTGCTAATAAATAAATGGACAGCCCATTCTAAATACTCTTACATTGTGTCTTGGTATCTTTTAAAGGGTATCATCCAGAGGATCAATGCTACTTCTTTTTCATTTTAACTTCTTTTGTGACAGTGTTCTTAGTGGATGTCATCCATGCTAGATAGCACATGACATCATGATTTTATAAATATTTGTTCATTTCCTATTATATGCAGAGGCTTGTTTTAGTATTTGACTTAATTCTTGCCATAATCATAAGTATTTATATATTATTTTTGAGTTGAGATAGTTGAAGCCCAGAGAGCTATCAGTTGGCCAAGGTAACCCAACTATTAAGTAGAGGAGTGGGAGTCAAACTGAAGTCTTTTTGGATCCAAACCTGTGGTTTTCCAATTGCACTGCAACACACCTGCTGTATTGGTGTTGTACATTTGTTTTATGTATTGATACTATTTATGGATATACTTTTTAGTGCTTAACTAGTGAACAGGGGAATACATATTCTGCTTGATGGAGATAATTGTTTGGGTGTGATAACTTAATGTTTGTTCTTATAGCTCCAGAGCCACCATAAAGTTGAAGTACAAATTTACTATTTGGAAAATCATTAGCCATTCTCTCTCACTTTTTCTATGATTTGGATATCCTGGGAACAAATCCATTAAACTTTGGGTTCCTTGTTGGCAGAAACTGAATTTTATTTATTGTTGAGCTCAGAGTCTAACAGTGACACACTGATTAAAGGAGTTCAGTCAATACTTGTGAGTTAATAAATGAATAACTCAGGATCCCTGGGCCTCTTGGCTTTAGCATACCTACACTGGTTCACTCTGATTATGAAGACCTGGCCTAATTATTGCGAAGGTGGAAAAGAAGGATGTTATCTCATAAGGATTACCCTAAACCAAGTTTTATCTGATGGACCAACTCAGGTGAAACATTATTGGCTTCCTAGAGAGTTGCTTGAGAAGGTTTCTAGGTGTACACCATTTTTCTAGAAAAAGGCTACAGTGATTGAGTAGTAAATTCTGATACAGTGGAATCACTCTTAACTGTATAAGACAATGGATTAGATGTGAATTTTTTTTAAGTTATGTAGATGGATCTCTGGTAATATTGCAGCATATGAATTACTATGATAGATTTTACTGTTCTGAATGAGGAAATTGATAATTCCAGAGGAATATATTCAACATCATTTCTACCTGGTAGCAAAATAGAGTCCAGAACAGTCTGTTCATTACCTGGCTCCTTTTAGTACTTTAATTATGCTGAATCTGCTTCTAGACCTTTTTCAGTCTCTGAGTGATTATAGCTGTTGAGTAATAATGCATCATTAGTATGCTATGAGTAGCTCACTCGATGTGCTACTTGAAAGATCCAGGGAAGAGCAGCTCCATAAGCAGATTGGCTTCAATTATTAGAGGGAAAGGTATTCTAGTGCCAGGATATTTCTATGGGCACCAAAATGGATTTTTTTTTTTTACAAAATTATAATTTGCATTCTTAATTTGGGGTTTTTTATTCAGCTCAACATTTGGCAATGCCCTTGCTACTTGCATGTATTCTCCTTAGGCAAATCTTATATTTACTTCATCCTGCATCTGTTTCTCAACCTTCTCTTCTCCTTGGGTATTTTCCTTCTGTTGCCCAATAAATCCAATCTGATTTCTGTTCATCCTTGGAAACCTGCCCTTCAGAAGCCAGAATCTCCCTTTGTGCTACAGTGTAGAAATGTAAAATGTAGCAAAGAAAAATGCTTCTCTCTAGCATTATAGAGTATTGGTACTATTGCCATTTGTTCTTATTTTAACTTCAAACAAAAATATACAACATTTACAGGAGAAAGAAAAACTTCCTGCCATCCACTGACTTCATTTGAGCAGAGAACAAAAAGAAATGAATTGTATAAAAGAAATTTTAAAAATTTAGAATAGCTAAGACTTGAAATGACCATAAAATTCAAGTAAAACTTTACTGAGTGACGATAGCAGTAAAATCAAAACATTAAAATTACTCAGCTACAGGAATATTATCTTTAATTACCATCATGTTTAGTTCTTCTATTCCTATATTTATTTTCAAGCAGGTTTATAATGGCACAGTCTTGACATGTATTTGCAGACTTACTCAGGACAGGAAAACAAAGCAAGAGAAAGCAGGGGAGGGGATGGGAGGAAATTTGCTTTTGCAATATGATTTTGCAATGACTGCATACATATTTTCCCCATCAATATCCAAATTTATTGTATAGTGTGATTCTGAGGACAGCTTGTAACATGGAAGAAAGACTCCATTTGTTACTGTCATACTGATCAGCTAGACATGGCTAAGTTACTTGATGGTAATTTTAACACCTTTTCCTCAAACACTTTTGCCAAGAAAATATTAATCCAAGCACTTAGAAGGAAAGGCACTATGTAAATTGAATATAAAAAAAGAGTATATATTTTTAAATGTAGAGGATATTTTGCTCTTTAGATAAATGTTTAATAAGTTGTTTTATATATTATGTGATAAACTCAGTATAGCTTTGTGGTACTTAAAATGATATCTTCATGAAAATTTTAGGAATGCTTAATTATAGGCTGCTGAGTATAATGCATGCTACGCCAGTAAGAACATCGTTCATTTCAGGCATACAAAATATATGTCAGTTAAAAGAATTTTCAAACTAGAAAATAATCCTCAACTCACATTCTGGCAGGTGAGAGAGTTTATTGTTTATTTTTTAACATTTTCCCCCAGTGTTATTTTTGCCACTTCTGAAGAATTCAGTGCTGGGGGTTGGGTAAGGAGTCAACTGTCCTTTCTAAATAAAAAATAAAATAAAATAAAATAAAATAAAATAAAATAAAATAAATAAAATAAAATAAATAAAATAAATAAAATATATAAAATATAAAATATATATAACATATATAAAATATATAAAATAAAATAAAAAATAATAAAATAAAATAAAATAAATAATAAAATAATAAAATTAAAATAAAAAAATAAAAAAATAAAATAAAATATAAAATATAAAATAAAATATAAAATATAAAATAAAATAAAATAAATAAAATAAATAAAATAAATAATAAAATAAAATAAAATAGTACTGATTTTAATTGAAGACATATACAAAGAGTATTAAAAAAGGCAGAAGGAAATCTGTGTGAGAGGGTAGGGTAGAGAAGATGAATTATAGAGGGGGAAAAAAAAATATCTTCAGATACTTCTTTTCCCTAGATAAAACACAGCTTTTCAGCAATTCCATAGGCATACATACCACTGTGAGAAGAGCTGGGCAGTGGGAGGAGAAAGGGCCCTGGTGATTTAACAAGGCTGTCTCTCAGACTGAGCATTAGGGCTAATTGACCAAGAGGTAGCTCACATTTTCACAAACAACTTTTTAAAAGGTCAGTTGGGTACCAGAAGCAAGCAGAGTAGGATGTTACCTACTCAAAAGAATAGAGAAGTTTCTGCATTACTTGGAGAGAATTTAAGAAGAGCTGCTTTTTTGACCTGTTCTTTTGTAAGGCAAAGAGGAAGTAGTTATTGATCATTGACACATACCCCTAACCCACTTAGAGCAGCCTGTTACCAAGCCACAAAATTCTAGCTCTTTTAGTAAGTCCCAGAGCCACCTCCACATTGATTTCATTTTTACAATGTGAATGGGAAACAAACATCTCAGGTGCTCCCCTCATTCATTTATTATACGTACTGCCCTTTAGGTTTTTTTTTTTTTTTTTTAAATTCAACAGATCTTTGTTGAGGTTCTGCTATGTTCTTGGGCCCACAGTGGTGAATGTCCTCCTCTTCTGGATCTCAAGGTCTATTTTCTGTCTCTAGGACTCGATCCCCCCAACCCACCCCGCATTTTTAAATTTCTTTCCTCTGTGCTACCAATTTTTCTAGGTCAGTCATACTCTTCATAAAACTCTCTTACTCCTTTTTAAGTCTTTCCCTGATCATGTGTTTCTTGTTCTTCTCAAGCTTGTTATTTTTCTTTGGGGGCTTGCTTTAATTTATAGCTACATATTGCTATGTTAGTGTCCCTGGCAATTCATCAGATCTGGGTGTCCCACTACCTGCATTTCAAGTTTCTTGAGACTCAGATTTCTGTCTGCATTTCCCTCTATTTACATAATCAGTATCTAATCAGTATTCTGTTTTTAGTGAGCTAACTTCACCGCTGGGGTGATGTGAAATCTGGGCATGGGGAGGAGGAGGAGGACGGTGGACCCTGTTGTTCTGTGTTGTCCCTTGGTTCTTCCCTGTCGACGCAGCAAAGGTCAGCGAGATTTAGAAAAAGTAAGATTTATTGAAAGTACATTTTAGAAGAAGACATGCCATGCTAAGGAAGGCCTTGTAGAATTTGGGAGGTAAAGAGATAAGATAGTAACCCCTCAAACGGAAGGGTGGATTTCCAGCCAGGAGAAATGGGAAGGTTTGTTTATATTCATTCAGTCTGTGATGGGAGGTCCTAGATGATGCGTATGTGAAGTCACCTTGACCGACAGTTGGCTGCTATATAACTTTGCCTAGTGCACATATGCTTACCCAGAATTCAGCCTGTTATAATTAGATCTATGAATTTCTAGGCATAGTCATGGTATTATAATGATGGTATAATGAGGCTGAAGTTATGGGCAGTACTTCCTGCGCATGCGTTTGTAGCTGGTTTAGCCAGAAGCTTTTATGGCCTTTGTGCTCTAGGATTTGGGGTAATTTATAACCCCAAAAGGGAGATTTTTCTGGGAGGTCCTTAAGGAAGGTCTTCAAGGGAAGTTTCTATGGTTACAGAGCTGGGCCTTTGCTCCTGCTCATGACTGCCTAACTACCTAACACTAACATAAGTGTCTGGTGTCCTCTAACACCAGTAGGGTCTTTACTTCTTCCCGAAAATTCCTCTACATAACCTTGGTCAGCTTTTTCTCTAGTCCTCCAACCCTACTCCAGCCATTTTAAACTTAAACTTTCTTCATTTCCTTTAACACATTGCTCTCACTTTCTTCAGCCAACATGATTTGCTTCACAGAGAAATGGAGGCTACACAAGAAGGAGAAATCTTTTCTGCAATTCCAACAAATTTATCTCCATCCTCATTCTTTTTAAGTCTTTTCTCCAACCTCAGAAGAAGAGATGTTAATCCTCCTGCTCACCACAAAATCTACTACCTGAGATCTTGGTCCTATCCCAAAGCGGTCTCAAGCAATTTTCTCATTGTTTTTCATCAGTTTCATTACATAATGACTCTTTCTTTTTAGTATAGAAATATGCTTGTTTCCCCAGTCTTGAAAAGTAATCAAACCTTATCAATTCCTTATTCTTTATAGTCATATTCTAGAAAAATGCTATCTTCTAGAAAAAATTACCTGCTCTTTCATTTCTAACCTGTCATTCCCACTTTCTGTTGCAACCTGGTGTCTATCTATACACGCTATGAACTCCATTGTAACCTCCAAAATAGTCTATTTGCACACTTCATGGACACTGCTCTCACCGAAGTTAGCTTCTAGTTGCAAAATCCAGGAGCTTAATCAATCTTAGTTTCTTTTTATGGTAATTAACCCTGTTAACAAGTCTTTTCTTGAGACTACTCTTTTATTAAAAACCTTTGTTTTTTAATTTTTACTACTACATCTCTATTTTTTTTTTTTACCTCATTATTCTTTGAATGTTCTTTTTTTCTATCCATTTCTATTGATAGTTCTATTTTTGGAAACTTTTCTGTAGTATATTCTCTTTTTAATTCCAAATATCAGCCTTTGCTGCCAGTTACAAGTCCAGAGCTTTAATATGCTCCAATACCAGACCCATATAGTCAATTTCTTCTGTATCACTCTACTTGTATATCTCACAGGCATCTAACTGAGCAGATCTAAAACAAAATCCATTCTGTTTCCTACCACAAAGCTGTTTTTTATTTTCTCTTTCAGTTAGGGGCATTACCTACTTGCCAAAGTTTTTGTTGCCTCACTCGTTTACAACCCACATCCAAATGATCAGTGAGTTCTGAAGATTCATCTTCTTAATAGCTCTAGAATCTGTCTTTTCTTTTCCACCCCCTGTGGCATTTATTTATTTAACTAAATTCTCTATATTAAAGATTACATACTTATTAAATGGCTTTCTATGTCAGTGGTTCTCAATCTTGGCTACACACTATAGTCAATTAGGGAGCTTTTAAAATCCCTGATGGCCTGACCACGACCCCAGACCATTACATTAGGATCCATGAGGATGGAATTCAGGTGTTCCAATGTGCAGCAAAGATGGACAATCACTTTTCTAAATAGCCCCTGTGCACTGAATGCTAGTGATGTATGATTCACATGCTAGTGATATTGTCAGGGTGACATTGTCAGGTTTTATAAACCCATAACCTTCAGCTAAAAACTGAATTTCTTAGCATACTGTTAGTGCTCCTTATATCTCATTAAATCATTTATTAATTTTAATAGATATTACTTGCATATGACAAATAATTCAAGAAATACAAAAGAATACACTTTGAAAAAAACAATACTTCTATCAATTTCTCAACCCTCAAATTCTTGCACCACCTCCACAGGCAACCAATGTTCCCAGTATCCTTCAGGATATTTAATGTATATATGTTTTCCTTTTGTAAGTGAGATTAATAGAACACTGTAACACTGTTTTGCTTCATGTTATCTTCGCTTAACAATATTTCTGGGAAATACATTCATGTCAGTATATATGGAAATGGATATTTTAAAATATAGGTGCTTCACGTTTCATTATATGCATGTAAAATATTTCATTTAGTGAAAACCTGATTCAAGTTGTTTTCAATCTTTTGCTTTTACAAACAGCTGTAGCAGCCTTCTACATGTCACTTTGTGCATGTGCCAAAAGGAAACGTGTATTTCGTATTTTTATAATAATTGCCAAATTGTCTTCTACTAAGTCTGTGTCTGTTTAGGTTCTACCAGAAATACCTGTTCCCCACACCCTCTCCAAAATAGCATGTTAATCAACTTTTTTGATATTTGCCATTGTGTGTTTATCTTAATATGAATGAGAATGAATATCTTTTGAAGTGTTGAAATGCCATATGCATTTCTTTCTCTGTGAATGGTGTATCCATTATTTTCACTAAGCTCTTTTCTATTTTACCGTTTTTTAAAATATTAAACCCTAAGAAAAACGATTGTTAATTTGATTAGAAAGTGTGGGCTAAGCATGGGAGGGAAAATCTGAGTGTATATTTACAAAGCTAACAAAATAAAGTAGATGTATTTTGAGAAAAACATTTTTTAAGCTGTCAGTAATGTTATATTCTCATATAAAGAAATGATTGCTTAGAGACTGTTTAAAAACAAAATTAGACCTACTTAACATATTATCAAATTTCATTTGTTGCCATGTGCCCTCTCTGTTCGTTAAACCTATATGAGTAAAGGAAGCTCCAAGGATGGAGTTCTCAAATTTGATCACCAAACTGCCCAAAAATCAGAATGAGAGATTTTAGCAATTAGGGTGAAATGGGGGCTAAAAAGTCAAATTCGATGCATCAGCCATCTCTAATGAGAGTGATATTGTGGAATTATTTACTGAATTTTTAGTTGAGGCCATTACTTTTTTTTCTCTTTATGCTTAACTTGTTTTCCACTTAATTTAATACTCTTCCCTAAATAACCAGTTTAAATTTTTCATGGAAAGAAACAGACCAGTAAAGTCATTACACTATTGAACTGATCAGAAATTTTCTTCATGATCTTTCAGTCTCCATGTTATGTAGAGAATAATAGTTATTTTTTAATTTCCTTCTTAAGACAGTTTTTATTTATTTTTCTTTGGAAGAGAAAAAATGTATTCACTATTAGCTCTCTCTTTGTTATTTTATTATTTTTCCGCCTACTTCTTAAATGTAGCCTTTCTTGGTTTAGTTCACAGTTTTCCTTTCACTCTATGTACTTTATTCATGTTGCAGGGTTGTAAAATTCACTCATACTACACCTCAGATGTGTAGAGAAATTGTAGTTCCCCAGACTCCCATCTGCTAGTTAGAGGGGAATTATATTTTACTTATATTTGCTTTAAAATTTGGAGTGACTGAGAAGTGTTAATAGTCTCTGAGGTATCATGTATCCTGAGAATAAATAAACCTACCCAGTCTTCTGAAATTCTGTGCCCTTTACAGCTTATTTTATAAGACAGAAATAGAGATGTACCTCGTGGGCCCTCCTGGTATAGGGGTTGGGTTATGGTCATGAGGCAGGCTCTGCTCTGGCCATTCCTGTTTCTCACCAATTCTGTTATCCTTGACACACTAAGGCTCCCTGGTTTTCACTTCAAGACTCACTGGCACCACAGACTCCTCTAAGGGTTGTTTGTCTTATTATCTCATTTGGCTCTGATTAAGTGATATATCCTTTTCCCCAAACTTTTTTTTCCCCTCAGAACAATTGGGATGTACCTTGATTCTTTCTCTGATCTACACAAAAGTTGTTTCTTTGAGACACCCCTTTTCTAGATCCACATAATTGCCTGAGGCCCAGAACCTCAGTTGCTGTCATTCTGAGAGATTTTTTTGGGGGCTGAGATCCCTCAAAACTGGGGTTCAATCTTCCTAGATATAAAAAGTGTCCATTACTCCGCATTCTAAAACCTCACTGGTTGTGTTACAAAGAAGTAGGTCTGGGTGTCAGGTCTTCACTATTTGCAGGTCTTGCAGAGTTATGTTCCCTCCCTAGGTTTTGGGTAATCTATCTACTCCTCTTTCTAAAGAATGCACCCTCTCTTTCCTCAAATACACCTCTTCTCTCTGCACTCATCATTCAGAGCATCTGGCAAAATCTTATTAATAACTTCTGTATGAAAACTGCTTCTTTAACATTTCTATGTCTATTAGGTCTCTTAAATACAGTTTGGGCAAAATAAAACTTTTCACTAATTCTCCGTCATTCACAACTTTTTCTCAGATATTCTGGACATCTTCCCCACTCTCCTTTCAACACTGAGTCCTGAATTGCTCATACCAAATATTAGAATGTTATTTGTTTCTTTTTGCACTCGCTCTTCAATCCTGGACCATATCCACTATATCAGCTAGTATTGTTAGCTTTACCTCTAAAATCTAAACCCAATCTACCTATTTCTCCCATTTTGTCTCAATTACTCTAGTCATCTTTTTTTTCCTAATTGTAATAAATCAGATCACATCTCTCCCTTGCTTAAAATCCTTCAAGCCTATCACATATAGGAGAAAATCCTAAATTTCTTTATCTGGCTTACTTGATGTTTCGTGATGTTGTCCTTGTCTCCGTTTGTGTCTTCATCTTAGGTTACTCTATCTCTTGCCCATTACGCTTCAGGAAGAATTTTTTTCTGTTCCTCAAACACAGTAGTTCATTCCTAGCCCAGGACTTTTGCACTAGGGATTTCCACCTCCAGGAAGCATATCCCCCCCACTCTTAGTATGGAAGAGTTGCCTCCATCCTGTTATTTAAATACCAGCTTGAATGTCTTCATTCCCCATTCACATAAATTAACATAACCTCATGGTCCTTGGCTATGACTTTATTTTATTCTCTGCATAATATTCAGCATTATTTTATGTTCTTCTCAGTACTGGTTTGCTTGACTTTTATCCCATCTCCCTCCATTTCATTTCAGAACAGGCCTTGGCTCATACTAGGTACTAAAAAATTATTTGTGAAAGGAGTAAATCAATGAGTAAATGAATGTGGTATTCACAGAAGAGGGTTTTATTCAAACAGTTTATGCTTTGGCATCTATACTGTCTTTGAGGGTAAGGCTTGCCTACCTTTTTGGAATGAAGGGAAAGAAAATATGACATGAATTAATATATGAATATATCTTCTGCTCATGTGTCATAACCATATTTAAATGAGGGAAGATAAAACCATGTGGCTTTCACATTTATAAGGACAAGTGTACATATGCAAATCCATAAACATATCCATTGTCATTTTTCTCATCTTTATCCCATTTCCCATTTAGGGAAAAAAAGTGCAGCTTGTACCAGTGTTAATTTAATTTTACATAAACATACTTTTTGAGGCTGAAGCAAATCTGATTTTCAATATGAAAATAAAATATAAAAACTATTCTTGGAGTTATTTCTAAACAGAACTTGTCTCTAATACTAATGTAACAGAAATGTATATATAAATCGAATTTATTAAATGAATCTTTGGCTAACAACTGTTCAAAAACGATGTTAACATCACACATAAGAATGCTGCATTTTCTAGGATTTGATATTTTCAGCGATCAAGAATTACTGTATTTTGTAAATGGAAATATTACTACTAAAACTAGAATGCTATAAATAGAATGATGTCATTTATTTCCAAAGACTATTGATGTATCAGAATGATGCAAAAATAATGATAAAAGTGGGAGTAAGTTTAGGACTATAACCCGCGATTTATCTTGGGATAAATGCTGCAGCTGCAAGTGCTGCTGGTGAGTATTCTCCAGGCAAATGGGAAATGGGTTAACATTTGAGTAATAAAGCTTGCCTCACAAAGGAATTTTAAGAAGCAATTGAAATTATACATGTGGAAGGGCTTTATAAAGTGTTTAAATAAAGGCTAACCTTTGTAACACATTACATCATGTCCCTGTAAGAGTGGATCATAATAGAGAAAGAATGTAGAGGCAGAGAACTTATTTTAAAGTACAGCCTCACGTTAGGTTGACCAACCATCTAGGTTTGCCTGGGACTGAGGAGTTTCCTGAAATTTGGGCCTTTCTGTGTTGACAAACTGGGATGATGCGGTCACGTTTATCACTGGACTCTGCACCAGTCAAACCATTTTAAGGATCCATCATCAATTTCATGGTCCATAAATGCAAGGTATTGTAGTAAAGTAATAGGAACTCGAAGGAAGCTGAAATGTATGTGAAAACATGAGGAGTCCAGGAACCTTGACAAGTAAAGAAGGATGGAGGTGAGTCACACATCAGTGTGTTTGTGGAGAAGGTTCAGGAAATAGGGCATCATAACTAGTTTTTAAAAATATTTCAGTTGTGGAAGATGAATAAGTTCTAAAAAGCTGTACTACATAGTCCCTATAGTTAACAACTCTGTATGGTTACAAAATTTTTGAGGTTAGATCTCATATTAATTGTTTTACCACTGAAAAACAAAAACAAAAATCTCCCCACCTCCCCAAAAAAAAGAATTGAATGTTAGTGATGACTGAGTGTCAGGCATTCTACTAGGTTATGAAAACACAAAAACAAGGAGAATGCAATCCTTGCCTGACCATATCTCTAAATCTATCCAGTTTCCTCAATTCTATTCCATCTCAGCATAAGGTACTATTCTCTCCAATTTCCCCTGCCTTCTTCCTAGTCTCCACCTATCCAGTACTCTGAAACATGATTCATTTGACTGGAGTGATGTATTTAAAGTGCTAGTCTAATCCTTTCACTCCTCTGTTTAATCCTTTTAATTGAAGTATCCATTACTATTAAAGATAAAAAAAATAGAGAATCTAGACATGAGTTAAATATCTCTAGTGCTTTGATGACTCATAGCTTCATCTTCATTGCTGCCATACCATCTGCTCACTGCAGTTTTTAATCACTCAGGCCCTAACTCATTTCTTCATATGCCATGAACCACTTTACTTCCTCAGGACCTTGCACAGGCTATTTCCTTTGCCAGGAGTACTCTCACTACTGCTTCACCCCCGCCCTTGCCTGACCTACTCACAGTTCAACTAACTGTCGACTTAAATGTCACTGCCCATAGGCAATGGGGAGACATTGGGGGAACTTCCTCTTTATACACTTTCATATTAGTTTGAGCTTCTGTATAGTGCTTATTTTGACTATAATTTAATAATTATTTGTATAATTATTTATTTAAAGCCCAAAGCATAACTCTAAGCATCATAAGAGCACCAATCATACATGTCTTTTTTATCTGTTGCTGTGTATTTCCATATCCCTATCTCCTAGTGTAATTCTTGGCACACAATAGATACTCAGTAAATATTTGTTGAATTAACAAATAAGCAAATGAATAAATGATAGATGAATGAATGAGAGTCAAAGAATAACTTCTAGAAGCTCACACTCCATTAGAGAAATCTCATTTAAATATTTATTTACAGAAATGAGAATATGTGTTATGTTACTTTAATTATTTCCTACTAAGTCCCAGTGAGGCAGATAAAGCAGGGATTATTAACTGTATTTGACAGAGAAGGAAACTGAGACCCATAGAGGTCAAAGTAGCAGGGCCAGGGTCACATGAAAACAAGAGCAGAACCACACTGCTAGAAGTGAGATCTGATTTAAAATCATATGTATTTTTCCTTTGTTCTATATTGTTGGTTAGGTAGGAGGAAAAGGCAAGCAAACTAAGAAGTGAATGAAGACCTTGGGTAACTCTTTAGTCTAGATACATATAAGGCAGTGATTATGCTATAAATCTTCTCATCTCCTACACCAAATCATCTGAGAGCTTCTCTTCTAGAAATAGCACCTGCTGAGAAGTGAGTGATCTTTTACTGGAGAGCTGCTTGAGAGGTCGTGTGCATGGCTATGAATGAAAACTTAGTATCTCTGATGCTGACAGCAGGACTCACTCTCTACAGTGTGTGTTAATTTAGCACAACTGGCCAATTATCAAACTTATTTGTAAATCTTTTGAAGAGAAATTATTTATATAATTTGAAGCCACACTTCAAATATAGAGGAATAAAATCTTCAGAATAGGACCTATAAACCTACACAATTTTTCACATTCTCTAGAAGATTTTGATTCTCAATCAGGTTTAGGAATTATTGCATTCACTCCTTTGATCATTAAAATCCTGTGATTTAAGTTTAAATGCTAAATGAAAAAGAGGAAATGATTTGTCCAAGGTAATACAACTAGTTAAATAGTACAGCAAGGATTCCAAACTCAGGTGTTCTGACTCCTAGTAGCTGACACATTTCCTTATGATCATTTTAAAACAAACACGCACACAAATCCAAAAGAACACTGTATCCTGTAGAGAAGTGCCATAAAAACAAATTTTAATGGGAGTAATTGAAAAGAGGATGTTACTTGGTTAAAATACTCAGTCAGGGCCTCCCATGTGTTAGGGCATTAGTTTAGTAAACCATGAAAGCATTAGTTCATTAGTTTTCAAACTCCAACATGGGTTAGACTCTGTTGGGGCCCCACACCTGGAAATTCTGATTCAGTGGGGCACTTGGAATCTGTACCTTTAAAGAGCCCCAGAGGAGAATCTCATGTGCATAGTTAGGCTTTGGTTAACATTGTTTAAAATTGCCTACAAGTCTCAGACTCTGTGATTATTTGCCTCTAGAGTGGTGATTCTCAACCTTGCTCATTATAACCATTTGGGGAATAAAATAAAATACTAATGTTGAAGCCACATGCTAAGAAATTCTGATTTAATCTCTCTGGGGTGAGAGCTACTTAACAATATTTTGGTAAAGCTTTTTAGTTGATTCCAATGTGAAGCAAGGCTTTAGAAGATTGATTGTTGGGACCACATGTATTAGCTTTGCTTCCATATTAAGGCTGGAGATAAATTGAAGGAATTCTGATTGCCTTTCTGCTCCCTAGGCATAAATAAAATTATAAGATATTTTACAAAGATAATATAGCACTTTTGGCAACAATATGCTAACAGTTATGTGCTTGAAGATTAACATATAATCTACTACTTGAGAGACTTTTTTTTAATGAAGCATAATTATGGAGACAATTTCAAGAGATGTGAAGACACAAGTCAGCTCATGGGATTAAACAACTAAGACTAAAGGAAAATAAACAATTTCTAAATCAGCAACAGTTATATCTATGTAATTACTTTCATAAGGGTTATTAATTAGGCTGCTTATATTTTAATAAAAAAAGAGAGAGGTATAGTTGTGTAACTTCAGAGAGGTAAGATTTTTTTTCCCAACAACTGCAATGGCAATAACAACCACAAAAGAACTGTAATTTCAGATCAAAAGCTATCCTATCAGTTCAATTCCAATTATTAGAACAGACGGCTGAGACTCAGTTCTTGTTGCTTATTTAGGTTGAGTTAGAAAGAAGTACATCTTTCTCAGAATCATAAAGTGATTTCTTCAAAGACAGTAATTCCTTCTAATTCCTTACACGTTTGATGACTACAATTATAAGCATTTCTGAATGTCAACTATAGAATATGAACTATGCAAAATGTAAAACAGAGTAAAGTATGATCATTGTTTTAAAGAATTTACAGAAGGCTTGGAATGACACACTTCATACATGGAAAAATTATCAACAGTACAGAATCCTAGAAATCAAGAGCGCTGATTTTTAATCTTGGAATCATTATTTATTAGCTACCTGATCTTGGCCAAGATTTATTACAAAATATAGAGAACATAGCAATATTTCTCTCTGGTTATATATATATAAATATATATATATAAATATATATAAAATACATTTATATATGTATTTAATGAAGTGGCATATGTATCTATGGATATCTTATAATCTGTAATATATTTGATCTAAATGTGTTTCTGAAATACTAGTTAAAGGCCAAATAGGTTGAGAAAACAATACATACATTATTCCTTAGAGATTTACAATTTACATTAGTATATTCAAATATATGAGAAGTGCAGCAGTTGAAAAACTTGTTCAATTTTGTTTAACCTGTTTCCCAAATCGCTTCATTCTGTCTGTCAATATAGGAATGTACATATCTTCAGAATAAATTTTATTAGTTTACACTTAGAAATCTATAGGACCATGGTGATCACATAAGGAAATACAAAAATGTTAATAGAAAATGAGGGAGAGTCTCATAGTTAGATTGAATAGGGTAAGCTTATAGAGGATTTAGGCTTTGAAGAAAGTGACCTAATTATTTAATAGTAAAAATATTTATTGAGTAGCTACATATATTTACTGACTATATATAAGATGGAGGAAGGTATTAGGCATTGTAGGATTATAGTATTAATCTTAAGTTAGGATTTAAAAGGTGAAATAAGACATAACCATAATACAAAGTGGCATTTATAAAAATAAAATAAATGGGAAATATCTTTGATAGAATTTCAGGAGCAAAGTTACATGTATAAACAGAAAGTATCTATTTATTAAATTGTTCTGATAATATTTACATCAAGCTTACTACTTATATCTTTAACTAGATTCGTTAGTTAATTAAACTACCTTTTAGGACCTTTGGTCTTGTCCAAAACATCCCTGCAGACACTGGGTCCATGGTTAATACAAATCACTTTCTTTTGCAAGATTAGAATTCCAATCCATGTGTACCTATCCCCATGTGCCATTACCAGCTAGACTATTGAGGCAAGAAGTGTTATTATTGCCAGTACAACCATGACACAATTATTGGACCAATAAAGCGCAATAGTATTAATCTTGTAAACCAAAAGTGGAAATAAATGTTATGGGCTATTTGAACCCAGGGATTTTTTTTTTTATAAGTGTGATTGTTTTTGACAGGACCAAATATCAAAACCATTTTGTGCGAACCAAATATGCTCATGGATGTTTTGGACAAGACCAAATTTCAAGGAACTTTTGGGATGGACCAAATGTCTCCATGGATATTTTGAACAGGACCAAATGTCCTCTAATCTTAAACCATGTCCAAGACAGTATAGTCTGATAATTAACTATATTGCACAAGCATGCTCTGTATTTGAAGCATGTCATTTTCCTCAGTCAGTATTGGGTTTCAGAAAGACTATCTGGAATATCCATTGAAGGTCTAGTTTATACATTTCTTATTAGTTATTATTTAGATAATAGAATATTAAACCATCATTCTATATTTGCTTAGAGAACTCTATTCTCTTCAGATATGAATATCATCTTTAATCAATTAAAGATATATATACAAAAATGTGGTATAATCTATTGTGTACCTAGAAAATTAGTTGAAAACAACTCCTTTGGAACATGTTACTTGGTCATTTAGTCATTTCATATTCAATTCACTGCTGCAAACTCTCTATATTTTCATTCTTAGTATCTAAGTTTAGGTCTACTTCACAGTAGACTATATGGAAGGCAGCATTTGTTAAATTTTTAAACATGGTATAAATTATCATCATAAAATCTTATGCTGCTCTTTTACAGAATGTTTTAAGTGGGAGATAGTATGAATTTCCCCATCCTTAACCCAGCAAATATCTTCTCTCCCTTTGAAAATTTAGTTACTGAGGAAGACAATCTTTATATATAAATTGTTGATCATGGTGATATTTATAGTTCTGATTCTGTTCTTCTGACTTAATGATCTCTTTGTTGTGAAGGTGTCTTAACTTTGGCTGCTATTACAGAGTAACATAGGCTGGGTGGCTTATACATTACAGAAATTATTTCTCATACTTCTGAAGGCTGAAAGTCTGAGATTAGAGTGCTTGCACGGAGTGAGTGAGCAGTGGATCTATGGCGTCCAATCATAGTTGATACTTGTGATCTAATATAATAGATGAACCTTATTAAATTTCTGATCATCCATCCTCAATCTCCAAAATATATGCCCTTTATGCACTGGTGAAAGATAAAAGTTAAAAAAAGGATATAATAGCATAATCAATGAATTTAAAAGTAAAACAATGATACTAATCTGTTTTCGTTATTATTGTTGTATTGCTATTGAATTATTTTTGATAGGGAAAAATGAAGATCCAAGGACTTCCAGTTGGATAATTGCATTGTAATAAAATAGCCCAATGAGGTAATGCTAGCTGTTATAATATATAAGTACCAAATTATACAGCTTTACACAGTAAAAATTTATTCTCACTTGTGTCACGGTCCAGGGTGGGTGTTAGTAGTCAGATGGCTTCCCGATGAGAAACTCTGGGACCTGGACTTTTTCTTCCCTGTGACTCTTCTTTGGAACATATTTTGATTTAACTAGCATTTGGGGAAGGAAGAAAGAGAGAAAGAGAGAAAGAAGAAAGAGAGAAAGAGAGAAAGGAAGAGAGAGGGAGAGGGAGAGGGAGAGGGAGAAGGAGAGGAAGGAAGGAAGGAAGGAAGGAAGGAAGGAAGGAAGGAAGGAAGGAAGGAAGGAAGGAAGGAAGGAAGAAAGAAGTTGTGCTAGAGGTTTTTATGTCTCAAGACATGAAATAGAATATTTATATTTTCTTGGCTAGAACTCAGTCACATGGCCAAAATTGTTTGCAGGAGAAATATAATCCTACTATGTGCTCAGGAATTAAAGGGAAACTCAAACTAGAAAAGTTATTTAGAAAAAGATTGGGGTTCCGTCATGGCTATTGGAGACATTAACAAAACAATTTCCATTTTCAGCTGATCTCTGTAAATTTCAATTGATGTTGGTGTACTAGCATTGAGCCAAGCCTTATTGTGCAATACATGAAATATCTGAGTCTAAGTCTTTATCTTTTTTGAGTACAGAAGAATCTTGTTAAATAGTTGCAGATCCCTTTGAGAAATATAGAACAAAGATTCAGCATGTATCCACATTTTGAGCATGTCGTTAATATCCTAGATTTTTCCTCAACCTGTCATCTAAGGCGCCCTCGGTCTATTACCTAACTCAGATCAGACTTTGATGGAGGTCTATTGTGATGGCTCCTATTGCCCAGATCTGAGTATATGAGAATTTAACCATCTCTTTCCATCCTAGAGATCCCACGGTCGGTTCACCACAGCTAAAGATCAGGTGGGTCAGGTCATTCTGTTTTCTATGCTGGCCTTGCTGCTTGTTATGCTAATCATGCTCTTTTTATCTCTGGCTATTATGTTCATCTTTTTGATCTTTGGCAACTTTGGATCTTCTCATTCCTAATGAAGTCAAAAGTTATTTCGAAATCAGCATTTCCCTCTAATATTCCTGGCCCACGAAGGGCTACTACTTAAGTGCTTTAAAAGGTACTGAAAGTGGTCAGGAGTTTTTTTTTTTTTT
>CM053506.1:36693723-36777680 GCA_028627145.1 Eidolon dupreanum
TTCATTCATATATACTTTGAATGGATAAGAAGTCCATAATATAAAATAATCGTTTACTGGGGTAGAGGAAAGTAGATTTAGAAATAATAATTCAGAGTGGAATATAGATTTTCTTCTTAATTATGTGGCTATTACAAGAAAATACGCAATTAATATTAAAATCTACAGACAAAAGCACTATTTGCTTGTCAATTAGTTTAAGAGAGAGAGATATCAATTGTATTCTTTATTTGTTGATTTATAGCACTTTTCAGCTATTGATTTATAGAATATATTCATGATGCCAGTTATTTTTTCTTGAATGGGCCTAATTTTTAATTACTCTCCTTTTATTTTGCCAAATACATGGCATTTTTTAATTTTTACATTGGTATGCACAATTTTTTACCTGGATAAGTACATACATTTCTGACAATTCAAATTTTTGGATTTTGTTTTTGAGCATCTGGAAAGCTATGTTTTTTTTTTTTTCTTTTTTTTCCTGGAGTGAGATGGTTCTAAATGGATTTTAACTTAAACTTGATGTTATCTTGATAAAAGGAATTAGCACACCATGCAGAAAGGAGCTGAGTACTTAATGCAGCTATTTTCCTTCTCCAATGATTGGTTGAGAAAGCAGTAGCTAAAGACTAACTGGCATAATATTCTTCCTATTTTGAAAGCCAAAAGCACAGTTGGTAAAAATAGTCAGATAATATGTTAGGATGTTGGTTGCATTTAAAATATTAGATCAATATTTCTTTATCTTTTAATAATGAAAACATTTTTGGTACTATAAGACCTTTTGAAAACATGTTTTTTGAAATGGTAATATTTATGAAGAGAATGTGTATGAAGTTGTGTTACAGTGTCATTGCTTACACTAAAATATTTTCAAATGTGTTTGAGAAAATATTTAGTCACAAGTATTAGTTGTGTGGCACTTTAACTTTCCATATTTGGTCTGCTGATACCTTAAAACATATATACCAAACTTTTCATTATCTCTTCCACCACTAGTTCCCCCCATTCTGCATTCTTTGTCCCTTTTAATGGCATCATAATCTGTGCAGTTGCTCAGATTAAACCCATGGTGTTGGTTATCTCCAATTAGGACACACTAGACAGCTTGCATGTTGCACTTGTATCTAATATAGTTAGTTTTGTGCCACACAGTGATGTTTCGGCCAATGATGGACAACATATATAACTGTGGTCCCATAAGACTATAAGGGAGCTGAAAAATTCTTGTCACTTAGTGATGTTGTTGCATAATGCATTACTCATGTGTTTGTGGTGATGCTGGTGTAAACAAACCTATTGTGTTGCCAATTGTATTAAAGTACAACTCATACAATTATGTACAGTACATAATATTTGATAATGATAATAAGCTACTACGCTACTGGCTTAGGTATTTACCATACTATACTTTATATAGTTATTTTAGAGTGTACTCTACTTATAAAAAGTTTGATATAAAAACAGTATGCCATGTTATGCCAGAAACAGCCTTATGAATCTCATGTTTACCATGTCTCTTCATTGCATTATTTTCTTTTGTGCTTGATTTAATCTTATGTTTTGTTCATCGTGGCCCATGAGCATAATAAGTCCACTGCTAATTTTGCCAGTAAGAAGCCATTTTGAGTGATGGACCTGGAAATGAAATTAAAAGCGATTAAGCACTATGAAGGTAGAAAATCAGTGATGGTTTTTGCATGCCATTCAGACATGTCCCATTCCATCATAGCTATGATCTTGAAGAACAAGAATAAAGTTATGGCACTTGTTAAACAATCTGCTTCATAGCAGGCAAGTAGACTAAAAAAAAATGTGAGAAGAGCCCATATCAGACATAAAGAAACTTCTAATTGCCTAGATTGAAGGCCAGACACAGAAGCATATCCATCTGAGCAATGTGACAATAATGGACAAAGCATAAAGTTTCTTTGCCATATTAAAGGAAAGGCTGAATCCAAATACAGTGTTAAATTTACTGCTACCTCTGTCTAGTTTAAATAATGCAAGAATTATTCATTAAATAAGTTGAAAGTGAGTGGTGAATCTTTAAGTTCTGAAGGGAAAGCAGCTGAAGAATTTTTAGAAACTAGATCGATTGAGGAGAAAAATTACTTGCCAGAGCAAATATTTAATATGGATTAAAACTTCCTAGTCTAAAAACAGATGCCTGAAAGGACCAATTCATAAGGAGGCCAAGTCAATGCCAGGTTTCAAGGCTTTTAAAGACAGGGTAACAGTTTTATTTGAGTGCAATATGGTAAGCTACAAATTGAAACCTTTGTGATCTGGCACAGTGAGAACCTGAAGGCCTTCAGGTATATCAACAGACACACACTGCCAGTGTATAAGAGTAATAAGATGACCCAGCTCCTCTTCCAAGATGTCCACTGAATTGCTTGCTATGTCAGTGAAATGGAGAAGTACCATTTGGAGAACAATGCAACTTTCAAGTTTTTGCTCATTGTTGATAATGCTTCAGGACATCCTCCTTTTATTGAGAATCTTAATTCCAATATCAAACTTATCCAAATCCAAACACCATCTCTTCGATCCAACCAATGGATTAAAAAGTTACAGCAGATTTTGAGGTCTACTCTCTGAGGAGGACCTTTGTATAGGCTATTGTTGCAACAGAGAATGACAAGAGGAAGACATTAATGCAATTCTGGAAAAATTAAAACACCTATGACTGCATCGAGAACCTTGCTTGGGCTTGTGGGGATGTCACCAAAGAGTGTATGAATGGCATCTGAAAGAAGATACTCAAAGGACTTTTAAAGTCCATGACTTCAAAAGATTTACCTAGGATGAGGAGGATGTAAAAGCCAATAAAGCCATGGTTAAGATGGCTAACTACTTTAGCATTGATGTGGATGAGGATGACATTGAGGAGCCCCTAGAGATGATGGTTCCTGAAGATTGACTAATGAGAAGTTTTTGGAACTGGAACTGGAACACATAGCCAAAGAAGAGGTAAGAGAAAAGAAAATTGCAGGAAAATAAAAAGAACCCCCAAGAAAATTCACAGTGAAGGAGTTAGCAGAGGCTTTTGCAGACCTCAGCAAACTCCTTAAGAGTTTGAAAACATGCACTCCCAACACCAAAAGGTTTCATTAATAAAGTGGAATGCTCATGGTGCATTATCTGTTTACAAGCAAATCTACGATGAATAAAAATAACAAACCAAACAAACCACCACAGACATATTTTTGTAAAGAGTGACACCTTCTCAAGAGCCTCAGGCAGGTCCCTTAGGAGCTATTCCAGAGGAAGACATTGTTATCATAGGACAACCTTAAGGTCTGCCAATGAGACAAAATGTGGAGGTGGAAGACAGTGGTATTGATGATCCACACACTGTGTAGGCCTAGGCTAATATGTGTGTTTAGATCTTCATTTTGAACAAAAAGTGTTTAAAAATAAAAAAAGTAAAAAAAAGTAAAAATATAAAAGCTTTTAAAATAGAATATAAAGTATTTTGTACAGCTGTGCAATGTTTGTGTTTTAAGCTAAGTGTTATTACAAAATGAGTCAGAATAAAAAAAAATAAAGTTTATAAAGTAAAAAAGATTTAGTAAGCTAAGATTAATTTATTATTAAAAATATTTAAAAAATAAGTGTGGTGTAGAATAAGTGTATAATATTTATGAAGTCCACAGTAGTGTATAGGAATGCACTAAGCCTTCACATTCACTCAGCACTCGCTCATTTACTCACTCAGAGCACCTTCCAGTCCTGCAAGCCCTAGTCATAATAAATGCCCTATACAAACAGGTATAGCATTTTTTAAATCTTTTATGCCATATTTTTACCGTACTTTTTCTGTGTTTAAATACACAAATACTTACCATTGTGTTACAAGTGCCTAAACTATTCAGTATAGTGACATGTATAGGTTCGTAGCCTAGGAGCAATAGGCTATACCATATACCTAGATGTACTACTGCCTAATTACACATCTCTCAGGTTGTTTCCCCATTGTTAAGTGACACATGACTATATAGCAATGATCACTCTACATTTTAATGTTTTAAGGCTGTTTTCTGCAGAAAACTGCATGTCTGTCTCTTAATGCCAGACCTTAGATCATTGTCTGACATCAAATAGACAATAAATGTCTGAGGAATAAGTACAGGTTAAATTGATAAATGATTCCTTTCTGTCTCTCATATCTAATTATTCTCCAAGGTCTATTGATTTTATTTTTAAAATGCAGGCTACCTTGGAGATATTGCAGATTTGGTTCTACACCACCACAGTAAAATAAATATCTCAATAGAGCAAGTTGCACAATTTCATTTGTTTTTCCAGAGCATACAAAAGTTATGTTTACACTGTACTGTAGTCTATTAAGTGTGCAATTTATATTTTAAAAAAACAATGTATATAACCTTAATTAGAAACACTTTATTGAGAAAAAAGACATCATCTGAGCCTTCAGTGAATTGTAATCTTTTTGTTGATGAAAGATCTTGCCTCAGTGTTAATGGCTAATGACTGATCAAGCTGGTGGTTGCTGAAGGTTGGAGTAGCTGTGGTAATTTCTTAAAATAACACAATAATGACGTTTGCCACATCTACTGACTCTTCCATTCACAAACAATTTTTCTATATCATGCAATGGTGTTTGACTGCATTTTACTCACAGTAGAACTTTCAAAATTGGAATCGAACCTCTCAAACACTGTTGCTGCTCTGTCAACTCAGTTTATATAACATTCTAAATCCTTTGCTGCTTCACCTTGCACTTTTATGTTATGTAAATGGCTTCTTTCCTTAAACCTCAAGAACCAACCTTCAAACTTTTCTTCTGCAGCTCCCTCACTTTCCCAGCCTTCAGAATTGAAGAGAGTTAGGACCTTGCTTTGGATTAGGCTTTGGCTTAAGGGAATGTTGTGGCTGGTCTGATCTATCTAGACTATTAAAAATTTCTCCATATCAGCAATAAGGCCGTTTTGCTTTTTTATCATTCGTGTGTTCACTGGAGTAGCACTTTTAATTTTCTTCAAGGACTTTTCCTTTGCATTCACAACTTGGCTAATTGTTTGGCACAAGAGACATAGCTTTCAGCCTATCTTGACTTTCAACATGCCTCCTCACTAAGTTTAATCGCTTCTAGTTTTTTATTTAAATTGAGAAATGTGCACCTCTTCCTTTCACTGAACACTTAGAGGTCGTCGTAGGGTTATTAATTGGCTTAATTTTAATATTTTTGTGTTCCTGGGAATAGGGAGGTCAAAGGAGAGGGAGAGAGATGAGAAATGGGGGAACAGCTGGTAGACAGAGCAGTCAGAACATACAAAACATTTATTAAGTTTGCCATCTTACATGGGCATAGTTCACGGTGCCCCAAAACAATTACAATAGTAACATCAAAGGTGACTGACCATAGGTCATCATAACAAATATAATAATAATGAAAAAGTTTGAAATATTGCAGGAATTACTAAAATGTGACACAGAGACATAAAGTAGGGAAATATTTTTGGAAAAATGGTGCCAAAAGATTTGCTCAACCCAGGTGGCCACATATCTTTAATTTATATGAAAATCAATATCTTTGAGGCATAATAATGCAAAGTACAATAAAATGAGGTACGCCTGTACTTATCTCTGACAAGCCCTTCTTTCCTAGGCCACAAAGCTAGCTTATGTCTTCATAAGCACTTATTTGGATATTTGCATGAGACTTCTTACCCTGTTTTCATCTTTCTCACCCATCCTCTCTTTATTACATCTTTCATAATACTATCAAAGCACATTCATAAGAGACATTTCTGAATTTTCCATTCTCTTGCCCAAATGCCCTCCCTGGTTCTAATCTATGCAGGACAAGCAAGGTACATGCCTCTTTGATATATTTTTAGCATCTTATCTGGTCTCAGAAAAGTTAGCCTTTAAAATTTTTTTTTTTAGTATTTCCACTCATTCACAAGATATTCTGCCTAAATCAGAAATTATTATTAATTTCTTTCTTTCTTGCTATGTTTTAGTTCTTTTCTTTATGTAAAATATCTTTTTCACTTTCATTTTTACCTGTTATAAGACAATATAGGCCAGTTTATGTGTCACTTCTTGTATGATTAAGCATTTTTAAATAAACTATCTCAGAGAATATTAAATTCTTCCTATTCTGTTATCACATAGGACCTTGACCATAATTCTTGGTCAAGGTCCATAATTCTTTTATTTTATTTTGTTTTGTAGTATTTGATTTTATATTTATGAATTGTCTCAGTATTAGGGCATACACAATTAGGGCAGAGACCACAGCCTGCTATTTTGTGAAACTCTTAGAACTCTAAACATTGTTTCTCAGAGACAGCAGATACTTAGTGGATGTTTGCTGACTGGATCTGGAATATATGCAAGGATCTAATCTTCTATCTTTTTAATATAGTAAGCTTAATTAATGAACTACACAAAAATGACAATGTGTGTAAGATAGGTTATTATTTAAAATACCCAATTTTCAGTTATTTACACTGTAAAATGACTTATAGATTTGCAAATTAGGTCAAATAAATGAAAGTTAATTATATGGAATAGTCAGAAAACAGGATCACTTCACAGGGAGTAAAATTTTGATTCTGCTTTGAAGAATATATTAAATAAATTCTGAAAGGGATATATAGAAGAAGCATAGGCTCTAAAGAAATCTGGATTTAAGGAAAATCTCTTTTAGTTATGTGCACTTAAGCCACTTAACCTTAGATTTCATTTCCTAATCTTTCAAATAAAGATAATAGCACTCATCCTACTTAATTTACTGTTTTGATGTTTAAATAAAATTGTAAATTTGATAGTCTTTTACAAACTCTAAATCTGAGTAGGCATGGAAGTTATTATTATTTTAAAAATTGTCATCAGTTTCTTAGGCTATCAGAGAATCAGTAAATTAACACTAAAGAACAGGTAGGTATGTTTTCTTTTTATAAATAAGAAATACAATATTATCCTTCCATATCTTTTTTGATTTTAGCGTATTTCAAGTTGTTAACATATAGAGAGTTTTCTATTTTACTTTGGAGTATAGCAGGCAAAACTTCAGATAATTGGTGTGACTGTTCAGTCAGCCTAAGTTTTTGATATTTATTACCATTCATCTAGTTATTGCAGTACCTACAAGATCCATTCCTACTTCCCCATCAGTCAAGCAGAGGATTTAAGGACTTAAGATCTCACTAGAGAATAATACTTTTGGTAGAAAAAAAATTAAACTGAAAGAGTTTTAACTCCCCTTAGAAGAGGGTAAAATTCATGAAAAGATGAACTTAACTTACTTTTCCACACCTATTTTTTTCATCATTATTTGTTGTACTATATTGTCTGGCATGTAGAAATTACTTAAATATTTGTTGCATGCATGCATAAGCATGTGAATGTAATAACTGATTGACTTGTATAGTAATGTTAAGCTAGAAATGCCAGCATTACTCTCAAACTTAGCTGAATGTTTCCAAAATATTTAAGAGATAGGAATCGATACCATTTTTTACAAATAGTCCTGTAGAGCTATGGTGTAAGGACCAGAAAACAACCTCTTTGAAAATATCAATCACAAAACTTGGAAGGCTGTCTTAACTGAGTTGCCAATTCAGAGTAGAGTTATAGAAAAGTCAAGTAGATTGTTATTGACCAGGGAAGACCTAATTACAGAGGCACATTATTATCAGGTTTGTGTCCATGAGTGGTAGCTTCATCAACTTCTTCTCTAGGCTTGCTTTTGAGGGTATTAATATGACTGCAGCCTTTAGAACATGGCTTTATATCAGATATTGTGTTCAATTCTTTGTTTTCATATATTTTTTTCTGTAGCCTTCATTTCTACCTCAGGCTCCGCTCAGTTTCCAGCATTTTCCACTAATTATCATTTGATAGGATAAATTTGCTGAGACAGTTGTAAAACCTTTACCGAGTCTTTTTTTTTTTTTTTTTTTTTACACTAGTGGAGACATTTCTAATGCTCTATTGATAGTATGGTAGAGCTTTTGATTTATGTTGATAATAATTACATGAATAATACTTTTCTGAGCATTTACTATATACCAGACACTGCTCTAAATATTTGGATGTACTACTTTTAATCTTCATAACTACTTTATGATTAGTTACTATTTCAGTTTTAGTTTTATAGACAAGGAAACTAAGGCAGAGAGAGGTTAATAATATTTCCAGAGTTCTCACAGCTAGAAAGCATTGAAGCTGAGCATTAATCTTAGGTAGCCTGGTTTAGGAACAATGAGCTTAATCACTGTTATAACTGTGTATTTGTTATAACACACACTTCATGGAATTTAAAGAAGTTAAAGAATTTAAAGATCATGTACTCATAAGACTTAAGGGGCTTAGGATGAAAATTATAACTATATCAACAAAGAAAAGTTTATTAAGGCAATTGGAGTAAACTACAAAAGAGAACAAAATTGGTAAGTTGAAGAGTTTTCTAAAATAAGAAATGTGAGAAACTATATGCATTTATTCTCAAGCTTATATTGAGCATCTACCATATATCAAACACTGTCCTGAGTACTGGGATCATATTCCTATCAGTGAATGATTTGTGTAAATGTAATTACTAACTAAAATATGTTTCTTTAAAAATGTCAATCTGCATAGACAATACTTTCTAAAGCTAAAATTGGTTACATACTGTGAAATTCCCATTAGAAGATATAGAATTTCTGTAGGGTGACCATGGAGTTGTGACACTCAGATATTCTTTATGACAGCCTACTGTGAGGAACACAGTTGACTAATGGTCTTCAGTTGAAGCACCTTTGGCTCTTTCAGCATTCACACCATGGACATGTTTCCCACGGGGTGCTCCAAGCCAAGGACTGAGCATGGTGTAGGTGCTATAGTCCAGCCACTTCTGTCTGATTTCTGACTCTTCCAAAGGGCAGTCTATGCTTTGTAACTCCTTTTCAGCTTAGCTGATACTTTCTCTGAGCTGCACTGCCTTCTGAAGCTTTCATACCTAATTTTTCCCTCTTTCCTTTATAGGTTTCAGACTTGTATCTGGGTCTGGAGACTCTCCTTACTTGCTTCTGCCTCCTCTCTTATCTTTTTTATCTTCCATAGGCATGTCTCTCAATAAATATCTGAAGCTTTTGATCCTATTGTGGTGTCCATTTCTCAACAACTACATATACATATCCATATATGATATTGAAATTCCTTGTGCAAAATACTTTTTGAATCCATCTAGTATGTCAGTTTAGTGCTATTTCTGGGTTTGTGGCAATGTTCTATATCATGAATGAGATGGTAATTATTGCATCTATGAAATAAAAAAAAGTAAGTCTATGTAAAGGGAACACATATATAAACATTTTTTGAAAAACTTTAAAAATTAGAAATTTACATGTAAAAGTGTGTATGTGTTGTGTGTGGGAGAGAGAGAAGAAGAAGAAGGAAGAGAAAGAGGAGGAGCAGGAAGGAGAAGGAGAAGTGAGGAGAGAAGAGAAGAGAATAAAAAGATTGAAAATAAAATTGTGGCATCCCCTTGGTAAGTAGAATGATTTTTAAAAGACTGAGAGGCATAGTAATAAAATTAGAAAATCAACTCAATATATAAATCAGCCTCTTGATAATAGTTCCAGAAAGAACATAGAAATGTGAGGGGGAAATATTTAAAGAAGTAACTCAAAAGACTCCTACTCTCATTATGACAGACAAGTAACTCATATAACCCTCTCACTGAGGATAACTGAATAAAAGCTGAATAAAATTTTTAAAAATTAAGTAAAATAAGAACATCTGTTCAAATACATCAGAGAGGTAACAGGATAGAAGAACTTCTTTATATCAGTTAACTATAGGAGCTCTTATATTCAGTTTGGTTCATTTTGGTAAAAGTGAAAGATAGTTTATTCTACTCAAATTTATACTCTTCATATTAAGCAATCTGTTCCAGAAATAAAATTTTTGTTTGTTATCAAGTCTTTGATTTGATACAGAGAGTTACTGAGATGAATTTAGAAACGTAATTTATTCAAGTCTACCTGGTAGTACTATTTAGAGGAAACAGAATAAATGCTGTCTCTGTATACTCAGAAGAAATTACTTTGCTCAGTGTAAAAGTTATTTGGTGATAAATGATGGGACAAAATATTTCTGAACACAGTATGTGTGTGTATATATATATATATTTATAATAATGTTTTAAAAATATTGTTAAGATGAAATAATGGTGCCAACTTTGGATTATGGATATATTTTCTAAGGTTTCAGAAATGAATTCTGATCAGGATTTTAAAAAGAATTGTTCCTTTTAAAATAAATTGCACGTTTACTGAAATTGACTATCTCTGTCTCCAAGCCAAAGCAATTCGAAACAGTCTGTTTAAAAGTGTCTTCAGTGGAAGAACCCAATTTCCTGGTTATGTTGAATTTCAATGGATCAAAAAAGTCTCAAAGGATGATATGTTTCTAAAATAGAATAAAAGTAACAAAGAAAAGTTGGATCAATTACTGTTGAGAGTCTTAGCAAATTTTCTAAAGAAAGTAATCTTTGTAATTAAGTTTTCAAAATTGATGTAATATTTTGTAATTTTAAAACATTGATGTAATAATTTCCAATTTATTCTCTTCCTTTTAAAAGCATATGCTCTATTCTTAAATCTATTATGAATTTATATAACCAGAATGGTTTATTTTATTAACCTGAAGTTAACATAGTCACATTTTTAAGTTTCAAGGTCTAATCTCCCCATACTACTAAGAAGTCGTTTTTTTCCTTTTTGTATCTATGCCAAGTCAGAAATTCGGAAATGTTCAAGAATTAAGGAGTTTAACTTTATCTATCGATTACCTACCTATCTAAAATTGATATTTTAATATGAACAATATTGACAAGTACCACAGGCTTTTCAAAGAGAGGTGATATTTTCCACAGTGAATATCGGTTGTAACTAAGTCTGTTACATTGGCAAACACAGTTTAACCAATGTGATTATGAATACACATTTATAATGAACAGAACTTATTTGCTAAATTAGTCTTTCTAAAGATTTCCAAGGGCAGAGATTATTTAATTTTATTTATTTGTTTTCTAGATTTTTTTTAGTTCATTGATGCAGACATTTGAAACAACAGGTATTAAATGCCTACTATTAACTATGATCTTAATTTAAATTATGACATAGAAATTAAAATGATCCTAAAACATATACCATAAAAATCCATCAACTTGATAGGGATGGCAAGAATTCCAATTATTAGTATCACACGTTCTTTGAAATAAAATTACCCATCCTAAAAATGCATTCTCTTCTTATTCTTTACTTACTGATCTTACTTTTTTGTAGATTTTGACCTCTATTTTAATAAGGATATAACAAAATATAGCATGTTAGTTATGGCAGATATAGTTTTTTTTTTTTTTAATTTTATAAATTCACTAAGTGTATATTCCTAAAAGAAATGCTTTCTGGAATAATCAACATTCTAAAGAGCTAACTGGAAACTCCCTAGTTGATGCAATGTTTAACTCAGTTGAAATTTGGCAAAGCAAAGAAATATTAAAAGTTGTTCACTTTCATCACTGTCAGTAACGTGCAGTCCATAACATTAACATTTACCTGTAAGGCTTTAGAACTGGCAGTGATTTCTCTGATACTAGAATTTTGAAAATGTATATGTTCTACAAAAGTGAGTTTATTTAGATAAATAATTTTTGCAATTTAGATACTATTTAATGATGCATAGTTAATAAAATTGAAAACAATTTAAAATCTCTACTTACAATTTACTCACCCTATTGAATATAGAAGATTCCTACTGGGATAGCAGGAGGACAGAAAGATGTGCTGAATTCCAGACATAATACTCTTTATCTTTATCAGTTTTCATGATTGCTATAAGACATCTAGCCATCAACAAACAAATACAAGGCACAGAAAGAAGCAGGAAAAAAAATTCAAGAGACAAAGCAACCAACCGAACCATATTTAAATATGAAAGAGATGTTAGAATCATCTAACAGGAATTTAAAAATAAATATATAGATATTTTAAGTACTTTAGTAGAAAAAAATGGAAAGCATGTGTACTCATATCAGATGGGTATTTGATCCAAAGATATAGAAATTATAATAAAGAATTAAGTAGAAATGATGAAAATGAAAAACATTAATGAAAATGAAGAAAGCCTTCAACTGGCTTATCAATAAATGCAACATGAGAGAAAAGAATCATTGAACTCAAAGCTATGTCAAAAGAAATCCAAACTGAAACAGAAATTGATAATAAAGTAAAAACAACAAAAAAACAGAAGAGCATCTAAGAGCTATGTAACAAATCAAACATATGGGTAATTAGAATTACAGAAGGAAAACTAGGTAGAATAAATGTTTAAAGAATTAATGGTGAGGAACTTTCCAAAATTAATGAGTTACCCCACCAGAGATCCAAGAAACTCAGACAATGCCAAGCAGGATCAACAAGAACCACAACATGCCAAGCACATCATATTCACAGAGCTGAAGATCAAAGATGAAAACAAACTCCCGAAGGCAACCAGAGGAAAAAAGTTAACATAAGAGAAAAATAAAGATTACACTAGACTACAGATTATTAATGAAATAATGTCCTTAAAGTATAAAAAGAAAAAAAGTCTACCCAGAATTTTATGCCCAGCAAAATATCTTTTAAAAATGAAGATGAAATACAGACTTTTTCAGAAAAACAAAATGGAGAGAATTTGCTAGCAGATCTGCACTACCAAAAATGGTTAAGGAAGTGTTTCCTGTAGAAAGAATATATCAGACAGGAACTTAATTCTACACAAAGGAATTAAGATTGTTGAAAATAGATTGAACCATTTATATAAAATTAATTTTCCTTATTTTTAACCACTGTAAATCATCAGTCTCCAACCTTTTTGGCACCAGGGACTGGTTTCATGGAAGACTGTTTTTCCATGGACTGGGGGTGAAGAGAGTGAGAAGATGGTTTTGGGATGACTCAAGCATATTATGTTTATTGTGTACTTAGCCCGCCACCAAATGTAGCTTAATTGTCTTTTGCCACTCACTGATAGAGTTTTGATATGAGTCTGCAAGCAATTGATTTATTATGGTCTCTCTGCAGTCAAACCTCTCTGCTAACTTTAATCTGTATTTGCAGCCACTCCCCAGCACTAGCATCACCTCTTCGGCTCCACCTCAGATCATTAGGCATTAGAGTGAGCAACCTAGATCCCTCGTATGTGCAGTTCACAGTACGGTTCATGCCACTATGAGAATCTAATGCCTAGTAGTATTAGGTTCTCACAGCATATGTAAAAGTAAATTGCACAGTAGCACAAGAGATGGGAGGGAGTAATTGAAATTAGACTGCCAGAAAGTCCTTATACCACATATGGTGTGTTACAATGATATTTGAAGGAAGAATCTGATAATTGAAGACGTACGTTGTAAAACCTAGGTAACTGCTAAAATGAAATAAGCCAAGAATAATGATATAAAGAAATCATAAAATAATCTCAATTCAAAAAAGGATAAAAAAGAAACAAAGTATATTGGTATATTAGGGTTCTCCAGAGAAACAGAACCAATAGGAGATATCTATCTATATCTATATCTATATATCTATATTTATAGCTATCATCATCTATATCAATATCTAATCTATATATATATATCATCATCTATATCCATATTATCTATATCTATACCTATCTATATCATCTCTATCTATATATCATCTCTCTATCATCTATCTATCATCTATCTCCATATCATCTATATCACATATATATGTATATATATTTGTATCTGTAGCTATATATCTATATACCTTTATCTATGTCTATATCTCTATCTCTATTTATATCATCTATATCTACATCAACATCTATATCTGTAGTTATATATCTATATATTTATATATCTTTAGCTAATACCCCAGTATAACTTTAAATATCACACCAAGTGACACATAGTATAAGGAATTTCAGTAGCGTACTTCCATTTCCTCTCTTCTATCTTTTGCATTATTGATGTTATACATTTTTAATTTTACATGTGTTAAAAAACTCTTCAGTGTGTTATATATTTTTACAGTCGATTATATTTTAAATAATTATAGATAAGAAAAAATATTTTTGTTACTGTCATTTTTACCATTTCTGGTGCTCTTAATTTCCTTGCATTCATTTGAATTTCTAAATTTGTTATCATATTTTAATTTTATCTGAAAAACTTCTTTTATCATTTACTGTACTTCAGGTCTGCTAGTAATGAATTTTCTGTTTTGGTTGCTCTTTCAATTTTTAAAGACATTTTTACTAGGTATAGAATTCTGGTTAATTTTTTTTTTCATTACTTTAAAAATACTGCTACACTGTCTTGTGGCTTATATATTTTCTGATGAGAAGTCTGCTGTAATTCTTTATGTTTCTTTGTTCTTCTGTATGCAGTATATCTTTTTTTCTTTTTTTTTTCCTTAAGGAATACATTTGTTTCTTTGCTTTTTAGCAATTTTGTAATGATGTATCTAGGTTTTTGTTTTTCTTTTACTGATTATTCTGTTTTGAGGTCTTTTGAACTTTGAGCTATGGTTTGCTGTCTTTCATTAATTTTGCTTAATTCTCAGCCATGATCTCTTCACATATGTCTATAGCTGAGTTCTTTCTTACCATCTTCTGGGATACCAATAAAACATACCTTAGACTATTTGATATTGTCTCTGCTCTTCAATATTTTTTCTCTTTTTCCTTCTTTCTTTCATTCTTTCTTCCATTCTTTCTTTTTTCTTTCCTTCCTTCCTTCCTTTCTTCCTTCCTTCCCTTTGTGCTTTAGTTTAGGAGATTTCAATTTACTTATCTTCAAGTTCACTATTTTTTTCTCAGCTGTATCCACTCTAATAATATGTTCATTGAGGAAATTTTTTATTGCAGATATAATATCCATATTTCTATTTCTGTTGAGAAGTCAGCTGACGGTCTTATGGGAACTCCCTTGTAGGGAACTAATTGCTGCTTTTAAGATTCTCTCTTTATTTAACTTTTGGCATGTTAATTATGATGTGTCTTGGTATGGGCCTCTTTGGTTTCGTCTTCTTTGGGACTCTGTGGGCTTCTTGAGATTGTATGTCTATTTCCTTTACCAGATTAGGAAAGTTTTCTTTATTATTTCTTCAAATAGTTTTCAATTCTTTGGTCTCTGTCTTCTTCTTCTGGTACCCCTATGATGTGAATGTAGGTACTCTTGATATTGTCTCAGAGGCCCCTTAAACATTCTTGATTTTTTAAATTCTCTTTTGTTGCTGTTCTGATTGGATGTTTTCTGCTGCCTTACTTCTAAATTGCTGATTTGATCCTCTGCTTCCTCTACTCTATTGTTGATTCCCTGTATGTATTCTTTAAGTTATTATATTTTGCATTTCTGACTGGTTCTTTTTTATGTTTTTTATCTCCATTTTTAGGTTTTCTATCTCTTTGTTAAAGTTTTCACTGAGTTCATCTACTCTTCCCTTAAGTTCATTGAGCATCCTTATAACCAGTGTTTTGAACTCTATATCTGGTAGATTGTTTGTCTTCATTTTGTTTAATTGTTTTTCTGGACCTTTTTGCTATTTTTTCCTTAGAGACATGTTTCTTTGTCTCCCTATTTTTACTCCCTCCTTTTTTCTTTTTTCTTTTTTAAGCATTATGTAGGTCTTCTAAGTTTCCTGGTCTTAGTAAAGTGGCCTTATGTACTAGATGTCCTGTGGGACCCAGTGGCACAGTCTTCTCTGGTCACCTGAACTAGATGATGCAAGTGTGTCCCTTGTGTGGGTTGTGAGTGCCCTCCTATTGTAGTTGAACCTTGGTTGCTATTTGCACTTCAGTGGGAGAAATTGACCCTTGGGCTGATTGTTTGTGAGAACTGGCTAGTGAGGAGCTGACCCTACAGAGCAGGCTTCGGTGCCTGCTCAGTTTTCCCTTTGAATGTGTCATCCTATGATGCAGACACAGGTGGTGTTCCAGCTCCCAGGCTTCTAGGGCATGGCCCCACTGCAGGCCAAGTGCAGCTGCAGCCTGTGCACTGTCCAGGGCCACCTGCCAAGAATTATCAAGGAATCTTCAGATGGCTGCCACCCATGCTGGGTTTAGAGGTGCCTTGAGAGGCCAAGCTGGGAACCAAGACTGGCTGCCACTAGTGCTGGGCTTGGGGCTTCTCAGTAAGAGGTAAAGTGCACGCCAAGACCAATGCTGCTCTTTTGGGTTTTGTGAATCTTTGAGAAATTTTAGGAAAGTCCTCAGCATGAGCCAAGACTCATTTGTATGGAAGAGCCAGTGGAAGCAGCTTGGGTGGGCCTGCAAGTTAGGAGTGGCAAAGTATTAGGGAATGCCTGGGCGGGGCAGCTGGTGTTCGCAGGTTGATGGAGCTGGGTTATGGGAGCTGCCTGCATCTGCATGCTGGTGGTGGGGGAGGGCTCAACAAAGGAACAATGGTTTCTGCCAATACTTCTATCTGGAAGAAAGCTACCCCTCCATCCCTCTCCCTGAAGCCAGACAACTCAGTTCCTTCCCTATATGTCCCTGGCACTTTTTGGGCTACTGCCCCAGCAATGAAGATCTGAGAGAGTTAGTACATCAGTGAGTAAGTCCACATTTAGGCCTTTTAAGAAGAATGTTTGTGGCTCCCTCAGCTCTCTGTCTCACTCAGCCATAGTCTTTACTGGTCTTCTCTTCACCGCTCTTCACAGCCAAAGGTTGGGGGGACTTTTCTTCCTAGCACTGGAACCATGAGCTGGAGACCCTGTGTGGGGTCAGGACTTGTGTCTCTTCTGAGGGGATCTCTACAGCCAAGATATTCCTCCTGATTCTCAATCACCACACCCAATGAGGGACCAGCCTGTTTTATGTCTCTGCCCCTCCTACCAATCTTAAGATGGCTTGTGCTTGTTCCTAGTTATAGGACTTCTGTTCAGTCAGGCCTCAGGTGACTCCTAATGATGGTTGTTCTGTTGTTTAGTTGTAATTTTGATGTGGTCATGAGGGGGCTAGCACAGTTTCTACCTACTATGCCATCTTGACTGGAAGTGCTATCCTCAATTTTTATACATCCACTGTACATGTTGCCTCTCCTGATATATTAAGAAATATGAAGTGAAACAATACTCAATGCTGATTTATTCAGTATAGCTTGACCTATCTACATATGTGGTAGTTTTGATCATTATCTGTATATATCTTTATGTGTTTATTTTTCCACTGTGTTCAAAATAGATGCTAACCATTTGCTCTCGGATATATATAACATTGTGATAATGTTGCTAGGTAATGTGGCAGATGTTTCAAAAAGAGTTTTGAAACTAAAGATTCACTTAAATTGTAGTATGTGGTGTTTATGATAGGACATGCAATTTAACATGCAATGGGACTAGAAAATTAAAATATATGGGAAGCTTTAAGAGAAACTTTCGAATTCAAGAAACTAAGTATAATGTCTCTAATAAGGCAATTATTTCCTAAATCTGTTAATTGACTTTTAGTGATTGCTTAGACTTTTACAATAAATCTCCAGATTATACTGAGAGTAATATAAATGTTCTTTTGTTTCATTTTATTTCATTAGTACTTAAGTCTTTCACCAGGTAACTTTGATCAAATTAGTTCAAATTGCACCTTCAGACTATGGCCATGCCACGTGTTCGATCTCGTCTGATCTCGGAAGCTAAGCAGGGTCGGATTTGGTTAGTACTTGGATGGGAGACCACCTAGAAATTCCAGGTGTTGTAGGCATAAAAAATAAAAATAAAAAAACAAGTTGTAACTTCAGTGGAAAAGATTGTTGGGTAAAATAGTATGCTCACTGGTAGGTTTCAACACTTTAAACGGACATAAAATTATGCCTGTCTGAGTACTGAGTTTATGAGCTAACATATATCGCCTATGATTATACATGTTTTTTCCTTTGGTTAACAGCATGTTTTGACATTTAACAGTATCTCAAACATAATACATGTTCATTAAATGTCTGTGGAATGACTGTTTAAGAAGGAGAGTTCTAAATTTTTTTGGTATAATGTGTTATATAAAAAAAATGAGGTGATAATACATCTAGGGACAGGATTATATAAATCCATTGGATAATAACTATCTCATGCCAGGAAAATTTTTAAGATTTACCTTTAATACAGCCTCACAATAACTATTAGAAAGAATTTTGAAAAACATTTTTTGTAGTTGTTTACCAAAGGTAATTTCTTTTGCCAACTGTCTTATCATTTAACAGAGGTTGAAAGGGTGGGGTAGGAGAAGGACAGTGAGAAAAAGGATATTGAAAATGATTGAGAAAGTGTCTTCAAACTCCAAGATTCTACAGTTCTAAAATATTTAAAGTAAAACAAATGAAAATTGTTAACTGGTTCCTAAGATGAGTATTATCAATATCAGCTGACTATATTTTACTTGTTTGCATTTTAAAATAAAACATTTTAAGTTAATGCTCAACCTATAAATTTATGTTTTTAAAGTTATATACTATGTTATTTTTAAGGTTTGATGTTAAATTTAAATTTAAGATAAATGTATATACTACTGTTTATTGCTTTTAAAATTGAGGCACAGTTGAATTTAATTTGGAAAAGAGATGATGACTTTATTTTGTAGCTAACATCTAGTTGATAGTATATAGGTGTTTTCCAAACAGTTTTTCTCCCTCTAAAATTTTAAGAGATAGGGAAGTAAGGTTTGTTATATTTTATCTAGAAATACTGAAAGAAGGAAATTAGTTGATCTATGAAAAAATGTTTGTCAAAGATTGTTTTATTGAAATGCCGTTTCACAGATCAGATTCTTGATTTTTTCTGCCGTTTTAACTCACATATATATGCAAATGAAAAGAACATGAAACCTTTTTCTTACGTTTTCCTACATCTAAATGCAAACTGCTACTTTGAGTCTTGCCACATTTCTTTTTCAGCTACCTTAATCTTTCATGAAATTAAAATGGAAAAGCTTCATCCTGAATAGTATAGCTGGAATTTGCATTATTCAAAGTTAATTTATATTTCAAAAATTTCTACACATAAGCTGGTGCCTGAATTTTTCATAGAAAGTTCACTTTTAAAAAGTAAAGAGTGGACTTAATTTAATACATTAAATACAGTGTTTACATGCAGGAGACATACAATTAAAAGAACTTCTATTATTCTACCTCATTTCTGAATGTAACAGTTTGCTATATAAGTCAGGTGGCATTGAATTTATAAATAGCATTCAGGAAGATGCAGCAGGTAGGCTGGAACATTGTCGTGAATATAATCAGACCACCCTAACCTGGGAACACACAGCTTTAGTAGAAAAGCTTTCTCTAGAAATAAGAATAAACATCGTCTGTTGCTACATCAGATACAGTCTCACCTACTATGTCAGATGTTTGCTAAGAAATTAAAAAGGCAGGTATATTAGGGTTTCCAGAGAAACAGACCATTAAGATATACACATGTATGGAATAAGGAATTGGCTTACATGATTACAGAGGCTTAGTAGTCCCAAGATCAACAATCAGCAAGCTGAAGACCCAGGAGAGCCAGTGGTGTAGTTCCAGTCTGAGTTTGAAGGCCTAAGAACTGGGAGAGCTGAGGATATAAGTTTTAGTCCAAGGGCAGGAGAAGACCAATGCCCCAGCTCAATTAGTTAGGCAGGCAGTATTCACACTTACTTAGTCTTTTTGTTCTGTTTAGATCTTTAATTGACTGAGTAAGACCTACACATGTTAAAGAGGATAATTTGTTTCACCTAGTGTATGGATTCAAATGTGAACCTCATCCAGAAATACCCTTATAAATATACCCAGAATAGTGTTTGACCAATATCTGGGTATCCTGTGTTCTAGTCAAGTTAACATGTAAAATTGACCATCACAGCAGGAATCCCTGTCAGTCTGTATAAATATTGGACAGATCTAGTAACCCTAAAGTTGCCTGAAGTTTTTGCGCAAGAGTAGCTATATAAATCACTTTTGGCAAGAAGCTGCTTTTTCGTTTGAGAAAGAAAACTTCAAGGACCTTTTAGTTAGGGAAAAACAATGCCTTTATTTTACTCTGAAATGTAGAGGTTACAGTTTTTGTTCTAATGAGAAAGTTGGGGCTTTTATAGAGATGCTGAACAGGAGAAGGTTCTTTTTTTGTGCAGAACAATACATTGGATGGGTAAACTTTGGAAATATTATGGTAAATGAAGCATGCTGAACACAAAAGGCCACATACCATATAATTACATTTATATGAAGTATCTAGAATAGGCAAATCCATAGACAGAGAGAGAAAATTAATGGTTGTTAAGGGCTGGGGGAAATGAGGCTTCCTTTTGGTGTAATGTAAATATTCTGAAACAAGATGATAATGATTGTTGCATACAATTGTGACTGTGCTATGTATCACTGAATTGTATACTTCAAAATGATTAAGGTGGTAAATTTTGTGTTATATGTATTTTGCCATTATTTAAAAAATAAAAAAATTAGTTTGAATTTAAGAATTCAAGCTCCTAGGAATGAGTTCAGAGTCAAGAGGATCTAGTCCTCTTCATAGGAGGTAAGCTGGCTTCTACAATATGGTGGAGGGAAGTTGGAGCTTATGGAAGAGAAATCAAGCATGTGACTCACTATGAAACGATATAGCAAATTGACTTTATCAGAAGTGATTTCAAAGATCATTTTGATTCTCTTTTACATAATGAATGTTTCTAAAACTAAGTAGCTTAAAACAACAGTTACCATTTCTCATGATTCTATAGGTTGGTTGGTTGGTTCTGCTTTAGTAAGTGTCCCTGGAATCACTTGTGAAGCTGTATTCATCTGGGAAATGCACGGATCTAGAGAGTCAGACGATCTCATTCATACTCTGGGACCTTGGTGCTGGCTGCTGGCTGAGGCTCCTCAGCTTTCCTTCACAAAGCCCCTCTTTCCCTATGGTAATTCATCCTCCAGGACCCCCCAAGTGATCTCATTGTGTAGTAGGATACTTGGATTTTATAACCACATAGTAGCTGAGTTCCAAGAAATAGGAAGCTAACGGTCTCTTAAAAGCTAGCCCCAGAACTAGCACCATGTCGCTTCTATTCCACTCTGTTGGTCAAAGCACATCACATGTTCAGTTCATATTCAGGGAGAGGAGAAATAGACTCCATCTATTCATGGGAAGAGCAAAGTGTTCATACAAATATGGAATGTTTAGTATCCTTTTTAAAAAAAATTATTTATTTTAATTAGTTTCAAGTTTATAGTACATTGGTTAGACATCTCTAGAGTTCATAAAACAGTACCCCAATTGCTCCCTGCCTCCCTTGGCCCTCCATGTAGCCAACATATTAATGCTAACTGCATTCCCTATGCCATGCTCCCCATCTCTGTGACCATCTATCAACTACTAATTTTTAGTAACCTTTTATTCTGAAAATATCTACCACAAATATTCTGTTTTATATTTTCCTTTTTAGCTTCATAATTTCATCTCCAAACCTTCAGTATAGTAAGTTAACATTATGAAGATTTTTGCTTGCTGTGCTTTCTTGAATTATGGATGTAAGGAGAAAGAGCAAAATGGCCACAGTCATGGTTACAGGAAGCAAGGGGAGACCTTCAAGAAATGGAAAATCTATTTGAGGGAAAAAAGTTGGCAAAGGTCATATGTGAAGAGCATAATAGGTCTATTGAGCATGCAAGTATTTTGTAGGAATTCATGGAAAAATTAAAGGAGAGCACAATAAAAGAATGTCCTTAATAATTAAGAATTGAAGTCCACACTAAGTTGAGGGTATTAAATTTAAAAAATAAAAAATAAAAAGGTTTCTTAGAACTAGAGAATGTAAAATCATACATTATATAGGGATAGCGAACAAAACATTGAAACCTACTTCAGCTGGAGAGAGGAGAAATAAAAGATAACCACCAAAAGACAGAAGGTCTCCACTGGAATAATCATGGCACCTCTCATCACTATTCAGAGGATGCTCTATATTGAAAAAACAGCAGTTGTTTCTATGATTCTGTTGACAAGATACAGTGAAGATTTGACTTCGAATGTTATCAGAGTAGTAGAGGCAGAGTATCATGAATGGGATATTTATTCTAGAGAGGCAACATAAATGGCTGAGAATTGATTTCTAACCTAATTCATATTGTTCAATCACATAGAGTACATTCTTCTCTTTATTTCACAATACTGCCTCCCTTGGAGACCCAGTTAAAATTTTGCTTTTAGTAAGTTATCCTTAAAACATATAGTCCTCATACTATAGTAACAAGGAAATTGCCTTTAAGAACATTGGATAAACTTCCTTAATATAAAACAATGATTAAGAAGGAATTATGATCAAGAAGAAATTTTAGGTTAAATATTTGGGTCATAATCATATTATTGTCTTTCATTCATAGAATTTCCATTATTACAAAAATATTCTTTTAATTTTGTTTATGTTTCTAGGTCAGTTACTACTTATAAAAATATTTTCACATTTGCTCTGGTCTATTTTTGTTATTGAAAAACAGAGTCGCTATTATTAGAGCTAAGATAAATTAATACAATGATATTTTAGAGATATCTGAACTCAATATGAAAATAATAGTAAATTAATAGTAAATCAATAATTTATATAATATAATTTGGCTTTGTATGAAGTCATTTAATTGTCACTAATATCTAGAAGGCAGAGAAAGAAATTAATGTCATTTGGTATTAAAAGTAGCACAGTGTCATCATTTTTATATAATAAGCAAAGTTACTATGCTTATTTTTAAAAGGACGTGTCTGTTAAAAGCTAGAAAAAAGTCTGAGCTCTTTATTAGAAGTACAATTTTTTTTCTTATTAGAAAAGGATTCTCTGGTAATTTTTTACTTTTAAAATAAAAATTCTAAAGTGGCCTCTATGGAAGGGAAAACTATCTCCTGAATTCAAGTTATATAAAACATTCATCAGTGGTAAAATTTATCATTATATAATGAGCACAACCCATCAGAGCAGACAGTGGCCATCAGCTTAGAACAGGAAGCTGGCAACCCCCTTCTGTGTCTAATATTACTGTTTTAAATGATGAATTTAGGGGAGAATTCCAGGATGATGAGAGAGAATTCGGGAGTTGGGAGTGAGATGTAGGGAAGTGATTATCAGTGAGAATGGAGATCTTTACATATTTTAATAATCTGTGTGCTTGTATGATAGAGAAATATTTGAATTCCAGTTCTAACTTTTTTTTTCTTCTATTTAACAAACGCTGTTCTAGTTTGTAGTTTAATAGCAAAGAATAATATCTAGTTTTTGGTTTCTAAAAAAACTTAATATCTAGCTGAAGGAAAGGGGCTAAAATACATAAAGAGCCAAATAAATTTTATATATAAATACAAATTGTTTGGAGCAGATTAAAAGTATCAAATAAATAAGAGAAGAGAGAGATCTCTGGAGCCTGGAGTAATTGGGAAGTTACCATGAAGAAGCTGAAACTTGAGCTTAAATTTGAGAGGTAGGTAGGGTGTAAAATCCTGGGCGCAGAAAAGGATAGAGGTAGAACATTCCTCAGGTAAGAAGAACAAATTAGTACCATAACAAGGATGCTCATGTCTTTAGTGAGCACAGGGGCAATCTGTAGAATGGTCTGTGTAGAGTACTAATGGCTCATGTGTCTGCCATGTTAACTCATTATATTGATGTTAGGAATATTTTGACAACTCTGTATAGCAAATCAATGAACTTTAAGGTTTATTCATTTTTATTATCAAATAATATATGACAGATTAGTCATTCGCACTCTAAATCTGAGCCACATTCCTTCCAGATCCAAATCCTCATATGAAAATATCCTCTTGATTAAAATAGCCTACTCAAAATGGCTACCAGAATCAACTCTAAAAAAACCTGTACTCTAAACTGGACTGATTTTCTTAAAAGGCTAAAGTTAAAGAGTCAAGCCTAGAGCTCATTTTTGAAATCCATTTCTGGGTCAAGTACAGTACCTATTGAGAAACACAGCACTAGAAGAAGGTATCCATTTGTACTTCTGTTTGTACTTCTTTAGTGGAAAGAGAAACACATGTAAAGTAAAATTAAGCAAGCAAATGAAAATAAAACAGTCTTAATTTCCCTGTCCAAGCCTCTAACTTGCAATTACAAAATACTGAGGTATGTTCCTTTAAACAAACAATGGTTCAATGGGTTATAAGATATTTTTGAGATAAAAATATATTAATTATAGCAGAAGGTGGATAAAATAGGTGAAAATATATAGATTTTCCTTCAGCTTTTAACAACATCATACCTATGATAATCTAAATTAAAACAGCGGTGGTATGCTTTTGAGAATTTTATATTCATCCTTTTCATATTTTTAATCTATATGCAATGGATGAGTCAATCTTATGACTTATGGCTACATATTGATTCTTAGGTATATAACTTTTCTAGTACAAGCAGATACTACCAGAAATGTTAAAATGTACACTTAGACATGTTCAGGTTATTCCTCACTCATTTTGTCTATCCTGCTGACCCTCTTTGCTAGCCATGTGTGAGTTTCTGTAATGATAAGCAGTTTATTTAACAAGTCGTGGAGACCTAACCAATCAGAAGAAATCCAGCATAAAAAAGTGTGACTGTACTGGTGCAAAACAGCTGACTATCAGTCTTTTATATTTTCTCGCTAAATAGCATATGATAAGAGTCACACGGAATAAACTATTCATGGCAAGCTGTCTTTATCTGGATTAATGATACCATGTATAATCCTTAGGAAAATATTTGTTATCCTTTATGATTAATTTATAAAATCAAGGAAACATGAGAATTCCCCACGCCTTTTTTTCCTTCTTTCTTCCTTCATCCTTCCTTCCCTCCCTTCTGTCTTCCCTTCCTTCCTGCCTTTCTTTCTTCTTTTTCCATTTTTTTAAATGTCTGGAAATCATCTTTATGATTATTCAGTGCTACCATTTTCACACTTTTTATTTCAGTGTGAAATTTTATTCAAGTGAAATCTTCCCCAGAAGCCTAGTATGTGTGTGTATGTTTGTATGTATTGTGTGTATATATACACATGTTTGCATGTATGTGTATATATGTATATATGTATATACAGAGAGAGAGAGAGAAAGAGAGAGAGAGAGAGAGAGTCAAGAGTTGTTCTGATTAAAGAATACAAGCCTTAGAATTCCTGAGGTTTCATTCACTATATCTCCCACTCTATTGTGAGTAAAAGGAAGGCATCCTCAAAACTATGTAAAAAATAATTTTTGATATATTTGAAGACAAAAATAAGATAAGGAGAAGAAAGGTGTAAAACATTCAAGTTCTGACAGCCACAATACTGGGATAAGCCCATACTGATCTAGAGTTTGATCAAGTGGAGCAGAGAGTCCAGTTTTCACAACCATAATGGACATCATGGTAATGACACTGTAGTAAACCAACTTCAATGCAATGTAATGAAATGCAAATGAAAGAAATACTAATAAGTGAGAAAATAAACATGATCTTGTGAGATTCAACTTGATCTTGTGACGTTTTGGGTGGAGTTTAGGAAGTACTTGAGAAGGCAAAAGTTAAGACCATGGAGAAAATGGCATATAGAGGAAATAAAAGAAATATGTTGATCTTGACGTCTGACAGAACCAGTCTGTTTCTCTCTCCCTATTGTGGTCTCGAGTAATTAACTGTTTACTTTTCCTGGTTACTTTCCTAGGAATAAATGAAGATTTGGACTTCAACATTATTTCTGGAAAAGTTTCTGAAATAAGTAAAGACTTGAACCTACATCTTCTTCTTGGCATAATTGTTTCAGAATAGTCAGCAGTAAGGCTTATTCTAGTAAAACTTTTGGGCTTTAAAGGAAATGGGGTGAAAGTCTGTTAGTGTCTAAAGTCTTTTAGGCATGCAGGAAGAAATGTCAAGTGACATTCAAGGGAGGAAAGAATATTGAAGCCAGGCTTTTTGACAGCAATGTTTTCTGCTATAAGACAAATAACTAATATATGTAATATACTCAAAGAAAGATAATATGAATTAAGTATTTCATATTCAGACAAAATAACCTGTAATATTAAAGACACAGTCTAATGATCATGAACATGCAAGAATGCAGAGAATATTATTCTAATCGAAGACTGTTTTTTGGATAACCAAAGTTGCTGAAGAGTGATTAGCATTACTACTGGTGGTGAGCATCGAGTATATACTTGACTAGAACCAGCACAGACGTGAAAAGAAGAGAGATGGTAAAGTATATGATGATTATATGCTCTGTAGATTTAGTAAAATTATTAAAGATAGAGGAGGAGAGAGAAAAATCTTTCTAATTATAGAAAAATAAACCAAAACTGAGAAAGGCAAACTAAACCAGATGATATTGTCAAAGGATTGAACAGAAAAGTCTTTCTTATAACTGAGGTCAAACTTATTAATCATGCCAAAAACCCAAATGGCATAATTTGTCAAAATAAAGCAAATAATTTTCAGATTGGCTAATGAAACAAAATCTAGTAGTATGAGTTATAATAGACCAACTAAACACAAGTGATTCAGAGAATTAAAAAAAAAAATGTGGACCTGGTCATATTAGACAGAAGTAAGTAAGAAGAAAGTAAGGTATGCAGTCTAGAGTCTAGATGACTTACAAGGTTTGAGTTAAATAAAAATGCAGTAAGGGAAACAATGGATAACAATTACATTGCTAAATGCTTAAATTTATAATGAAGATAAAACACAGAGATGACTTTTATAAAATAAAAACTGTAAATCTCAGACTAGGTTAAAGAACAAACATACTCTTAGACAATAATTTGAGGGCAATTAGTTGGGAGAGGATCCAAAAAAAGCACCCAGAGAGCAGTGGGAAAGTAGTATAGGGAAAGTAAGGAAGCCCATAAAAAGTACATTATCAATGATTGCTGTATAGACAGCTGGAGCTCATCCCTACTAGGATGCTGGCAGATAGTGTAAAACAACTCAGGTCACAACAAGGATAAGATACCTGGGGTGCTTTTCCTCTAACTCACATCTGGCATTGCTCCAGGGGCTGCTCTTATGGTATTAAGTCTCTCATAAAGGCTGAAAGGCAGGTGGTCACAAGTATATACCAATGCCATTGGTATATATTTGGGGTAGTAGGTGGTAAAAGGATGTATTCAGAACAACAGTATTAATAATAGAACACCTATATCTGTACAAATTACATCAAATGGACAAGAGAATATGTAGAATATGATTTAAATACAAGTCATAAAATATATTTGTATATATATATGTAGGTTATCTACCAATCAATCATCTATCTATATCTCTCATCTATCTATCAACTATCTATCTATCTATCTATCATCTATCTATTTATCTTTAAATATAAAAGTAGAGATCAGAAGATAAGGTAATTGGCCATAATGATATTTAGGCCACAAAAAGATCTTCAATAAGTAAATCCAAAAATTAAAAGCTATATAAAGATTGACATAAATATTATTTTTATAAATAGAATAAAATTAGAAATGAATAATGAAAAAAAACAAGGAATCTATCAATTTTACTGTATGAAGAACATAAAACAATATTTTGAGAAATGATTGTAAAACATGTTTATGAATTGAAATACAATATTATAAAAATTCAATTATTCTGTAAAGTATATAAACAATGCAATGACAAGCACAATTGCAGTGGAGCATTTTGTAATCGTTCAGAATCATTTTAAATGGCACATGGTTATATTGACAATTTTTTAATTGCAAAACATATAGAAAAGTGTGTCAATCTTAAATATATGTCAGTCTCTGCTATCAAAGAGAGTAACTCACTACCTTGTTTAGAATACAAATGTCAATAATATAAACTAGAGAACACAGGAACAGATTCTAATAAATTTGAGAATTTAGAATTTAATATATACTTATATTTATGTTTAAGAATATATGTGATATATTTAAAATTTGACATGAGAAAAGCAGCATTTCAATTCAATGAAGGATATTTATTTAATAAATGTATCTAACACAACGTCATCAAAAAGAAAATACAACTTCCATCTAACCACAGTATTGTTATGGCTATCATAACCAGGAACCATAAACTGGGTAGCTTAAACAAAAGAAATTTATTGTCATAATTTAGAAGGCTGTAGTCTGAGATCAAAGTGTTTGGAGGATTGATTTCTTCTGAGGGCTGCGAGGAAGAATCTCTTTCATACCACTCTCCTAGCTTCTAGTGGTTTGCTGGCAATCTTTGGTGTTTCTTGGCTTATAGATGCGTTACCCTGATCTCTGTATGTTCATATGACATTCTCACAGTGTGCATGTTTGTCTTTTCACATGACATTCTTTTATAAGGACACAAATCCCATTAGATTAGAAATCTACCCTACTCCGGTATGACCTATAACCTAATTACATCTGCAATGACTATTTCCAAATAGAGTCATGTCTTAAATTACTAGGGATTAAGATTAGAAGGTATGAATTTTGTGAGGATGTAATTCAACCCATAACATTGCATATACAAAATAAATTTTAAATGCATTAAATGAAAATACCTTAATAGAAAATAAGCAAATATTTTAAAAAGAAAACTATTAGAAGAGCAAATCCAAATTACCAACAAATACTTGAAAAAGGCCTATCCCTACTAGTGGTCAGAAAAAGTATCATTAAAGTAATATTTTTGACATTTATGTTACACTTACTTGATAAAATTAGAAAAAAATTGTTGACAACTTTGGCAAGGATATAGGTAAAAGATTATTCTCAGATATTGTTAGGAGAAAATTTGATGTTTATAGCGTCTAAAAAATCACCTAGTAACTTCATTATGATTTTAAGTGAACATCCTTCTAATAATGCCATCTTTAGGAATCTATTTCTAGAATGAAAACACCAACATATATCAACATTTGAATGTTGACTTTGTACTGCCTGTAGTGGCAAAAAAACAAAACAAAACAAAACAAAACAAAAAAACAAAGTAACTATTTTGTAATAAGTGTATTCTTGAACATTTTGTAGTCTGTTCATACCATGGTATATTGAGGTGATTACAATGAATGGTATAGATCAATAACAGCTAGCTTGGATACTGAGTTAAAAGAGAAAAACAAGATACAATATAAAATAATTATAATTTTATGAAACAAATAGAAAATACACAACTTGTATATTTATATGCACATTTATATATTATATATGAAATTCTTAAATATGTAATTTCTAACAATATAAGAAAGCATGTAAACCAAAGCATACCAAGTTGTGAATATTTTATCCCTAAGATGGATAAAAGATAGATGAGGCACAGGTAAAAGTGGGAGAGAGATAAGAAGTAAGAGATAAGATAACAGATAAGAGATAAAGGTAAAGAGGAAGAAGAAAATAAAATTATGTTTATTTTAAATAAGTATATAACTTATAAGCTATGAGATCAACAGTAAAGGCTTTGAAACTAGAAACAGACACCCAAGTAGAATTTGGTCTAAAATGCTACAAAAATATTTCCCTTATCTACACTCCCTAAGAATTTTTTACTCAATACCTTAGAGAAGAATAACTGAAAACAGATATGATAGCTTTCAAATAATTTATTTTTAATGATTGTGCTGGGTCTTTCTGTCAGCCAGGCACCATTCCACTATGCTTATCTAAGAATGCAAATTGTGTTTGCCAGAATCTTTTCTCCTACCAGATGATTCAGATTTATCAACCAGAGGATCGTATGAGAGTAGAAGCAGAAAAAGTAGAGCCATCATTCTCAGCAGGCTATCAACCACAGTGGCTTCAGCAGCCGTTGTGGCCTCCCTCAGAGACCACTCCATCAGCTCTTACTTTATAATTGTATGCATCTTTTCAGAATCTCCTCTGAGCTTGGGCTCCTCCACTCACGTTCTAGTATTCTGGCAGTGATTTCACACTTGACTCTCTCTCTGACCTTCATGCCAGCTTTCATAATCTTTGATGGTGGTAAATTCCCTGACTCTCTCAGTTCTTCCTATTCTATGTTAAACTCAAGTGCATAAGGTGACATCTCTTTTCCTGACAGAGCCCTGGCTTATAGAATTGCAAAAAAAAAAAAAAAAAAAAAAAAAAAAAATATATATATATATATATATATATATATATATATATATATATATGGCACAATATGGAAGATTCTCATAAAGAAAAGAAGCTGAAATTAAAATAGTAATCATAATAGAAGAATCAGCCGGTGGTTGTGTAAGGTCAGGATGATGGCAGCAGCCATCGCAGAGTGAGGCAATGGGAGTATATTGCACTGTCAGTAAATAATTGAAAAACAATTATAAACCAGCCAAATTTCTTTCTACTTTTTACTATTATCATGAACTCCATGATTCTAAACTGTGTCAGTGATTAAAACCCCCTTCCCCCCAAAAAAACCCTTCCTCTCTATAGGACTGGCCTTTTTCAACCCTCTCTCCCCTTTTGGAATAAAAAAAAAAATTATGAATCAAATCACAATATGCAAATTATCTAAAAAGATATAGAAAGTCCTTGCGAATTTGAACTCAACTGTAAATTATTTAAGTGATGTCTACATAAAACATGTAATAATCAGAGGCGATTATTAGGAAATTGTCAGGCAGAGAACTTGGAAAAAATAGACATAAAGATAAACAATATTTATGTTTGGGGGAATCCTAGTTATTGAACTGTTATTTTGGTAACAAGGTCAAACTTAGTGAGAGTAGATTTGTAGGATTTTAGTAGATAAAGTTAAGTATTCATCTTGAGTGACAAAACTATCCAGATTGTGAGAATAACAAAGTCATCTTAACATAATGTTAAAAATATTCCATTCATATTATTCTCCTTATTTCATGTTCAACAAGAACCCTACTGATTATAATTTATCTAACTAAGTAAATATGCCTAAATATTGAAGGCACAGATCATGCAGACAGAATATTCTGGACTTGAGTAATTTCTCATTCAAGTAAAAGTAAAAATTTTCATTCTTTGTTTTATGTTAGTAATAATCACTCACCTAGCCGGGTTATCCTCAGAAATTAAAGAGCAAAGGTGTGGAAATTCAACGATATGTCCTTTCTTTTAGAAAAGCTTTAGCTAGTTTTTACAGAAAATACTATCCAAGCTAGAATCTGGATTTTTCCAGCTGCTAATTCTGTGCACTTCCTATTACATTGTGTTGCTATATATTATCCCGACATGTTCTGTGGAATAAAGGTGTTATTTTTAATTTATGTCTTAAAAAGCACTTGTTTGCCAAATAATATAAAAAATGACCATGTATATATTTTGAGAGGCAAAAAAAGAAAAAAAAAACAGTGATTAAGTTCACTTATTATTTTAGAATATTATAAATGAAAGGTCATATCCAGTTTATTTAGCAAATGTAGCAGTCTTTTGAGTCAAGCACTACAATAGCTTCTGATTTCAAAGAATAAGGGAATATGAGTATAAAGGAAAATAATGTTTTTTATATCTTTGATCACTTATGAATGTGAGGGCTTCCTTTAGGAGCACCAAATTTTAAGATCTAAATTGGGTCTGCTTTGCTCAAGGAAGTTTTACACCAGGCTTCCTTTGTCTAAATTTTTGATTACTTTTTATCCTTTAATCTTAACACAGCCACTCTCCTCTTGTTTTTGTTTTTTTTTTTTCTCATTCTTGTTCTCTGGAACATAATATATCCCACATTTAATGGGTAAATATTCTGGAAAACAGCCCTAATATCTGTTTCACCATTACTTATGACATTTCCTATTTATTTTATTTAGCTAAAATTCTATTTGTGGTAAGAAAAAAAAGATCACTCAAACCAGCTAGTAAAGAAGATAAGAATACAAGAGGAATTCACCGGAATCATCATATGGCAACTTCAGTGAGACAGGACTCACTGGAAATGGAAATTTGGCAAATGGTCTTTTCTTCTTGTTTCCTCTGTTCCTCCAATCTCTGTTTGCTAATGACTGGCTTCCTTTCTTTGCCTTTAGAAGATACCATGGCCTTTGAGGCTAGTAGATGAAATCATATAAAAACACCATTTTTAATGTAAAAAAATTAAAGTGTTGGCAATGCCATGGAGTTCAATCAAATATAGTGCCTAAGATTAAAATCTGTGCCTGTGTGATCTTGAGCAACCCAGTGCCTCAGTTTCCCCAGCTGTAAATGGGCATAATAATAGAAAATAACTATTCTGGTTGCTTTGTAAATTACATGAACTAATATATTTGAAGTAGTTAGAACAGTTTCTAATAACATTTAAGCACTACACAACGTGTTTTTATTACAGTTTTTACTACATTTCTCACTTGCTATAATGGCTCAGCTTGCACATGAATATTGAATGATTAAGACTTTGGCTCCATTTTATGGTACTCTTTCCCCTATTCTCTAATACTACTAGATTCTACCTACATCCATTTTCTTCACTTTCTCCTCATTTTTACATTTCTAGCTTTATATCTGTTTTGTGAATGCCTATGAATTTGCCGATCTTAGGTCACTAACCATCACTTGTACCATTTACCAGTAAGGGTGGAGGTGAAATAAAAGAGGTGACATGAGTCATACAGTACCAAGCATGGTCACCTAGATAGTAGGTTATATGGGTGCCCAGTTTCTCTATATTCAATAAAATATATTTCAAAAACAATCAAGCACAGTATCAAAAACAAATAAAAACACATTGGAAACAATGAAGGCATCAAATAATAGTAAGATATCTCTAATATAAAGAAAAACAAAGAAAACATTATAATTTAGGTTTGTATATTCAGCAAAAAAAATACTCTAAAAATAAAGGCAAAACTAACATGTTTACAGATAATTGAGAGATAAATTTTGTTGAGAAAATTTCTGTTCAGGACCTGAACCTGAATTAATAATAAAAGAAAATTACCAGATGATTTTACTCATAAATTTTATTAAACGTTTAATGATGACATAATACCAAAATTGAACAACTCTTTCAGAAAACAAAGAGAACATTCATTAACATGTTTTATTAGGCTACCATAACCCTGATATCAAAACTCAGATACTGTAACCGTCATATAAAAACCTGATGACAAGAAGCATTTAAAAAATAAAGACACATAGGGGCAAAAATTCTCAACAAAAAATTAGCAAATAGATTTCAGTAACACATAGAAGGACAATATATCATGCTCGAGTGGAATCTATCTCAGAAATTCATGGTAATTAATTATTAGAAAACTTTACTGCAATCGAATACCTTCTCAGCATAAAGGGAAAACGTGTATGTTCCAACAGAGGGAGGAAAATCAATTCTCAATATCAATTTATGATATATGTTTCAGCAAAATAGGAATAGGAGGGAATTTCTACAACCTGATAAAAGACATATACAAAAATCACATTATATTAAATGGTGAGATAGTAAGTGAAGTTAGCAAGATCACAGAGTACCAGGTATATAAAGTGTTTTATATCCTAGTAAATAAAATTTAATAATGTCTTTGTGAAAATATCAAAATACAAAACAAATAATAATAATAAAATTAACAAAGCTATTGTCATAATGCCAAAACATTTGCCTTTTCTATATTTGCTATCTGTCATAGAAATGATCTTATAAATTAGAAAAAGTAAAAAAACACTCAAACAAAAAATAAGCAAAGGATAGAAACATACATTAAAACAGAAAGAAATGTAAATTTTAAAATGTATCAAAATATCTTCAGTAATCAAAATGATGGCAATTTAAACCATAGTGAAATATTGATTTTCAACTCTCAGTAATCAACACTGAGCAGATATGTTTTACTTCCACATTAAAAAGAATGTTTTATGTTACATAATGTTAAAAGGACTAAAATTGTTGCCACCTGAAACCATTTTGCATTTAAAGTAATTTAAGTGCTTCCCCTGATCTCTCTTATATAAGACTCTTAATTTTGTGAAATCCCATGGTAGTGTTTTATTCTGGTGCTCATTTATTTTAATGAAAATCAAAATGAATGGTAATGTCCATTCTTCAATCTTACCACATGCCTATACATATATATTTTTTCTCCTACAGATATTTTGAGACATAAGTTATTTGGAGTGCAAAATAAACATTGAGACATCAAGGTACAAGCGTGACTGTCTAGAAACTCTGGCATGAGAATTCTAGGGTTGGTGTTGCCCTTTTTTATAAGCAACAAATCAAGCCAAACATAAGACTGAGAGACAAAGTAAAAATAGTGCTTTCAGAAAGCAGCTGCATAAGTTAAGAACTATGTTCAGTTTCTTCCTCTGCGATCTTTTACTTAATTCTCAAAAAATGTATGAATTTCAGAGATTAATATCTTGGAGGGAGCAATTGGGGGAATTGTTTTATGAACTATATAGATGTCTAACCAACATACTGTATACTTGAAACTAATTTGAATAAATAAATTTAAAAAACCAAATAATATAATTGAACATTAGAGAAGAAAAATTACTTACTCAAGGTTTAGTTACTCAAATCAATTCAGGTCTTATCATTCTCCTACTAAGAAGTAAGTAAGTATCTCCAAAGATATCTTTAGCAAGAACTAAATACAAAAATACAATTACTGAGAATTGCAGCATCTTATAAAATGGACAATTATATTGCACATGTACATGAAATACATATGCCAAACTTCCCAAGCCTTAACAGCTGGTGGGAATGGGCAATATTCTGGAACTAACCATCAAACTGTACTTAGAATCTCAAGATATGTTCAACTTTCTTTGAATAACTTTCTACCACTTTCTTCTTATTAAAGTTCTTCCTTAAGGGCCTAAAAACCAATGTTCCTTGGGGTTCTGTCAGCCTGTGAGCATAGACTAAAATTACTTGAATAGCAAATGTAGACAGAGTCCAATTTCCTATCCAACCTCTACCCCGCCTCATGGGACTTTTTAGTTGCCACGTAAATCAATTGATTAAAATACAAATTCTGGAAAAGCAGTTTGTTTTTTTTTCTAGTGCATCTTGCTAGCTGATTTCTATTGTACACAAATAATGAAAAGTTACAACATATTGTTACAAACGTAATGATCTTGTGTTCTTGGTTACTAACATCAGAATGGACAAATTTTTGTTTTATTTTGGACATTGTGTTTGTTAATTGAAGAACATTGATGTTAAGAATGTTAAATAGTTCTAACATTATTACTTCATTTAAATTATTAGAGCAGTAAATGTGCCAATTGGTACACAGTGGTCATTTTATAACCACTGTTTAATTAGATCATGAGTTTTTTTTTGTGGAACACTTGATTATCAACATAAGCAGGCAAAGGCCAGCCCTTGAATAGTTTCTCCTCTTTCTAATTATATTTTGAGTTTTACAATCTGTGGTTAGGAACTATGAAATATAGGAAATAAGAGCTCCTGATGACAAACTAGGAGACCTATGTAATAATTTATTTTGTGTCTAGCTAATTTTATTTTAGATAGGTCTCTTGATTATTGGCCTTTTGTTTTCTCAGTAACAAAGGTTTATATAAACTGGACACTCCTTACCTTTCAAATATGAACTCTAACCAGTCTCTCTAACCTTTAGAAATATTTTGAGCTTCAAGAACATCCCAAACTTCTTCCTGCCTAAAGCTTTTTCACTCCTTAAATATGTATATGTTCAAAAAGTTTTGTTCTGTTTTCTTTACATGATGAGTCCTTTTCATAATTTCTGATTAAACATAATCTCTTCAAATACATCTTGTGATAAACTCATTTATGTAGATCTCTCCCTGAGGTCCCACCCTGTCCAAGAATTCTTTATTACAAGATCTTGCAAGATGTTTCTTTATTTTTTATTATATATTTATTTGTTTATTCCATTAGTCACTTTCTTCTCCAAAAACTAATTTCCACAAGAACAGAATCTAGGGTTATATGTATGTTGACTCACCTACTCTGTTCTATGTTGAATTTTTTTTAATGGAGCAACGGGGTCATGCAGGGCTATTTGGCAAATGTGAATGCAGAACCTAATTCTGACCCTCTTGGGATCATGTTTTTTTTACCATTTAACATTTGTTTTAAGATTTAGCATTATTTGTACTAAAATTACATAACTCTGAATGCTAATTTATTTATATATAATATATATTTTTACTATAATTTTTTGTAATTGTAGGAGAAATTCTGGAGTCAGAGTATACAAGAAATGTATTTGAACATTTGAATATTTCCTTCTCCATTTGTTTGAATTTCAAAAGTAATATTTGTTGATTCCATAACAATGATAATAAGATAAATGTGCTTTAATTTCCTTGTAGTTTATTTATTAACTACTTTGCTTCTTTATACATTTATTTTGCCTTTCCCACAGTATTTTGCCAATTTATACAGTTTTATCTGAATTTATTGTGTTTACTAGTTTTACTGCTACTAATTAACTCTAATTTTTTTGCCTTCATTACAATACTTTGTCATTGTGATCAGTGATATATAAACTGCTGTTCATTACTAGAAAGTATTTGTTGAATGAATACCTAAGTGAAAGAATATGACAAGATTCTCTTCCTGTCACCCATTATAACTTATAATTCTGTTTTTATTTTTATTCACCAATCAGTGATTATAAAGGAAGAGAAATGAGAAATACTTCTTAATGGTCCTTTTGTTTATTACCATCCACACCAGGAATACTTGTCCTCTTAACTGCCTGTTTTTTACATAAATGAAACCTGTACATTTAACATACCAGGTTTATTTGTATTTATCAACTCATCTACTCCCATTTAACTGTGGGTATTTACTTTTCAACAATTCATAATTATAAGACCTGATATTACTTGATAGTTTGCCCTTAGTAACTAAAATACCTTTAGTAAGTTACTTTTTTTTCTCTCACAGCTTCAATTCCATTATTTATAACATATGATATTAAACTCCTCACTTCATGGCTATTTTGAGAATTAAATAAAAGAGCAAAGGTAAAGAAACCTGACACCGCTTAACATGTAGTGTCATATTCCTATTTTAGTTCTGCATCTTCTGTTTCTTTTCTTACATAAATAATGCTTTTAAATCTCTTTAGACTTCTCCTGAAGTATTTTCATTCCCATGTAAACCATTTTTAAATATTATTTTTCCCTTATTTTCTCCATCTCTTGTATATTTTCCTTTATGTTACTCTCCTAGTAGAGACCAGATTATGTAAGATCACTTATAAGATAGAGCTTTAAAACCATTTGTATTTTATATTTCTTTTTTCCAGATAACTTCATCATCCTAATGATACTAAAATGGAAAACATTGTTTCCCTCTAGCTTATTTGGTGTATGTTATTTTGTGCATAGATCTGCAGGGAAAACAACCAGGATGGAAGTAGATAAACAATAGAACAAATGCTGGCCACAGAACTGTTTTGAGAGTGCTAGTGAATCAGGAAAAATTATGTACTTTAAAATAGAATCTACCCATATTCTCACTTCTTAGTGAACAACTTCTTGACTAGCTAACCCACTCTCTGACAGTCTTTATATTAATCTAATTCTACTTTATTCAACACATTTGACCTGCAAACACTATTGAATCATAAATAAGGCTTATTCTGTATCAGAAAGTGTTTTGGTATTCCTAATATTAATTCAATTGTTTATATTGATTCTTCTACACATTATAATACCACTCTGTATTTTCTAACATATGATACAATTTTATACTTTTAAATCAGCATGATTTTATCCTCCAAATTGATTAAATAAATCACAGAAGAATTTTTTTTTTAACAATCTGCTGCATTTCTTCATTTTTACATAGGTAGTTGTTTTTAGTATTCAGAAAAAAGTGCAAGCTTAAAGATCAGCTGCTCAAGAAGTAACACTTTCCATTGTATGTAAAGTAAAACCAAATAACAACTGGAAATAAAAGAATTGCTTATCTTTTATTCTGACAAAATACAGTTTTTTTTTAAATCGTCATTAGGAGATTCTATTACAAATCTATTTCTGTCAAATAGTTTAGAAAACATCTTAATCTTTACAATTACAAGGATGCTATTTTTTTTATTTTTTATTTTTTTTAGCAAAGCCATGCCATTCCTACTAATGTTAACAGAAGTTGTAATGGGGACAGCAGAACTTTGTATTTACATTTGATGATAGTTACACACAAACTTTTAGACTAATTTTAGAGAAAACAGATGAAATTCATTTGTGATTCACAAGGTAATCTTTATATAAAATGATTTATCTGCTTACATCCCATCTAATATTCAGACTCTTCAATATTTGATTTACGAATTAAAACTCTAAAAATGATTCTGCAGCTACATACAAAAAACAATAATCATTTTATTCCCTTCTGAGATGATTATTTGAATGTTGTTGCTTTAAAAACTGTTGGCAGTTTTATCATACGCGCTTATATAATGTAACTCATTTTCATTTTCCTTTCAATAGTTGTGCATGCCTAAGAAATACGGAATTTGTAAAGCTGGCTCAGACAAAATAATGTGTACTTATTATAAATAATGAAAATTTTTTTAGGTATAAAGGTTATGTCGAATTTACTTTTTCGCTAATATTTTAAATGTCTACAGGTTAACCATATTCAGTTGATAGTTATTTGGTTGCAAATTAATTTACTCAAATGCACTGTAGGGTAAGGTCGAGTATTTAATTTTTAAAACATATTTGAGAAAATAATTTCATTAGGCCATTTGCATTTATTTTTTTAAAAACTGTTTTACTATGAATTGGGGATGATAAAGAAAATGCTCTGAAGACATTTGGAAAGGGGCGAAGGGTTACAATTTTAATTAAAAAGTAATCTTTGGTATTATAGGCAAACAATTTTTGGTGTGAAACTGAGGTTGAGAATAAATCAAAGTGCTAAATGTGAGTCAGATTGGGTTGTCAAGGTAACTCTCTGGTGAGAAAAAGCACCCAGTAATGTGACGTATAGAAACACAATAATTGCTCTCTATATCCTAGAAATAAGGTTTGGGGTTTGGAAGTTGAGTTTGCAGGTGATCAAACTCTCCTAATAATTAAGATTTATGATTTAGAATAAAAAGACATATCTTTAAGTTTAAGGCATATCTTTTTTTTTTATCCTGAAGTATCAGCTTTTACCATTTAAATCGAGGGCAAAATAATTCATTTATGTACATAGGTTTTTTTTTTGTGTGTGTGGGGGGGTGGATATCCAAGCATAAATGAAAAAATTGTTTCCCTTAAGGACAGTAATTCCTGCAGCCCATCAATCCATGAAGCAGTAAAGGACAAATGTTGAAATTTAGTGTGTGTGTGTGTGTGTGTGTGTGTACATACATGTATGTATTTATTTATGTATATTATATATGTTATATATATTATGAGTATTGCCTAATATAAATATATTACCCTTATGAAATAGATCATTATTAGGGTCATTGAAACTGGTTCTTTGACCTTCCTTTTTCCTCATGGAAATTACTAATTTTGAAACTTCTATTTTTTAAAATTTTTCTTACATTTTCCAAATATTTTCCCTCATGTATTTCATTTACTATGTGTACCATACATAATATGCTATATTTGCTTTTCTATTTTTAACTTTATCTAAATTGTATTATTATCTGAAAATTACTTTTTTTGCTCAATATTATATTTCTGAGATACATCCAACTTGATTCTATACCTGTAAATTCAATGCATTTATTTCTGAATAATAGGATAGTCTTTTAAATTTTCTTACTTTGAAAATCTAGTGGAAGTAAAATAATATATTTTGGTTTTATTTTTTTGTTTTCTGAATTCTGCTGTTTGAGTCTCTGTTCATTTATTCATCATTCCTCTTCTATGAAAAGTATGTTTTTATTTTTAAATCATTTATCTAATGAATTGCTTTTTTTAAATTTTGATTTCAATAATGTTTATGTATTCTAGATCTCAATCACAATTTGTTTATATTTTTTGCATGGTTCTTTTTTTTTCATGTGGTGTGTTTATCTGTTAGTTTTAAAACATTTAATTGACCTTACAGTTGGTTTCTATCACATTTGACATGATCATTTACCTATTTATATATTTTTTAATTTTATTTGCTAAAATTTTGTTGAGAATTTTTGCATTGTTTTATGAGGAATATTATTATATACTTTTATTTTCTTATAATAGCTTTACTTGTTTTTTGCATTAAGGTAATAATGCTAACTTTATAGAATGACTTGAGAAGTATTCCTTTGCTTTTAAATTTTTTCAAAGTGTTTGTATTATTTCTTTCATAACTATTGAGTAGAATTCTCTGGTAAAGCCTTCTGAATTTAAAATTTTCTTTGTGCGAAGAATACAATTTATTTAATAGACATTGGGCTATTCAGGTTATCTTTTTCTTCTTGAATGATCTTTGATTGTAACTCTCAAGGAGTAGAGCTTGTAGTGATATCAGTTCTCTCATTCTTGTGTTTTACATTCTGTTCCATCTGAATGAGAGAAAATCATTCCATCAGTATCTCTTAATTTGCAATACCATCAAAATGAAATTGGATAGTATACAGTGCTCAAGATTTTGCTGCTGGGACCATGTTTGAGAAGAGTGAAGCCTGAACAAGGCATATTATAAGTTAGACAAAAGATCCAGCCAGTTTTTTCCCCCAGAAATTTTGTTTACCTATGAAATATGCCCCAAGCAAATCAGAAAAGCTCATATAGGAGGGAAAGAAACAAAAAGGGCCATAATCTTGCCAGTACATTTTTTAATTATTCTTTTCTCAAGAACCTTAATCAAGATATATTAATGGGCTATGATCAGATGCATGTGTGTGTTTAATAACTTTTACTGCTTGAAACTTTAATGCCAAACAAGATAAATTCTTCAGATTCTAGTATTTGGTATCTTTGCTCATTTGGTGCCACAGCTCTGTGCCATCATTAGTGTGTCTGCCCACTTTTATGTAGGGGTAGAACTAATATTTCTATAGGAAAAGAAAATTGTAAGTCAACATGTATTCTCAATTCAGGAGAGAGGTTCACACTAGACTACAGCATAGTGAAGTAAATATCTAGGACTCACTGTGGCTGAAGTGAGTGATCAGCATTTAGCCCCAGAGCATTTGATTAAGTGTTGAGACATATTGTCTCAAGCCTTCAACGAACTGCAATATTTTGTCCCCTTGTTATTAGTGCGTAACTGAAGGACAAAAGACAGTAAAATTATCATGTGTACATTGTCAAAATGAAGCATTGTTTTACTATAATCGTGGAATTTAACTAGAATGTTGATATTGAGTAACCCTTTTTCTTCTGGCCTCATGTTGTGAGATGCTGCTCAGTATTTTCTGTGTAATTGAAGTATTGTTAGAAAAGGAATTTTCTAAAACAAAGTCCTTTGGAATGTGCACAAATGATCAGTGTTGATTTCTATTTAACCTTACAGCTTATTGTCTATAATTAGTTAGTATAACATTTATTTTCCTTATCAGCAGATTTATTTTCTTCTGGCTTCTTTTTTCTTTATTTTTCTTCCATCCCTCCCTCCCTTCCTTCTTTTCATTTTTTCTTTCCTTTTTTCTTTCTGTTTTAGCAATGTTAATTCATACCGTTGCCTAATACATAGACAGGGAGACATGATAAAATGCCTTCACCTATGATATAGAAAAGAAAAAAACATTTCAATACTACTTTTTAATATTTATATTTGCTGTTGCTTAGAAAAATTATAGTCCTATACTACTACTGAAGAATGAATAACTAAATACAGAGATATTTTCTGTTGCCACCTGTGTGTGTGTACGTGGGTGCATAGTCCTAGTAAAAGTTTGAGAGGAAAAGAAATCCTAATATGATAGGAAGTTATCAGTTCAAATCTCTTGATAAACTTTTCAAGACAAGAATTCAGTATTTGCTCACAAATTCCTGTTACTAATACAATGCACAAAGAACTACATGTCAGAAGATATTCCATTTTGGAAAGATGATGAGTCTTATTATGTGGCTGAAATTAATTTTCTTTTGTTCAATTCATCGGCTTAAAACAGTTGTAAAGTTGCTTACAGCAATCAAGATCCTGGTGGTTTGCCAGCTGTTTTTGTAATAATTATTTTCCAATAATGTTACTGAAGTTGAGCACATTTTAGTTATCCTACTCTTTTAACATTTCTTTTAATTAAAGATGTCGTTTTCCTTTTAAAAATCTACATTGAATAGGCCATTAATATAGAATCTGAATATTAACTCTGATTCTTTTGAAGTGTTTCCTTGAAGAATCAGAAATATCATGTAAAATTTGTCAAAGATCTCATTTTGTACAGAATAATTTTAAATAAGTCCAAGTCATGTAATCAACTATTAAAGGAAATATTTCATTTAAGACATGCGTGTTCATATTGATATTTCAGGACTACATTGATAATAAATATAGAAGTTGCATATTAATTTCTTATTTTATATATTTAAATATATTCTAAATATTAACAATTTATTCATAGTTTAAATACATATAAGATTATCCTTCCAAGCGTAAGTGCAGAACACAAAGTGTTTTCTAAGAAATAGACATTAAACCTATAAATGTTTTTTTTCTCTTTTTTTCCTTAGGAAGCAGTCCCCATAAATACAGGAACTATACCTCTCTTCTTTGTCATTTTTTCTCCAATGCCTAATACATGGTATTTGTTTAATAAATATTTGTAAATACTTATTAATATGAAAGCAATCAATATTTAAAAAGGTATGCTTTTTTCTTTTTAGATGTCTTTTGTTTTTATAGGTGACTTTTAAGAGCCAATTTAATATATTTCTGTTTTAAATAAAAAAATGAGAAAATATAACCAATTTATGTTTCAAAGATAAAACATACCAAATATATTGAGAGGACTTTTATGAAACAAATGAAAAATAATAGAAGTGAGTAATAATCATGACAGGGCAGGTCAAAAAAAAACATAAAGATCTCATGCCTCACAGGGTGATCTTCTAGTTAGGCATGTGTAAAACTCTTTATACTTATAAGACTCTATCAATCCTGCCTTTGGGAACATAGTTTGCTAAAACATAAAAGCCTGGACTGCAATTGCAAAATAAAATAACTGCTTTTCTGAAAAATCTCAGGGAATGTAACCTCTGCCTGCCTGCCAGTTAATATGTATCAAAATCTGGTTTGAGAAAAATAATATTCATGGGGGATTATCTGAATGATAAGCACTGTTGTCTTATTAAGACTCTCTTTTTCTTTTATTAAATGCATTCTATCTGTTCAACAAATAAGTAAAACAGATTAGCCAACCTTAAGCATTTTGGGGGCATTCAGACAAAGCACTATAATTGAAAAAGTTTAGAGTATTATGGAAAAATATATGCTCAATTAACTAAAATATATGCTCAACTACAACAAACGGGGGTTTCAGATAAAGTGTCTCTGGAAATGTGTCATCTGAAAGAATAAAGCGTCAAGGAAGGATAGATAAATGGGCCCTAGGAAAGAGAATGATATCAACAAATGACTGGAGGTGAATAAGCAAATTGCATGTTTGATAAACTAAAAGTGCTTAAGTAATGCTTTCTTTTTATTTCTATATAATTAGAAATTATTACATGAACATTATATGTTCATTGTTTAAAAATTAGATAATTTATATATACAAAAATCAAATAAACCATTAACTCAAGTATATAAGTGTTAAGGTTTTTGTGAATAAATATGCAATAACAGAATTATGTATAGGGGCTGGGAAACAGTTTTTCTAGCTAGATAATTAATATCTTTCATATAAATTGATATTCATCTACATAAACAGTAAATGTTAAATGTATAAATTTCTTTTACTTTTCTTTTATTGTACATTTAACAAATCCCTATTGTACAAAGATTACATTATTTAACTTTAAGAAAATTACCACTTTCGGCTATAATGGAATAGCTTGTAGAAGACCAATACTTGTGCTCATAACAACTGAAAAGAAGATATAAAATTTACAAGCAAAACAGAAAACACCATTGGTTTGACGGCAGCAGAATACTGCTGAGGCAGCTATGTCTTGAGGGGCCAGATCCTGGAAAGAAGGAATGGACACTGAGATTAGGGTTCCCAGATTTAGCAAGTAAAAATATTGGATGTCTAATTAAATTTGAGTTTCTGATGAACAATGAACAATTCTTACAAAAAAGTATGTCACAAATATAGGAATTCTGTTTTATCTAATAGTCCCAAATGTTGCAAACCTAATATTCTTAAAGTGGTTGTTTTCTCAGAGCATTTGCCAAAGTTGTGGCAAAAGTCAGAAGGTTGAGAACATGGACAGAGGAAAGAATAAGGAGCAGAAAGACCAGAAGAGTTTTCTATAACATCATAGGCCTAAAGAGTAAAATATTCATAGTTGGGATTGCTAAAGGATTCAATACTTAAGGGACCAAGATTTTGGAGACAGCAGGTAAAGAGAGAATTCAATATTTTCATTTCTACATATTTGCTGATTTAGAAAGGCAGTGCAAGAGACTGCAAAGTCAAACAGAAAGAGAATGAAAAGCAGAACATAGTTTTATATTCTCTTGAAGAGTTCGGAAGACAAATATTGAAGGTCAGAAAAGCCAGAGTCTCTAGGACATACTTATTTGGTGAGTTACATACTGGACATGTGCTTCCAGGGGTCCTGTAAGTTTGCCTATAAGTTCTTACAAGAGATACTGTTTCCTGTGGGACATGAGACTTGTAAGCCAGATTGCCTCTTGAACTTGACCAAAGTGTCTTTCCTCTCACATCTTTCTGTCACTTGGGGGGCTGTGTGGACTGCAGTATGGATTCCTGTGAGGACTACTGTCATTGCTGTGGAATGTTTGACACTGCCCTACTTACATGTTGTGTTTCCTGTGCCATATGTTTTTAAGTGAAACTGATGCAAAGCATAGCCCATGGTTGTCTTATGAATAAATGTTAAATGGGACATAAAAAGATTCCTTGGTCTGCATTGCACCCATTCTTTTATACTGTTTTGAAGTTGATTGAAGATGCTTATGTGAAACTGTATATAACATTTGAAATTTTGAAAATCAGAGCCCTAATATTATTGTTTTAAATTTCTATGCCTTATATTTTTACTTTTGTTTTCATTACACATATAATTGCTATAATCATCCAAATGTGCTATTAAAGAGGGCTTTTTTAGGTTAATGTCTCTTCACATAGTATTATATTATTCAAAATATAGTGACATACTAAATATGGCCCTATGAGAATATTCATTTGAAGGGTATTTATATGGATATAAACATAAGGTGGCTTCTATTACTTCTAAAAATAATTTTAGGAAAAGATCTTTTATTCTTGGTGTATATAGCAATATACTTAAAATATTTCTTTGAATAATTAGAGATGATTTGTTTTTATAATTTGTTTTTTTCCTAGGAAATAAGACATTTTTTAAAAGCCAATCAAATTATACACTAAACAGAATATATATGTAGCTTTTATAAAGTAAATATAAATATACCTTTTATATATCAATAAATATTTATAGAATCTTCATCTCCAACTTTAATTCTATAGTTCTGGCATACACTTTAAATATGAAATGGTTTCACTCTAAAGTACATTTTTATCTATCTATGATATAAAATATTACATATAAAGTACAGGACATGGTGGAAGATTAATTACAGTGACTTTTTTTTAGATTTGTAACATTACAAAAATGTGTAGATGTTAAATTAAAAAATTATAGAGTTTAATTTGTTTTCATAATTGATAAGATAGTAAGAGTTTTACTTAATTATCGCCTTCATTGTTTTTCTTGATATAAAAAGGTTTGAATTTTACTAGGTCTTAGACAAGTGTCATCTTCTAGGGCCTACTAGAGAATAAATTCTTTTGCTTAGAATAGGAGTATGGGCAGACATAAGGGAAGTTATGACAGTTTCAATTGGTTCACCAATACCAACCAGATTCTTTTTATTACCTAGATTGATTTGAGGGTAGCAGGAGCAGGAAAGTTTATAAAAGGACAGAAAATATACTAAGTACAATTGTTATTTTACAAATTGTGTTGTGAAAGTAGTCTACCTGCATTGATTATCCTGGTATAAAAATGGCTATGCAGTGGACCATAAAGAAAAGTGGGGCATGTTAAAGAACTAGGCTTTCAGGTTTGGGCAGCACTGATGTTGGGCAGAGGTCTTTATTAAATACTTGAAAGGAAAGGAGAATGTTTTCATCAGAAGGGAGTTTGCACTTTGTGATATTTTGAGTTATTTATTCAATGTGGTATTTTTAAGGCACTGATACTACATGCAATATTAGGAACTAAGGCAATTATAAAGATGAATTATTTTCCATAATGGTTACACCAGTTTATATTCCCATCAACAGTGTACTGTAATGAATACTGGAAATTTGCAAAGAGAGTAGATTTCATGTGCTCTTATTACACACACACACACACACACACGCTAATTACGTGAGATATATCAATTAGCTCTACTGTAGTAATCATTTCACTATGTGTGTGTATAAATATATACATATATATATATATACATATATCAAATTATCATATCATGTCCCTTAAACATATACAGTTTTTATTTTAAAACTTAAATAAAAGATCTCATTGTAAAAAGATGAATTGAACATAAACCCTACCACTGAGAGGTAACCTTACTACTTCACTGTTGAATGAGACACAAATGAATGGGGTCTTTCAGATCAGAGCTGAGAAATTGATTAATTCTGTTTAAAAGAAAGTCTTTTGAGTTCCATTTGAACTCATTAATGAAGGCTAAGGTAAAGAATGCACAATGATTCGATGCATTATTTTCAGACATCCTTGAAAACTCATACAGCTGTAGACAGAGATCTTTGTAAACAAAAATGCTCCTTCAGGTATTAGGTATTCATTTTTCAAGAAATGTTTCATTGAACACCAATTATGTGCCAGGCACTATTTTATAAGTACTAGAGATACAACTAGGAATATTATAAACATTGTCCTCATGAAACTATATTCTCGGGAGAGAGACAACTAATCAACCAAAAGGAAAATGCATCATAATATAATTTCAGATTATGATAAATACTACACGTAAGAGAAGGCAGAGTAAAGATTTGTGATTTACTTTAGCTGAGATGATCGGGAAAATCTCTTTGAAGAGAAACCTGAATGACAAGGAGACAAGCAAGTGAGGATGTGGGAGAGTATTCCACACAGTACGAACCACATGTTGAAGGATGCATTAACACTGCCTTTCTTTATACTTTTGAACTTTTAACTTTGGAAACCAGTTAACCTTAAAACTTTAGATACTTCTTCAAAAAGTTTTCTCCTAAGTCTTAGTTTTCTGAACTGGCAGCTCTTACACAAACAAAGGCAGTTCTCTTTTGTACTAATTACTCTGTCTCTTAATCACTAATTACCTCTATTTGAATCAGATTTTTTCAGTGTTCACGTAGAAGTCAGTAGGAGGGCTGTCTGAATAATAGATGCTGTTTTTTAGAGCATAATGTGCAACAGAAGAACTCAAGAATTGCCTTTCTTTTGTCCAAACTCAAGTATTTTGACAGTTTGGATTTTATTATTCATTTTGACTGATTCCGTATTGAAACCACTAGAATAATTACATTGAAATAATTCACCTTCATTTGGAGCATGGGAGTTTAACATTTTATTTAAAATTAATGATGACTATTTATGATTTTTTACAAGTTCAAAAAACAGCTATCTGGGGAATAGAAAATCTGATCTATTGTATAAGAAAATGAAAAAAAAGCAACTCTGTGAAGGTTTTTTTTTTTTTTTTTCTTTTTAGAGGGTGGTATTAGAGGTTGAAAGCAGTTACTTTTTTAAAAAAATATTGTTCATATTTACTTATAGTTTTTTATTTCCAAGGTAAAGATATGACTGCTCTGGATAAACAGATACCTCACCTATAAATAACATATAACACTTAAAATAGAGATATATAAGGATTGCTTTTTTAATAGAATATTAAGTGAAATCAAATATAAGCAGAACATATAGCCATAGACATAATAATAAATTATGATATAATGAAAAGTTGTGGATGGAAAAATGTGTGGAATCATATAAAAACATATGAAAACTTGTTTCTAATAATGAATTTATCTGCCTTTCCCCCATCTTACCAGTCCTAGAAGACTTTTTATTATAATAACACTAGGCAAGATCAATAAGGAAATTCTGACAAGCTGATCTGTGGGAGTTATTTAAAACCACCCCTAAATCTTTTGTGTTTTCATTGAAACAAGCCAATAATACTATCTTAGAAACTTGGAAAACTGCTTATATAAGATGGAAGGTTGGTAGTCCTTAAAATATCTATCTTGCTACATTCCCAGGAATCGTATATGATGTTTTTTGAAACTTATTCACATTTGTGATTTGTTTATAAAAATCTATTTTTGATGGAAGGTAAATGACTGAAGGAGCATTTGTTAGAGAGATAAATGAAGTTTATAAGCAAATTGCTTCCCTTTACTTTTCAAGTAAGAAAAACACTGTGGTTGATAAAGGCAGGCTCAGACCATGGCATGGAATGTTCTCTAGATATAAACTAGTAAGCTGTGCTTAACTGTACCTTGGCCACCCCTGTGACCACATGATTTAATAAGCTCTTAACCAACTTTGAGTTCACTTCTGTTTTTGAGAAAGGAGAGGTTTCTGGTACAAAAGAACACATCCCGTTATTAAGGCTCTGCCTGTTAGAAATAGAAAAATATGACAGACACCACAATGAGTGGTCTAAGCATATAGAATTCAAGATTGCAGCAGTGGCTCATTGATGTGTTCAGGGATCCAACATCTTTCTATCTTTCTGTTCCTCCGTCCTAGAGAGTAAAACATGCTAACTTGGGATTCGAGACTTGTAGTGGAGATTTGCAGTGAACCTTCACGGGATTTTGACAATATCATAAGGAAGTAGAAGATTCCAGGTAAACGCTTGTCATCTTGCAAGTTTCAACATGGATTGTTGCTTTGATATCTGAAGTATTGCTCTAAATGTGGATTATTTATGCTCATAGGCAGATAAATCCTGAGGCATTCTATTTCATCTGTGCAATTTATTCCTTTTTAAAATTAGTGCTTATTTACATATAGCAAAGGAAACAAATTAAAAAGAGGGGAAGAAATCATTTCAACGGGTAGATTTTAACATGAAAAAGTCCCCAAGGTTTCTTCTTTGCTTGCTTTCTTCCCCCTTACGATGTCCCCCTTCCCCTTCCACTTTCTGTACAACTTGAAAATAAAAAGCAAAAACTCTCAACTGTTGTAAATCATGCAATTAAAGTTGATTATACAAACTGTGGATCATTGTATAGACTGTTAAATTTGATTTCTTATTACCTATTAAACTATGTGAGAAATTTAACTTAGTTTTTTATTTTTTACAACTAATTTTTCCTTCATATTAAAGTTATTGGCATTTTTTTGTATGTAATTGGTATATTCCTAGAAAAGTAAAGAGAAGTGCCTTAATATATTTTCAAAATAGGTAACAAGCCAAGCATGCTGCTGTTAATATTAGCTAATATCCATTGAGCAATTATCATATTCCACATATTACAGTAAACACATTATATATACTTCATGTGATCCTTATAACAGCTCTCAGAAGTATATATTATCTTTATTGCTTTACAGAGGAAAAAACATAGGTGCTGAGAAAAAACGTAATGTGCCACAGTTATGAAACAACTAAGATAGGAACCCTGATTTGAAACCAACCATCTGGCCACAGAGCTCTGCTTCCTGATATGGATGGTTAGCTCTGTAATTATAGATTGTTTTCTCCAACTGCTAATACCGTACCCCATCTCTAGCAAATTGTAGTCAGTGTGTATTTCATTCTATCTCTTTGCAATTCTCTAAACTAGGGTAATTATTGGGGTTTCCATTGGCATAGCATTTTATTTTCTCCTCAATAGTTTATTAGTTATTTAAAAATTTAAAAATTTTATTTGATACAACATTGAGTCATCTCAGTTTTTGTGCTTTATAGTGATCAGACATATGTGATAGATATCCTGCAATAATATCTTTTTTTTTTTTGGTCATGGACTTCTATTGCAATTGAGTTACCACGGTTTTCTTCATTTTTCGTCTTTTACAAATATAGCAGAAAAAGATAGGAGGCTTTTAAGTAGTGCCCCAATGTAACTTTGTTACTGGCATTTTATTGTTATTAGTTTGGGCTATAACAAATTATCATGAACTTGATGGTTAATCAATATTTATTACTCATGGTGATGGAGGTTGAGAAGTTCAAGATCAAGGCACCAGCAGACTAGGTGTCTACTAAGAGCCTGCTTTTTAGTTCATAGATGAATTATATTCACACATGGTACAAAGAATGCTAGAGAGTCTCTGGAGTCTCTTTTCATAAGGAGATTCATCTCATTAATGAGGGTGGAGTCCTCATGATTCATTTGCCTCCCAAAAACCCTGTCTTCTATATCATCACATTATGGATTAGAATTTCAACATATGAATTGGGTGGTAGTGGGGGTTTCATAAACATGCAGTTCATAATCTTAGTTTTAGTATTTCTTTGGATGATACGGGTATTTTATTCATAATAATGTGATACAAAAAATCAGTTTTGTTCTTGGCACTTGATATATTTCTTTTGCCTGAAATTCTTATTTTTTCCTTGACTTAAGTCATATAGAAGCACAGTTTTGTGATAAAAAAATATCATGCATATAGTATGTGAGAAGCATCTAGCATAGTGGATGAGAGAACAAGTGATGGTAGAGAAAAATTGCCTTAGTTTGAAAACTGCTCAACTTAAAGGTTTGTCACCTTGGGCAAGTTTTTAAACTTTATCTTCAATTGAATCATTTTTAAAATAAAGATAAAGACAGTAACTGCCAAATGGGTTATTGCAAAAATTAAATTATTTAATATATGCAGAACAAATAAGAGGAGTGTCCACCACAAAGTAATTGTGCAATTAATACTGTTATTATATCTGGAAAATACAATTGTTGGCCTCTAAATCAAGGTTAACCTAATTGCCCTCTAGGAGCTTCTCAAAGTCATACCTTAAATCAGGAGGAAATGATAGCCTTTCTGATGGTCTATATTTCACATCTTTCTCTATGTTTTACTCATCCATTGATTTACCTCATGAAAATAGAATTTATTATCCAGAGTTCTCAAAATCCTGCCTGAAATGTTCTTGGACTACGTTTCTGTAAGGGTGTAAGGTACTGGATCAAGACAAAAATAGATCGTACTAAAACAACTAAGGGAGTGTTAGAATTTTAACGCTAATGCTCAGGTATGGTTCACCTAATGTAAATATCAATCTTGGAGAAATTCTTTAAGTTGGTATTTATTGAGATAACAAAATGATTGGTTGAGATTGCTGGGATCAACTCTTTTGTATGTTAATATTGGTTTGAGGCTATTGTTACAGTAACTGAAATCAAATATCAGCTCAGCTCAATGAAAAAATTAATTAGTTGACATTATTAATTACAGAATTACGGTATTTTTCTACAGAACCAAAATTTGATAGGAATGCAGCTGGGTCTCACCAGAGACCACTGAGAAACAGGCAGCTCTCGAGAATTCAAGGTACTTTTTCTCTCATACATTGTATCTTCTTTCTGCACATTTACATCTGCTTCATTCTTCTGGCTTTCTCTGGATCTGAGGTTCCATGATGAAGGGTGGATGGTTACTCATGGTTCCCAAGTTTACATGCTTTATTCTGAATACACAGTATAACTATAATTTTGTCTTTTATCTTAATTCCAAATTCCCAGAGGAGGTAGTCTATTTGGCACAGCTTGGTCAGGACTCAGTTACCTTGTAGAAAAAAGATGTTTAACTTAAAAACTAGCCTTATAGAATTTTGTAGGAGGGTAAAGTTAAGGCACTTCTTTTGAGCTTAGAAAATAATATAGAAATCTTCTCTATATATGTTATAAAGTATAAAAAATTTACCACTACATTTGAGACAAACATCTAATAGATCTTCTCATGATGAAATGGTGGGAAACCTTTGCTTAAGGTAGCTAAGAATATATTTTCTGAGTCAGTTTGAGTTTTCTTCTGATATTTTCACCATTCTGCTTATCTTGTTTGCCTTAAGTTCTTATATTTTTCTGTCATTAAAAAAATTGGAGTCCCCATGATACTATTTGTAGGAAAATCATATCTTTTCTATGTGTGCTTGTTCAAAGTTTATTTTACCTGGAATAATCCTTTAACATCAGGAGTTATGCAGGTGGCAAAAGGAGAGAAAACCCACATTGTGTGCTCTTCCATATCCATGTAGCTGTAACTCTTGAACTTCTAATCTGAAGGCTCTGGGACTGCGCTCTTTCTGCTGCAGCAACTTCGTTCAATCACCATTCTTTGCTGAGGTAATAGAGGGTTATTGAAAATTCTCATTTCTCCTTGGTAGAAAGATATAGTTTCCTTTTGGAGTTTAAAATTTGAAAACAGATCTACATTAGGCAGCACGATGGCACTTTCTGAGTCATGCAGAAGGGCAGGGACATTGCTATTTAATCAATTTAAGCCTAAGTGTTTCTATGTGACACTATTAAACATCCATTTCCTGCTTTTTCCACTTTACCTCTTAAACAGCTCAGGGGAAGCCCTATTTAATCATTGTTATGCTGAACATTGTAAGAGCTATGCAGGCATTTATAGCAGAGCTTTCCCCTTGTTAATTCAGATTGACCAGGAGATATATTTCCAGAAGTGTCCTTGTGTTTATTGCTTTAGTTTATGATTGGAATATGACCTCCAGTTATGGGTATATGACCACTTTAAGAATCATTCAGGGGTCTCAGCTGAGGATGGATGGCTGGAAATCTCTAGGAATTATGAATGACATATTCTATGCTATAGTCTTTTTTTTTTTTTTTTTTAGTTAATTGGTAGTCATTGACTTTCTATTGTTAAAAGAAACTCACACTGTGTGCTAATCTTTTTTTTTTTTTTTTGGGAGAAAGTGAACACACTCTTCATAAGACCGCAGCTTAATTTTTCATGGGCCGCTGGTCATATAAAATGTTTCACGCTGTTTTCTGTGACAGGCATATTTAATGAATTAATCAAGTAAAAAGGAAAGAAGTAACCTGAAATATTTTTCATGACTGTATAAGGTAAAACAGAGAAAATCAAGCTGTTAAATATGAATTATATCAGTAATATTAAAATCTTATATTGGTATAATCCCAATAATATGAAAGCCCATTTTTTAAAACATACCGCACAGATTTTTAAAAATTTAACACTTAGTTATATTTGTATCATACGTTTTTCCTTAAAAAAATTATTATAGTTATCAGTAAGGTCTTCCTAATCCCATTATACTCCCTGCTTTTGGTTATGAACCCACATGAACACATTTTCATGCATAGCATGTTTTATGCTTTCATAGATTAGGAAAGTGATGTCATATCCCATGCATTCCTTACAAGTCATCTGTCTGTCTTTCTTGCTTTTAAAAACAATTCATGTTCATATATGTAGCTCTAAGTTAAGTATTTTGATTGCTGTAGAGTTTCAGTTATATCATTATATCACAATTTATCCATTCTCTAACTAAAGACATCCAGATTGTTTTGGTCATTTCATAACTCCCTTTAAAAAATTAAATATAATTAACATAAAATAAATTTGAACAATTGTAGACACCTGTGTAACTACAACCCAGATCAAGAATTAGAACATTTCTAATGCCGCAGAAGATCCCCTCATGTGTATTTTTCTGGTCAGTACTCCCCTACTCTTTACCCCCTATGTACCCCACAGTGCAAGAACAACCACTTTCTGATTTCTATCACAAAGTATTTTTTTCTATTTAGAAAGTCATATAAGTGGATTATACAGTGTATATGCTCTGGTGCCTGGCTTCTTTCACTGTAAATGTTTTTGAGATTTATCTGTTTTCATGTGGCATCAATCTATTGTTAAACAGAAACCTTTATGGCCGAACCATTTTACGTTCTTACATCAGGGTATGTGAGTTCCTCCAAATTCTCAATTATGCCTAGTATGGTGAACCTTTTTAATTTTAGCTAATTTTATAGGTGTGTAGTTATATCTATTTCGTTGTACTTTTAGTTTGCCTTTCCTTAAGACTAATGATGTTGAACATCTTTTTTATGTGCTTATTTACTTAACATTTCTTTGTTAAAGTATCTTTTGCTCATTTTATTATTATTCTGTTTTCTTATTATTTAGTTTTAAAGTTATACATTCTAGAAAAAAATAGTTTAGTAGATATGTGATTTGGAAATATTTTCTTCAAATTTGTGTTCAAATCTTTTCATTCTTTTAAGAGTGTATTTTAAGATTGGAAGTTCTTAGTTTGATCAAGTACAATTTTTCAACTTTTTTTTCTATGGATTATACTTTTGCTTGTTAACTACAGGAGATTTTAGCCTATTGCAAGGTAAAAATAATTTTTTCCAATATTTCCTTTTAGAAATTTTATAGTTTTGAGTATTACATTTAGGTCTATGAATGATTTTGAGTTAACTTTGTATCTGGTGTGAGATATAGATTGAAATTTGTGTTTTTGCATATTGATTTTAAATGCTTCCTGTACTATATGTTGAAAAGACCATCCTTTTTCTGGTTAATAACATTTGTAACTTTATCAACAATCATTTTAACATATATGTGTGGGTCTATTTCTGGGCTCTCTATTCAGTTTTATTTACTTATTTCTCTATCTTAATACCAATATCACACTGACTTGATTACTGCATCTTTATAAGTATTAAAATTAAATAATTTAAGTCTTTCAACTTTGTTTTGTATTTTTTTCCCCAATGCTACTTGGCTATTCTGGGTCTTTTACATTTCCACATGCATTTTAGAATTTCTTATCAATTTCTGGGGCAAAAAACCTAATACTCCTGACTGTTGACCTGGATCTCACTATATCTATAGATCAGTATATGGAGAATTGACATCTAGATATTGAGTATTCTGATCCATTAATACATTATAGCACTCTATTTCTGTATGTCTTTGTGAATTTTTCTTAGAAATGTTCCATAATTTTAAGCGTGCAGGTCTTATGTATTTTTATCAGAGTTATTATATGATCGATTTATTCAATAATTTGATCCTATTGTAAATGATATCATTTTCCACACTTCAACTTCAATTGTTCATTGTCACTATATAAAAATAAAATTCATTTTCGTATGATGATCTTGTGTCTTCTTACACTGCTAAACTCATTTTTTATAGCTCTTTTGTAGATTATTTAAAGTTCTCTAAACATGATAGCATTGCATGTCAATAAATTTTACTTTTTATTCTCCCTAAACTCAGCGACTTTTATTGCTGTTTCTTGGTTTATTTCTTTGGTTAGGACCTTCTGTGCCATGGTGAATAAAAGTGACGAGAGTGGGCACTTTCCTAATGCTTGACAATATGGGGAAGAATTTAGTCATTTGCCTGTATGTATGATATTAGCTATCAGTTTTCATAATTGCTTTGTATTGATTGGGTTTTGGAAGTTCCAGTCTACTTACAGTTTGCAAAAAGTTTTTTAATCATTAATTGACATTAAATTTTGTCATAGGGTTTTTATGCATATACTGAGATAATCATATAATTTTGTTTCTTAAGTCTATTAATATTATATATTACTACCTTGATTGATTTTTAAATGTTGAACCAACTTTTTATTCTTGGGATAAACTCTATTTTGTCATTAGGTATTATATTTTTAGATGCTTTTGGATTCTATTTATTATTTTGTTGAGAAATTTTGCATCTATTTATGAGGTATATGATCTATTATTTTCTTTTCTCTCAATGTCTTTTTCTGATATTGACATTAGGTTAATTGTGGCCACAAAAAAATGAGTAGGCAAGTGTTTCTTTTCATTCAGTATTCTGTATTCAGTTGTCATAGAATTGGTACTGATTCTTCTTTCAGGGATATTCGGTAGAATTTGTCAGTGAAATTATTTGTTTTCAAGTTTTCATAGTTGAAAGGATTTTACTTACAAATTCAGTTTTTTCCAGTTTATCTAGCATTCTTAATGCTTGTAAGATTTTTCATTTTAAGAATTTTTTCACTCATTATAAGAAATGCCATTATTATGGGTCTCATGTGATTTCTTCATATTTCTTATACTTGGAGTTTATTAAGTTGCTTGAAAATGTGGGTTTAGAATTTTCGTCACATTTGGAAAACTTTATCTTATTATTACTTCAAAGATTATTTCTCTTCTTTTTCCTTTTTGTCAATGTGACTTCAGTTACTCATATGTTATGTTGCTTGTATAAGTCACCCCACAATACACTAATGATTTTTTAAAAGTCTTTTCTCTCTTTCATTTTGATGTTTATTTTGCTGTCTTCTGATGCCAAGGAACTTTGAAAGATGAAATTATTTTTATTTACTAATATGAAGAAAATTAAAAACTCAGGGTGTTGGGCTCCAATCTCCTCAGGAGTAAATGACTATACATTTACTTTTGCCAGGCCCAAAGCTGTTAATTTAAATGTAATGCATCGGGAAAGATGTTATCACAGGAAGAGTCCATGTATTCAACAATTATTTATTACGTTTATTGTGTGTTAAGAATTAGGAGACATGATTTGTGATATACAAAAGTATATAATGCATCATTCTTGCTCTTCAAGAACTTATATTTAAGAAGGGGAAATTCAAATATATATATCAGAGGAATAAATAGCAGGATTCTAAGATGTCCCTTAAGATTCCCCAGCTTTTTGGTACACATGCCCTGCATAATTCCTGAAATTTTGGATTTAATGGATTTTGCTCCTGTTTTTATGTTATAATATATATCACCTCAAGATAGATGATTAATGATCTCAAGATAGATGATTATCTGAGTAGATTTGACCTAATCGCATGAATCATTTAAAGGCAGATGGTTTTCTTCAATTGGTAAAAGAGAAGGAAGTCAGAGATATACGAGTGAGACAAATTTGATATGAGGGAGGTTCTGTATTGCTAAAATGGAGGGAGTTATGGTACAAGGACCTAAATGCAGTCTCTAGGATTAAGAGTGTTTCTGGCTGGCAACCACAAGAAAATAGGGACTTTTTAATTGAATACTAAAAATGCAAGGAACTGAATTTTACTAATAACATGAATGAACTTGGAAGTGGACCCTGAGTTCCAGATGATGCCTTGATTGAAGCCTGAGCAGAGAACCCAACTGCACTGTGCTGGACTTCTGACCTATAGAACTTATAAATGATGTTATTATGAGGTGAGAAGGTTGTGGTAATTTGTTATGTAGAATTATAAAGCTAGGCAGGCAGTTTATAATGTGTCACATGAAATAAAAACTACAACTATATAATGGAGAGAGGTTACTCTTCATCGAGGATAATCAGGAATGGCTTTATAGTATATATGAAAATAAGTGTTTTTTGTTTTTTGTTTTGTTTTATTTTGGCAGGGGCTTAGGAAATGTGGAAAATAAAATCTAGGAAAATGGACTAGCATAGTAACAAAGGTAGAAAAATGAAAATACATTTTTCATTAGCTATAGCAGATTTCTCACAAAACTTAAAAGTAAGAAGACTTAGAATTAGGTTTCCCAGCGTAGTCTAGGGCCTCCTATGTTAGAATCACTTAAAATACTTGCTCAAGTGCAAGTTTCCATGATCCTCACCAGATCATGATTATGAGAATATCTGATTCTAGATTTTTTAAACGTTTGGTTAATTCTTATGCTTACTAGAATTTGTTTTACATTAAAAATCTGAACTATCAGAGTGAGTATTTGGGAAGAATTCTTATTTGTTTACACATTTCTTTTTAAAAAAACGTGGAGTTGATGTGATCAGAGGGTATTATAAAAATTTATTCTGGAAATACTATTTAGATGGAGGAAGAAGTCAACAGGTAAAAATTATAGTCTTCTGTGTAATAGTAAAGTTTAGTTGATAATAGTTTCAACAACATAGTGACAGTAGAAATGGACAGAATGGGATGCTCTCAGCAAAGATAAAAAGAGGTATTAATAGAACTTGGTGGCTAATTTGATGTTTGTCTTCATGCTGGAGGGGAAGAAAAATTCCTCCATCTACCACTTTGGCGTAGTTCAGGTTAGACTATATAGAACTGAGTGAATGAAGATTTAGGGTTTGGGAAATAGGGTTGTGGCAAGACTGAAATGCAAATCAATTTTTGTTGTTGTAGAAACAGTAAAAAGTAAATGAAACTACTGGATTTAATTTTACTTTATTTACTGCTTATTTGGGAGAAGATTGATCTTTGAAGTGCTAAATCTGTTTCCATTGTGTTTATGTGTGTATGCATGTGCATGCAGGTGTATATATATATATATATATATATATATATATATATATATATATATATATGTTTTTTTACTACTGATAAGTATCCAAATTATTATACATCCAATATTTTCTGTCTTAACTTCGGAGTTGGAACCCACACGATAAATGATGATTAACTGAAAAAAACACAATATGTCTAGAATTATATATAGCATCAGTGATCATTTTCACACTAATTAAATTATTTGAAAGAAATCTCTCTTAGCTTAAGGTCAATAATTATGATAACTGTCTTATATTGATAGTTTCTTAATAGTAAAATCTATCTTTCCTTTCTTCAGTTAGGTAACTGGGAGAATAGAGGGGAAACTTGTGAATAAAACTGAAAATATTCATCTGACATATTAATGGGTTATGTGTTATATATGAATTAACTAATTTTCAGTATAATACATTTCTGCTTTTTAATGTAAATCCATAAATGATACTCTACAACTTTAAGGAGAAATTTCATTCTACATCACTCCCTGCTGATTAATAGAGGAATATATTTTTGTAATTCTAGACCTGGCTGGTCAGCGACTACTGTGCTTCCTGCACCCCAGGAAGCTGAACTAAGCAGAGAGCTGCTATTGCTTCCAAATGAGATATGTGTTCCAGATGTTTATGCCAGATTTACAGTCTCTATATCAGAAGATAAAAGAGAAAAAAAGAAAGAGAAAAAAAAAAAGAAGAAGAGAAAAGCTTTCACATGAGCAAGATAGTAGAGAAAGTACTTCTGAACTAGGTAAGAGGTCACAAGGCCACTCACCTGGTACAGGAGATTTAATCTATATGTTTATAAAGCTAAATGTTGGAGTCAGTAGCTTAGGGAAGTAGAAACCCTTGTTACTCTAAAATGCAATTGCAGATTGTTTCAGAGGAAACATTGCAGTGATATTGAATTGGCCCCCAAATTAAATTACCATATCAATGCTATAAACCTCTATGATCTTTTAAAATCTGTTTTAATATTAATGGTCTTTATGAAGAGCTGTATGCAGATTGAAATGGACAACAGAGTAAATTGCTAAATCTTAACATTCACACACACATACAAAATCAGGGTTTATATCCATCCCCCAAAACACACATATGTATACACACACACACACACACACACACACACCCCTAGTTCGATACTATTCATACATGTTTTATAGATCAGGTAAAAAGCCTCTATTACAAGTTACCTTCAGGTCTCTATACTAGCTCATATCCCCAATTTCCATGTTTTTATAGTACCCTGTCTTCTGAGTCTTATCATAGTTTTTAATTACACAATTTCTTGTCTCATTATTTGATTTTGTCTATTCTTTCAGCAGACAGTAAATTCCAGAAGGTGGAGTGTATGGCTCCTTTTCCCAATATTGGCAGCATGTAACAGCATGTAACACAGGGTCCAGCCATAATTAATAGTTGACAGATGAATAAATATTAATTTTGGAAATAGATTACTTTCCAATGATGTAAATAAGATTTGCCTCAATAAAATATAATATATACTATTTTAAATTAATGATAAATATGTACATGTATATAGGTAACTATAATGTCCTACATTTTAGTTCTTAGTTTGTCTTTACCTATAAAGTAATTATTTGTTCATTTCATTCCAAAATGAGGTGAAATAGCTACATTTCTTTTTATAAAGTTTATTTGTATTATAACACATGAGTTTTACTAAACTATAAGAAATGTGAGGATATGAACTTTTCACTTTTTGCTGTAGCCATAATACACTGGGGAGTAAACGTTCTACAGAAGGATAAAGAAAAAAATGTAATTATGGAAACAAAAAAAATAGAAAGAAAATAGGTGAGAAATAGTGGTCTCTGTTGCATTTTCTAGGAATAAGGTGGTACCCGCATTTAGGGAAACTCAGAACTAGTCTAGAGCAACTACCTCATTTTACAGTTGAAGTTTGCAGAGTGATCTAGTGTAGAAATTGATTTCCAGGTTTAATGCTTTTTCCAGTCTACCAGTTTAGCTAGCTGAAAAAAACTGATTGATAACAACATAAAAATAACAAGGACCTGATACATTTATGAATTTCTTTATGGGAATCAAACAATAATGAATTTCGGAGGCATTGCCAGCTTCACATCTCATTTTTGGAAAGGCCTTGATTTAGTGGGCTAGATAAAAATATTATTTCATGAGTTAATAATAAAAAAGAGAAATAATTATAAAATTAGTAATAGTTAATTATAGCATGCAATTTCTTATGTCTTTTTAAGTAAGCCATTATACATTCATTGTATTTCACCTTTCTTTTCAAACATTTGCTGTTAATTAATGCACATAAACTAATATTCTGTTCACTACAGATCTGATTTAGGGAAAAAAAACTCTAGACCTTCTCACTACACTATAAATGAGGACAGTTGGGTTAGAAGTTAGCAGAGCCCTTCATTCTGTACCTTTAAATAAACATTAAGGAAGAAAATGGCACACAATTTTCTCACCAAGACCTAAATTTAGCTCCAGACAAGTAGTTATGTTCTTAATATGTAGGGGGAATGCCAGGCCACTTCTCAGGTAGGTAAGAACCTTGGTTTCTGCGTCATTATTGTTCCTAGAAAAATGCTCTTATAATGTGATTCAGAGCCATAACTCCAGATGCATGTTAGAAATAAAATATTTCAGTTGTTCATATACACTGCTGTTATGCCAAAGAAATAGCCATTTTTATCCAGTCTTCATTGAGTAAAATGTCACCTGTAACTGGACTTGTAAACAAGACCTGTAAAAACAAAACATTGTCCATGATACATCAAGTTTTACATGTTTGGTTACACCAGAAATCAGTCTCCAGAGTTATAACTAGGATGGAGCACAGATTGTGTATAAATTATTTAAAACTTATTTTTTATGTTTGGAAAAACAGTTCTTAAAAGTAAACACCTATATGAGAAACCAGGTAATGCACCATCACTGTGGGTAAGGATACTTGTTTAAGTAAGATTACAATAAGAGAAATCCTTTAAAAGCAGCAGAGTAAAATAATTGATTACAATAAAATTCATATAGATGTGAGCAGCCCAAATCAGCTTTTATTATTTTATTCCTCTAGTCAAATGTAGATTTATATAGTTAACTTCATTAAGATAATGTTTCAAACTCTTACTTGTCTATGTACCCATGTACTAAAACAATTATTTCTGGTATGTAACATCTCGAATTGGAATTTTCTTTACTAAGGCCTTATTTGAATTAAATCTGTCCAGAAAGATTGTTCTATGGATTTCTCTAGGAAAAAAATTTTCTAATAGGATATCTGAATGCACCTGAACTATCATTAATTATAAGATGGTGGTACCATAGCTACTATACCAAGAATTGCCCATACTAGAGGCTTTGTTGAATATCTGGAAACATGGGTAAGCATAAGGTAGTTATGAACATGTGCATGTATATTTAATGTGGAAAATGGTTAGAACCATTAAGAATATCTAGTTAAATTTAAAAGAAAGACCCCTTTAGTGATTTTTAAAAATATACTTTAATAATACTAAATGACAACATACTGATTTAAGTTGAGAAGTCATTCTTTATATTTTGATTTCAGAAGTTAGTGTTAACAGAATGCACCATCCTAACCTCTTTCTAATTTACCACCATCTTTGAGTAAACTATTTTGTACTATATTGAAAGTCATAATTTCTATATCATTTTAGCAGTTGGTATAAAATATATTTAGATTGGAGAAATTAGGGTACTAAATTAGCTGGTGTATAATGAAAAATTTTCTGATTTTATAAGCAAACTTCTGCTGTCTGAAGACCTTTTGAAATTCCATCTTGATTGCCTCAGGAGGGAAAAGCTTTTTCCATTGTATCTCTCCAGTACTTTATTATCTGTCCTAAATGTCTCATATTTGGGCAAATGTGAACTGTGCTCTTTAGGGTTTCTAGCTTAAGAAAGAATACCAGAAAGCAAAGAGAAACAAACAAATGAAAATAAATGACTAAGTTCTATAAATAAAACCGTCTCTACTTTGTTAACACAGCTGAATATAAAATAGAATACAGATAAGGCAGCTAAGGCACCTGCCAACAGAGATTCAGTACCTGGTCCCAGCTGTGTAGTTGTTTGTAGTTCACAGAGTAAACAAACCACTCTTATATACTCTTCTGTGAGCTCTTATGCTAGGGACTTTCCTGAATTACTTAAAACAGACTGTAAAGCACATACCATGAGCATACAAAGACTTAGTTCATGCTTTTCAGGTTAATGATGTTCATATAAAATTGAGTCTTTAAGAAAGCAGGAGAAACTTTCCTAAATGTTGATGGATTAATATACTATCCTTGATGTGTTTACAAATAATAATAATAATAATAACTTTTCTTAAATACTTACCACCAGGAACTGCAGAATGCATCTCATTAATACTTACCGTAAGAATACATGGTAGTACATGTTCTGATTTTTCCACTTTATAGTGAGGAAGCTGTGTAGATGACAGAATTCTGGACCCACCCATAACCACCCCATGGTATAAATACCTTGTGTATTGTCTGGGACTATGGACATAATGAATTTTACTCTTGTGATTAGGTTATATGACTTGGCATTATTGACTTTAAGATAGGGAAATTATCTAAGTTCTTTCAACTGTTCCTTTTATGGAAAAGTTCCTGTTCTTACCATTACTTTGTAAGCTTTTAAATTCTTTTAGCTCCATTTATTGGAAACCTACTATGTGTTAGGCATTGCCATGTACACTGTAGAATGAACACAAAAGGCTGGCTGCTCAGGGCAGAGCCATAGCATTGCTCTGTGACATAATACAAACAAATAATCTAACGTGCTGAGTTCTCCAACAAGCCTAAACTATTTTACTAATATCCCAACTTTTTGTTTCTGAAATTTATAGTTCTTCCCTTCCTAGAAATGTAATAATTATAGCAGAGATATTTTTAATGCTTAAGTCCTTTGGTGCGATTGATGCTTTATACATTTTTGATTAGAAAGAAATGTCTGTTAAGGGGCAAGTAAACCGATGGTATTACTTTAGATTATTTGTGAAATTAACTTGAGAGGATTTGAATTGGAATATTGCCAGATGGATGTACAAATCTAAGGAAGAGAAAACAAAATGTGTATCTATGAATTTTTTTTGTCAAAAGAAGAACAAAATAAAATAAAAATAGATGACAATAATTAACAACTTTGAAATTTTTACTCTGCAGAAGGGAGAAATAGCCTGGCTTTTCATTGAGGAAGTTCATGAACAAAATAACAATATTAAAATAAATGATTCTTAACTTTTTCTATCTCCCTTAGAAAAGAACACAAAGAAGAGTAATCTATATAATTAAAATATAATTAAAGCTTTGCCAGCTGTCTATTACAATAAGTAGGTTAAATAACATTTAAACTATTTAATATTAAATATTTGGAATATTTAAGCATATACAAATTTAAAAGGCAGGGTAATCACAGGAGGAAAACCACAATGAATCGATGTAATCATTTGTAATTGCTTTTGAAAGATTGTGCAGGACTCAAGAACTAGTACAGTCTTGAAACAGAATATATCAATGATTCCCTTTTTTGCAAATTAAGCAAAATTATACTATTTTTCTGCTAGTGCAATGAAAAAGGAGTATTTAAAAATAGTGAAAAAATTTATAAACATTGCATAGGATTATTTAAAGTGTATATTCCTTTTTAAAATTATGTCACACTTGGTCTTTATACTCAGAGAGACAGAATATGGCTCATGATGCAGTTGATAAATTAATTAAATCAAATTGTAACAAGGTTATTATGATGTCTATAACTTAATGACTATTTGTATCACTCCTTTAATTTTCTCATTATTTAAATATTAGCTAATTTATTTAAAATATTTTAATTTCTTATTTTTATTTAATAATAATTTCATCATTTAAATATTACTAATGGAAAATAAAACATATTTTCTTTGATTTTAGTTATCAGAAATTTAGAACTTAAACAGTGACTAGTTATATATTTGAATTTTGCTACTGTTTGAGCAGAGTCAAATTTATATATTCAAATATGTATATTTTAAATGTATTTATTTAAATTAGTTTCGAGTATACAGTACATTGATTAGACATCTATATAGTTCATAAAACGACCCCCTTCCCCAACTGCCTCCTCCCTCTCCTGGCCCTCCACCTAGCTATCATATTAATGCTAACTGCATTCCCTCTGTTGTCCTCCCATCCCCGTGACTATCGACTACTGATTTGTACTTCTTTATCCCTTCACCCCATTCTCCCAGTGCCCCAACTCCTCTCCCCTCTGTCTGTCAAATTAATATTTTGACAAGTACTGACCATGAAAAGCAAATCTGTTAATGTTTTAAACCTTAGTTTCTCAGCATCTGGGATCTTCCTTAGGTTTTTGGAGGATGTCTCCAGACAAAAAAAAATCTGTATAGCTTCTTGCTAGTAGGTAACATGTGTTCTCCCTCCTTCACTCAGTCCCTTCCTTCCTTCCTTCCTTCCTTCCTTCCTTCCTTCCTTCCTTCCTTCCTTCCTTCCTTCCTTCCTGTTTTTTATAGTTATGCACATTTAAAGCTTTTAATTAGATTAAAGAATAATCATAGAATTCTTCAGATGTGGGAAAGAACATGTTCCATGAGACAAAAACAGCTTTGTACTTAATTTTTGTAACTAAAGCAAATTAATGTGTTCTTCCTTCTACTTTATGTATTTTTAGAAGGCATTATTAGTTCCATTAATGCATTTCCTTTCTTGGTAAGAGAACTTGAGGAACTTCTGCTCCAATATAATTTATAAAAAGGATGTAAAAATAATGTAAGGGAAACAATTGTGAGAGTAGTTTCTCAAATATGGTTACAACATAAATGTTAATAAAAACTGTCCCAGTCAAAGTTTTCAGCAACCATACTCTTAAATGTTGACCACCTTATGGACTTACACTGCAACTGTTTTACTGTTTTTGTTATATTTTCTTATCTTTCTAAAATGTCCTTTAATAATATTTAAAATTTGACAAGAATAAAAACTTCAACACCATAAGAGTAAAAAAAGAAAACAATCATATGTGTAACAAGAGAGGATTAACTTAAAAAACTATGTTGTTGTTAACTAAAAAAATGGAATCATTAAAAATAATATTATAGAATACTTTGAACTATATTAATAATTTATTGCTGTAAGAAGTATAGCAGAAAATATATTACTACATATGTATATGTAACTACGATATGAATGTGTTGTTAAAAGACAATTCGAACATAAAATCTAAAAAAGCATATATAAAAAATTTTAAAAACTCACAAGTACAAAAAATAATATGATAAAGAAAATATGAAAAAATTTAGATCAAAATTTTGTCCTTGATTGTCTATAATAATTATCTCTATTTTAATTTTCTTACTTTTTTGTTTCCAAATTTTCTATGGTCTCTGAACAAAGAAATATTCATATTGAAAGAAAAAATAAGAGATAAAAATTTAAGAAATTATTTATTAATTTTGTAAGTAAATATAAATATCAAATTTCTTAAAAGGAAGAGTATAAAATATTATTTAATAATTCATAGCTCCATCAAAATGTGGATTAGTGCCATCTTCCTGATAGTAAATATTTACTAATCTTTCATAACTTTGCCTTAACTTTTAAGCAGTTAACTCAATTATCATTTATATAAAACTTGTAAAAACCCAATGAAAAGTCTAATTTTTCTCAAAATACATTTTTATAATTATATTTTACACATTTTTATTAACGTATAATTTACATGTAAGAAATTTATCCTTTTTAGTATATAGTCCTGTAATTTTGCTAAATACATACAGCCATGAAACCAACACCACAATCAAGATACAAAACAATTTCCTTACTTTCCCAAATTTCTTCTTTTCTTTTTACCCTTTTCCCCATTCCTAATCTCTGTCAATCACCAATCTGATTTGTGTTTCTATAGTTTTGCCTTTTCCAGAGTTTCATACAAATGGAATTATAGAGTATGGAGCACTTGAATGTTCTTTCATCAAATATAATTTTGAAGTCAGTCTATGTTGTTGCCTATATCAGTACTTCATTCCATTTTTTTTCAGTGTACTTACTGTTCCATTGTATGGATTTCCTGTTTATCCATTCCCAGATTGAAGAACATATGGGTTGTTTCTAGTCTTTTGTGATTATGAATAAGGTCACTATAAATAATTGTGTACAGGTTTATTTGTGAACATTGGTTTTCATTTCACTTGAGTAAATATCCAGGATTATGGATGTGAGTCATTGGATAAATCTGTGTTTAACTTTATAAGAAATTTCCAAACTGTTTTCTAAAATTGCTGTACTGTTTTTTTTTTTTTTTATTTCCACCTAAAGTGCATGAGAGTTCCAGTTGCTCTGTTTCCTTGTCAACTCTTGGTATTATCAGTTAACTCTTTTTCTTAATATAAGCCATTTTAATAGATATGTAGAATATCTTTCTGTGGTTTTAATTTGTGTTCCCCTAATTACTAACAATATTGATCATGCAACAGAAGTTTAAACCTAAATGAAAATATTTTGAACATGCCAGTGATTTTTATTTTGGATACTAATTTCTTTCTGCATTTTTATTTTTATTTTCCCCCACTTAAGAAGGTGGGTTTTTTGCTTTGTTACTTCAAAGAAGGTATTTGAGCTTTAAGCAGAAGGCACTTTGAATATTTACTGGCTTTTTGTCCCAAATTTATGCCTCTTGAGAAAAATAGGTTTCTTCCACTTTAGAGGATTTTCCCAGGATAGAGAGAAGAGTTATATGTTATCCTGAACAGGAAGAACTTCACTTTGTAGAAGACACTTAGTTTGAAAGAGGGTTGTTTCTGTGATGTATTTAGAGAGGTGATTCCATACCAGGCTTCTCAATCTTGTTAAAGATCCCAGTTTCCCCAGTGTAGCATAAAGCTATATCTTGGTAACATGTATGCATGAATAACTAAGAAAAAAAGAGGCTCCTTCTCAAGTAATTGGTATTCTGTGAGATTCCAGAATATTAACAAGACCCAATGGGTATTGGAGTGGGTGTACTTCATGAAAAAATCTGGTTGAATTTTCCACCAACCTGGAAATAAAAAATTAAGTTTATTTATAGAAAATAAATATAATTTTTTTCTACTTGAGTTTCTATTCTGCAATTAATAATCTCAAAACACATATCATAAGAATAAGTAACTTATTCTTAGTGTAGCCAATTGTCTTAATTTATTTCTTCTTCAAAGAAAAATTTGCCTATAGATTAAATTTTATCCATTTTGATGAAATGACAAATGTACTCACAAGAGTGTGAGCTACTCATGCATGGATTTTTTTGAACATTATGCTTAGAATTGGTTTATTTACCATCATCTTAACTGTGTCTTCCTCTCTGTGTCAGATCTGAAACTGTCAGAAATGTTCACAATAAGTGAAAGCCAAAATCTTACAGTCATGCCCCACTTAACAATGTAGATATATTGAGAATGTGTATTAGGAAATTTCATCATTGTGCAGACATCATAGAATGTATTTATACAAACCTAGATGGTATATCCTACTACAAACCTGGGCTATATGACAGAACTTACTGCTCTTATGCTACAGACCTGTCCAGAGTGTTACTGTATAAAACAACATGAGATTAAAACAAGCACAAGAGAGAATGATGCAATTAAGAAATTTCATCTGCTAGCAAGGAAGAGAGACCTCACCAGAAACTGCACCCAACTAGACCTTGATCTTAGACTTTCATCTAGAACTCTGAGAAAATAAATTTCTTTTGTCTAAGTCACCCAGCATATGATATTTTTTTGTGGCAGCCTGAGCTCACTAATACAACCCCCATAAATCAATTGTTACTCCTTTCATACAATTTTTACACATTAACTCTTATTAGTAATTCTTCCTGAAAAATGCAATAAAATAGCTCAGGCTAGTCAATGAATAATTATAGTTTCTGAGAAGCATAACATTCATGTTTAGTTGACTTTCTTTGTCTTTCTCATTATGTTTTTTCCATTTGATGCTCACTTTGTTTGTTATCTTAGAATATCTAAGGGTGATGAGGCCTCTAGGAGTTGCCCCTTCCATCCTCTTTAGACAAAGTTCTACAGAAGAATATTGAAGACATTGGGAAAAATTTTTATTGGGAAGAAAATTGGCAGGTGATTCCTATTGGGTCTGAGATAATATAAATGATAGACAACTCCATTTTATACACAAATAATTAACTCTGAACCAAAAATCTAATTTCAGAAAATCTATTGGGAAAATGATAGTGTAAAATGGGGTCAAATTCTATAGTGTGAAGAACTGAAAAGAAAATAATAAAGTTATTTAACTTAAACAAAATTAAAACAAATCCAAAATCCTTCTACAAGACTGGAAATAAACCTTTAAAATGCTGCTCTTTTGTTAGTAATTAGTCCCCAATTTACTATCTTTTTTTTCTAGGTATTTTTATGAAATTTTCATAATACAATAATCAATCTCCTCAATCATTTAAAACACAATCAAGCAATTATTTAATTTGCTTCTTATTTGTAAACTTATTTTTTAAAAAAATTATAATAAATTACAGAATAATTAAAGAACTCACAACAAAATGCCTTAGGAAAGTTAAAAACATGATATCTCAGAGAGAGAAATTCAATGAGAAAAAATTTTGATGCTTTTGGCATATTTCAGATATGCATGTTTCAAAAGTCATACGGATTATTTTAGTGATGGTTTTAGATTATTTATTTGCTTCCGGACAGCTTCAGTTGTTAATCTGCTGTTCACAAACAGTGCTGCTTTGCAAAATATTTTATTTTTAAAGAAAATTTGGTAGTATTAACTGAAAAAAATAATTATCTGCTTGAGGAGAATCTATGAGACTAAAACAATACCACTGAGTGATGGCGAAAGAAAAATAAGACAATCAAATTTTTATCTTATTTTCTAGATAAAGCATCAAAACTGTTGAAGGCAAAACAGTATTTATTCAGAGATGTTATTTGACAAACTATTAAAATTTATGTTTAATGACATTTAGTTCTTTTAGCTTTATTTTAATATGTTGAAACAAATATATGCTCATGAATCTCAATGTTGCAAATTCATTTCTGAGAGGAAGGCTTATGATTGAAAGGTAATAGTTATCAGATTTGGGTTAGAACTGAGATAAAATTTTGTTATACCATTCACTAGCTTGACATTAAGTGTAACTCCTATAATCTCCCCACATTTCATTATCTTGAAGTGGTACAGTGTTGTGAGAACTGTATTAGGTAATGCATTAGGCTCTTAGCACAATATTTTACGAATAGTAAGCATTAGATTAGATGGCTATTAGAATACCTAGCATTAGTTATTTTCAATAGATAGTTATGTTTTTCATGTCAGAAGAAAATTACCTTTCTGAACAGCAACAAAAACTTTGATGGGCAGATATGACATTTGATATAGTGCGTTAAAAGTTTCCCTCAAAACAGAAAGTGTCCCACGGAAAGTAGAAATTGGAGGGACAAAATCTGGGGAGGTGGGAGAAGCCTCAGTGCAAATCTGTCCTCTTTCTCTGACCTCTCCTACTCATCCCAGCTTCTTTCTTGTGCCATTACCATTGATGTCTTCTCAAATCAATATATCAAGAGTGGAAATATGAGAGTTTGAACATTTGAAAATACCTGGTGTATTTTTAAACTTGTCAACTTAACGTGGACATTACTGCTTCTGCCATCTTATAAGTTCAAAAACTTGTCTTAAGTCAGTGGCCATGGGAGATATTTTATTTCAACAACTTCACAAAGGAAAGTGAATAAGGAAATATTCATATTTTCATGATATGTACTTATAACCTCTTTACTAAGATAATTGATTCAGTTAAGTATTTGTAGTTTTGCTATATTCATTATATTTTAGTTCACAGGAATTTATTGTATTTTGTTCTCAGGTATTTTTCAGTCAATATTGAATGTTTTTGACTAGTGAGGTTTAAGACATTTTATGTAGATATCAGTAAAATTAAAATTTTATTTCCAATATTAGTTATAGACTTGGTGCATTTTATTGAACTTGCAACCATTTTTTTTCTATTATTCTAAGTAAACATAGCAATCTTGTCTGTAATCTCTTTCTGCAATAGTTGTATGATCCATGCTGCAAGTAGTCTGCTTCAATAGGTTGGTAATTCTTCTACTTCAGAAACTGATTTTCACACGGAGACAAACTTGGTACCATAATAATGAATTTGTTATTTAGCCATCAACATTTCTAATGATGGATTTCATAGAGCATGAACTTCTTGTCTGAAATTTTCTTTATTAAATACATAATTTTATCTCTATATAATGTGTATATTTATATATTAGTTACCTAATTTCTTTATATACATCAGAATTTGGTGATGCACTTAACCTCTGAATTTCAGATTTTCTACTTGTAGTAAAGGGGAAATAATAGTGCCTATCATCTAGGGTTTTTATAAGTATTCAGTGAGATAATACATAGCATTTATAACACACTTTGCACAATACTCAACATATAGCAAATTTCACAAGCATACAGTTGGTTAATTATTACTGCCATTATCTTAGTGTTAAGTGCCCGTATCTGGATGGCATTGACACTTACAGTGTTCAAATAGGCTAAGTCCTTTGGATCTTTGTTTGTCAGTTTCAGCATTTGAATCACCCTTCAGTCTAGTTTTGTTGACTATTTTTTCCTTGAGCATGAGTGATATTTTCCTGTTTCTTTTCATGTTCAGCAATTTTTTATTGTACACTAGACATTATGTGGTGCATTACAGGGAGTTAGAATTAGGTTATTGTTCCATTACTAGTATTGGGTTGTATTCTGGCAGATAGTTAATTTATTGAGAAATTCTTTTGGTCTTGGTAAGATTAATTTTATTTTTTTGTTAAAGTGGGTCTGTTTGGGTTTTGAATTTGTTGTTGGAGTGCATCCCTTAGCCTAGAGTACTCTAGAGTTCCAAAATAGTTAGATTTTGTTGGTGTAATTGTTGTCTAGGTTCAAAGACAAGTTCCTATTGCTTTTTAAATTAAGAGATTTATCTATAAAACACCATGCTTATAAGCCACTGAAATAATAAACAGATCTGTTTGATTTCTTCGTTTTCCTTTTGAAACAACATTTCTGTCTGATGATCTACTTAAGTATCTTAAATTCACATTGATTGAGGTTTATCTTTCCCAAACAGTGCTTTCATGTCCACGATAAAGTAATTCAGTTACTTTATTGATTACAAAGGAGCTTTGTAATCTTTCAGAGTTTGAAGAATTTATTTGTATGTCAATCTCTTGGGTGATTCTAAAATGACACTTCTTTTTTAAGTGGACACATATTATTTTGCTGGTAAATTTGTCCAGTAATTTTAGAGGTGTAATTTCTGTTAGAATAGATTTTAATATACGAAGAATGTTAAATGTAATATCTAAGAGTGGCACCTATTTCTCAATAAAATGTAGTGCCTGATATTCTTGTTTTTCTTTGCCTCTATTAAAATCTCAGCTTTATTGAGGTATAATTGACATATAAAATTGTCAGCTATTTATAGTGTTCATTGTCGATTTGATATACCTACATATTGTGAAAGGATTCCTCTCATCTAGTTAACATATCTATCATCTCACATATTTATCTTTTTCTTAGTGGGAATATTTATGTTCTACTTCTTTAGCAAATTTCATTATACAATACAGTGTTATTAACTATAGCCACCATGTTATACATTAGATCCTCAGACCGTATTTATCTTATAGCTGAATGTACCCTTTTACCAGTGTCTCCCTATGTCTTTCTCTTTTTTTTTTTTTACTTTTGATGACTTCTGACAACCATTGGCCACATTTTAGGATGTTTTGAATAGTCATAAAATGCTGCCTGGGGTTGGATATTCAATGACACATTTTGCATAAAGATGATTATTTTCTGTGCATACTTAAGTTTTTTATAGTAGTTAATTATTTTCCTGTAACATACCCTAAATTAAAAAAAATTGGCATAAATTTATTTAACATTTGTTTAACAACTTTATTATTATACTAATTTAAAGAGTAATCCCAAAAATTCTTTGTGGATTTTCTTTTATATTACCAAGTTTTGTTATGTTTGCCTAATCCTGAGTAGGGAAATTTTCTTTGGAACTATAAAAGTATTCTATTGTTATCATTTGGAATCAGCCTCATAGAATTGATAAGCTCTAATATTCATTTCAAGATATGTTTCCCAATGACAAAATACTATCATGAAGTGAATTAAAAAAACACATTGTTGCTCCTTCTGTTGAATTACTACTATTTATAAAGTTAACACTGACAGAATTTTCTGAGTTTTCTATTACTTAAATATAGAGATTTTTTTTTTTAACCTGGACTCACAAATAGGGAAAAAAGCTAATGGAAGAATTTTTAGCAGAGAAAATAATTGGAATATCTAAAAAAAATTACATGTGGCACATGTGAGCACATCCACATACAATCTATTATTGGATACCATAAGAAGATATTTTGATAAAAGAAAAGATATTAAAGGTATGTTCCTTTTCTATACTATTTGCCAGTTAGATAAGTTTGTATGTGGGACTTAATCTCAAACTTATTCTATTTGCTAGAAAAGTACAATACATTTTCACATATTGGGCATAGAGAATTTATATAATTACAGAACACACGACAAACAGTATAAATTGATGTAGTATGGACAAATATCATTTTGTTCTCTTCCCTGTTGAAATCTACATAAAATTGCCTTTAAACACTCCCCTCATTTGGTGTCATGGGGAAGCCAAGAGTTCACCCTAACATTTCTGCACGTTCCTTGGAAGTTGGATTTTATATAATTATCTTTGATTCTGTACTCTGGATTCCCTTTGAATTAGTTTGGGTTGTGGGTTGCCTTGCCATCTCAGTGTGCCGTCTTTGGGTATTGTTTCTTCAGTTTCCACATATCTACAGACACATGCACACATACATGTGTATTGAGAGCCTCATTTCTTTGCACCCAAGTCTCTTTCCCTTAAGAAATCCATTTTGCCATTTTCCCCTGTTTATTCCAGTGTAAACTTTTTCACATGTACATCAATCTAGATAGTATTTTATTATTCACTCAAAAGGGGTTAGGCTCTCTAATAGAGTTCTACCTCTTGCAATTTTCCCTCAATAAATACAATTTTGTTATCAGTATACACCAAGCCACTTAATTTAAAAAATATTTTACATATTATGTTATCTTACATATATGTAGCTTGAATTTATTTACTGGATAGATATTGTTGTGCAAGAACTTCTTTCTTTGCTTATAGATATGAATCCAAGTACACCTTGTACTTTTTTTTCTTAGCTAATTTTTGTTAGTATTTCTTTAGGGTCAATTCTTAGCTTGTTCAAAAAGGTGTGCAAATTTTTACAGGCATTGTTGCTAATTAGTGAAAGTTTGCACTATTTTCTGACTCTACTAAACGTATATGAGTGCAATATTACATACTTCATTGATGAGGTATCATCTAATCTCAGGTGAAAAATAATGTTCAATTGGTCATTTGTATTTTTCTATACACTATCCCTCATTTCTGTCCTTTGCCTGTTTTTTAATTTGGTTATATTTATCTAATTCATCAGTATAAGTCTTTTGTAAATTAGGGAGATCATGGAATTTCTGCCATATCTTTTAAAAATATTTTCCCAATCCAGCTTTTACATTTAGGTCTTTGATCCATTTTGAGTAAATTTTTGTGTATGATGTGATCCTTATTTATTTTTAACATACTAATTACTCATGAGCTGACAGTTATAATGTATAGTTTCCTATTTGTTTTCTGTTATATTCAGTTATTCTTGTATTTTTATGATTTATGCTTTATGAATTTTATTGATTGAATATTATGATGTTTATGCATTTATGACAGTTATGCACATTCTTGATTAAATCCTTTATTGCTGTAAAGTGAACCTTTTTGTGCTTTTACCATTTACATAAATTGAAACTTTATGTTAATATCATAACTGTCTAAAATCTGTTAATATTTATTTGTCTGGCAAGTCCCTTTTCCTTATATTCCTATTTATTTTTTCTCAGTTATCTGCTTTATACATATCTCTTAGCAAATAAATTTTTTTTTCTTTTTTTGTTTTCACTTTTCTATCTGTAACTTTCTTTAATTAGATGAGAACATTTAGTAATTGTTTTTTTGTTGCAATATTAAATCATGGTTGTCCAGAGAAACAGAATCAATAGGAAATAGATATGGATATCGATGTAGATGTATAGATATCACAGAATTAGATATCACATATATGGAGATTTATTATAAGAATTGGCTTATCCAATTAAGGAGACCAAAAAGTCCCAAATTTTGCTTTCTGCATGCTAGAGAACTGGGAAAGCTGGTAATATAATTGTTTGAGTCAAAGGCTTGAGAGCCAAGAGTGCTGATATCCAAGGGCAGAAGATAGATGTCTCAGTTCAAGTAGAGAGCAAATTTTCTCCTTCCCTGCCTTTTATTCTGTTCGGACCTTCATTGAATTGGATGGTGCCCATTTAATTGCTGAGGACAAGCCATTTTACTCTGTCTACTAATACATGTGCTATTATCTTCTGAAAACATTCTCATAGATAGACCCCAAATAACATACTATGAGCTCTCTGTGCATCTTTTAGCCCAGTCAAGTTGACATAAAATTAACCGTCACCTTGGATGCTAATTCTGTCACCATATATTTATTCCTTTAACATTTTTTTTATTTTTTAATTTTGATTATGATTTGATCTCTTGACTTGTTTATGTACTTACCTTCTGGTAGTGTAGATTGGTATGTTGTAAATACTTAAATTATCTTTTTAACTTTAGAACAAATTAACTTTATATTTCACTTAACTCAGTTGATGAGCATCTTTAATTGATATTTGTTTGCAACTTTGACAAATGAAAAAGTTAAAACACCAATATTTTCTATTGCTTCCATTTCTTCCTCAGCCTTATGTTTTTGTTAGTTATTTTCTTCCTTATTAAAAATTATTTGGTTAGTATACTTAAGACTAAAAATCATATATGCTTAAATCTGTTTTTTGGTTTATTTACCTTATTCGTCTTTATTTCTTGAAACTGTTGATTTCCTACCCAGCATCTATTATACATTTTCCATTCCCTTCCCTCATCTGCTTTTCTAACAGAGCTCTGCTTTGTACAAGTGTATACCCTTGCCCCTCACAGCAACATTACACAGGGGATGCTGTGTCTGCACTCAAGTATTGAACCTTCTTAGTCTATATAAGCCAATCAGCCAATGCCTTTTCTTTTGATGGCAATTATTAGTCTAATAGTGAGCAGATGAATTATGTCACCCCAGTCTCATGAGAAGAAAGGATTAATATTTCATCATTGTGTGAAAGATTTGCTCTGACCCTCTACTGTCAAATGTGGTGGTGGGGGACATAGGGAGGCACAAGACTTGGATGGCTCTTAGAATAACAGTCTCCAACCTTTTTGGCACTGGGGACTGGTACTCTCATGAGAATCTAATGCCTGATGATCTAAGGTGGAGCTGAGGCAGTGATGCTAGCGCTGGGTAGTGGCTTCAAATACAGATGAAACTTCACTTGCTTACCACGGCTGTGCAGCCTGGTTCTTAACAAGCCACGGATTGGTACACATCTGCAGCCTGGAGGTTGGAGACACCTGACTTAGAAGGTTACTTACCATTATAAACAAGGGTAGACTTAGAATTAAGCCAATGCTGAAGATTGTAAAATAGACAAATTCTGGGTCTTTGATGACATTATTGAGGTATGGATTATACTATTTTGGGGGCTTCACTATAATTCTAGGATTTTAGGCATATGAGATAACTGTCTTTATTTAGATACGACCTTGCAAAAGTCAGTACAAGCATATTAGAATAAAATGTTTATTTACATTTTCACCTTTACTTATCAATTTATATTACATATTTTCATTTTTACATCATTAAGATTTTAAATTTCAAATTTACCATTATATTTCTTACTTCTCACAGTTGTTTAGCCATAATTTTTCTTCCATATGGATTTGAGGCATACTACTCAACTTTCTGCTAAGATTCTCCTTTTCATTTGGCTGATGGAGTTCATTTCTTGAGTAGTGCTTTTGTTTTGCTTTGCTTTTTGTTTGTTTATTTTTTTTAATATGAAGAAACACTCATAGTTGCTATACTACTAAGATTTTTTTCCACCTTTATGTTTGAATAAAACATTTGTTTGAAATCTGTCTTTTCCTTAGCACTATAGTCATTGCTTTATATTGGGTTTCAAATGGTTCTTCAAATACAGTAATGCCCCTCAAGGAGTTACCACTTTATTTGAATTCTCATTCTTTTTCTTCTGTCCCAGTCAGAGCTTCTACTTTCTAAAAGAGGAAGGAAACATGCATAAACGAATGTTTAGGTGCCTGTGTAAAGAGCTGACAGGGAAGGGATGTTCCTTGGGAACTCTCAGTATACCTCTCTTTCCACCTCCTGCTTCCCTCAGGTATTTTCTCATTGGTTTTCTGTAGCTATATTTCTATTTAATATTGGAGATAATGAGCTCCTGTCATTAATGCTCCTCCTGTTTTTCACCTCTTGTTTTCCTTTAAGCAGGGAATTCTTGCAATGTCAAATACCGGCATTTTATTATTACTATTATTTTATGTGGGGCTTCTTCTTTCATTGAACTTTCAGTGTATTTTCCTAGCACTATACTTTGTATGATGTTTCAAGAAGGAAATTATTGGTTAATTTTTTCATGATTTGTTTACTTTTTAGTGTTCTTGTGAAGAATGTATGTAGTATTATGTGGATCTATATGAAGAAAAGTCTTACCATGCCATGGAAAACCTAAGAAAACTATTTAATTTATTTATTGCCAATTGCTTTCAACTGTTGATTTTGGTGTTTATTTCTTTACCATGTCAGTTGTTAAACTTAGAAGAGTGTTATTGAAACCAGCTCCACTCTGCCATCTCAGATAATAATATTGGGGTTTGTAAAAATGTTTTGTTGAAATGACTTCCAAACCTGTGGAAAGTACTAAAGGGTATGCAGTGAATTCTAATAAAAATGTCTTGTTCATTTTCTCTAAGAATTTGTGAGAATTCTCAGCTGAAATGACTAAGTAAATAGTAATTATTCTTAGCTTTTCTGAATTTTATTTCTTTTTATTTTATTTTTGAAAGGAGAAATCTAAAATTCTTTTTTCCATGCTGGTTTTTTAGGGTTAACTACTTCATTATTGTTGTTGTTGTTGTTGTTGTTGTTGTTGTTATTATTATTTTATCATTAATGTCACAGTAAATTTAAACTAGAAACAAAGCGTTACGTGTAAAATATCTAGATTGTCTAAATAATCACAGCCATAACAGCTAAATTATTAGTGCTTAATATTTTTAGATGCTGTGTTTAATAATTTGCCTATATTATATGCTTTGGTCTTCACAAAAACTCTATACGTACTGATGTTTCTGTTACTACTATGTAGATGAAAGGTTAGGAGGTTGGGATGTTGTCTAAGGCACACAAATGCAGTTCAATGGAAGAGTCATGATTTGACATTAAGACCATATGATTGACCCCAAACAAACAAAAATCAAAAGATCTCCAGAGTAGTTTAGGGGAGAGTATGAAAAAATAGCTATTGCCAACAAAATAATTAGAATCCTTTTTCCCACTAGCATTTTCTAGGTCTGAATAATGTGTTTGCCTCAGCTAGAGAGTAGGTTATGAAATCCAAAAGTCCATCTGGGAAACTTGGATTGGCCTGTGAGACTTTAGGAAGAGTGATGGAATATTACTGGGTTAGGCTGAGAGGATTTCTTTTCCCCATCACCAAGACCAACTGCAAGTTTTTTCTTGGCACTAGCCTAGAGGAATGAACAAGCTTATGACACTAATAACATTTTGTAGGGATAGGGCCAGATGGACATCAGCTTGTGCAGTAGAGTTTTGAGAAACCTTGGAGATTGTAAAGAAACATGAGTGCATCCAAAAGACTCATATGCAAGCTCCCTAAGGAATGGAACATCTGTGCTTGGGTGATGCTAATGAGTTATGCAGCTCAGGCTTCCTCCTCACTGTGAATTCTGTACCCACGACATTTAATATTTGTGTTAATAATTCTTTTAGGTTCATTAAATTTCTAAATATAATTTTATAGATTTTTTTCCTGTAAATCAGATAATTACAAAAGTATTAATTTGTAAGTGCTGTGGTGGAAAAACACCACATATTATTAATCTACAAAACCAAATACCTGGACAAATTCATATAAATGAATGCATTCAGCCAAGTGGTCTGTAAGTATTAATAAAAAAGTAGTTAATTTTTGCTTCTGCAAATGCCCCTAATTCTCACTTGAAATATAGAAATAATGAATTCATTTTAAAGGAGTCTGCCTCCCTCTTATATGTTTGGCACATGCTGGCTGCCTACATTACTTGTGCTTCAAGGAAAGCTTATGCCTCTATACTTAGATATTACATTAAGCATGTTTCAAGCTTCTGTAAATTTGATGTTTTAACATCTGCCCTACATATATATACTGGACAAACCTTGTTCTGGACAACCTGATAATTTAATTGAGTCACTTTTTCTTGGACCCTTGCCACCCTTGTCACCCTCCTGATCCCTCAGAAGGAATCCTCCTTTTGGAGGAGTGCTTTTTAAATACAAACCAATTAATCCAGAACCTACACACCAACCACTTCCTTTATCAATCTCACACTGGACAAATATTCACCTGTTTTAATCACCCTAGGGCCAGGTACCAGATAACTAGGGACAGCTGCTAGGTCCCAGAGCTCCCTGAAATTATTCAAGCAAGCCAATTCTAAACCTGTTTAACCTGCCTTGCACATTCCTTCTCAAAGAAACTACAATAAAGAATTCTCGTCCAACTACCCTGCTTTCCCTCCTGTCTCTCCTCCTAATTGGCCATGGGACTTCCTCATGTGTCTCCACACCCTCATCCCCACCTTGGTTCTCCCTCTTCTTGGGAGCTGTAACAAACTCTCTTTTCAATGGAAGTGTTTCCTGATTTCTTGTCCTTACTATACCTTAAAAATTTCTATTAATATGCTGTATTTTAAAACATTCATGTAGCAGTTCTTTCATCTAAGTTCAGACATTTTTTGACTTATCTCTGAATTCTCTTCCTTATCAACATTTTCTCTGATACACTGTAGTGAAAGATAACACAGGTGAACTCCGTTTTGGGGGAAAACACATTTTATATGAAATTTTCATTAACTGTTAAGTTTATATAAAGTTATGAAGAACAATTCAGAGGGATCCCTGTACCCATCCATCATCCAGTTTTCTGCAGTGGTAGGTAACATTTTGAAATATTATAGTACAATATCACAAACAGCATTTGACATTGATACAATCCTCTGATCTTATTTTCATTTTGTGAAGATATACTTTCTGATCATTATCTTAGATCAAAGTGGATATCCCAATAAAGATATCATTGACTATTAGGATGAAATGATCAATATGTGAATTGAACTTCCATATAGAAGGACTAAAATTTTCAAAACTATGTTTAGACATAGTTTAAATTTGTAATTCACATTAATTGGGGGAACAATTCCAATTTTGGACATTTGTTCCCACCATCTCAATTCTCGAATCTTCAGGAAAGTGTTTTGACATCTTGATTGCATGTCTGAGTTTGAATTTGTTGCTGCCATAACACCTTACTACCCGTAGTTGTCTGTAATTCCAGGAGGAGAAAGAGAAGAAAACTGATATTTAGTGAAAATGGAAGAAAACTCCATTTAGTACTGTTATCTAAACTATACTCAGATGTCAATGCTAAAAACAAATTCCTCCTTCCTTAGGGACTTTGTTTTCAGTCTGTATTTTACACTTTGCCTCTTCTTTCCTTTTGGGCTATTCACTCACACAATCATCGATATATTTGGTCTCATAGATTTAGGAAAACAGAAACAATCTCTGTTTTAAACTGTTTTACCTTTGGCTTGATGTAAGATGTAACAGTAAATGCAAATCTAAAGGCTGAAATTCCTTATGTTATTATCGGTTTTTGAGGATTATTTATTTAAATGAGTTTTTCTTTGCTTTATATAAAACACAGAACAATTAACACTAGCAATACTTTATTTCCAAAAGCTGTAATAATTGTCTTTTTTTCTATACTGAGTGACAAATGAAAAGTTATATAATTTTTTTTTTCCTCTTGTGGATTCCTAAGCATTTCTTTCAAATGTACCAAATACATAAATTGCAAATATTTGATTTTGGTGCACTGAAAATAAATGTATGTATTTTGGTAGTCTAATATACTTATAATTCTACTCAAAAGCTAGTTCAAAGATTTATTTTTTTTTATACTGCCTTTGAAGAGAATTGGTTATTAGTATTGTTTGATGTAAAGGAAAAAGTATCTTTGAAAGAAACAAATCAGGTAGCTTACATTATTCATCATTCAAAGTAAATAAGTAACTTGGGAAATAGTCTCTTCCTGAAAAGCTTTAAAATCAAAAAGAGCCAGGTTTTAGATGGTTACTTCTTCTGAATCTGTTTATGGTTTCTTGGCAGTTCATAGTTTTGTTATTTGTATTTTAACCTATTTTTGGGGATTGATAAAAACAACATCTGTAGGACCTACACATCCAAAGCCTACTTGTCACATGCCTTATGGAAATGACTCTATCCAACAACATACTCCTATAAACCTGGCTAGTGTATACTTAATTTAGCACCTTATAGCAATTTAACTGAAAAGTTTTCTTAGATACATTAAATTTCTGCAAAAGTTTTATATTATATCTGTGCTGAAACTTTCTAGAGTTCAGTTATGATTTATATACCTTCCTTATATTGATAAAATTGTTTTTTAAGTTAGATACTTAAAGTAATAAATATGTTCTATTTATTTTTACATAAATTAGAAAAAAGAATATCTATTAACTACTCAAATGCCCTAGCTGCTACACTAACTTCTATGTGATGGACATATCTTTTGAAGGTAATGAATACACATTAATAGTTAGCTGAATTTTTTTATGGCTAAAATATTTTGTGTAGCATTGAAATACCATTAAGTCACTTGATGTTTTAAATGAAGTCATCTTAATGGATGTCTTTCAAAATATTAAAACAATTTCCCTGCTTTTATAAAAGCCTAGGTGGAAGAGCACAACTAAACTGAGTTGTTTGAGTCATTTTAAAAGTCTTTGAACATGGATCATTTTAGCAGACATGACAGTTTGAAATGATGCAAAATAAATCCCTGTTACTTGAAGACAAGATGTTTGGTAAGTATGAAGAGAAATCCTTTGTCCTAGATAAAAAGAAAGCTATATGCGTCATTGAAAGTATGCTCTCCATTTAGTTCCTTTCAAAAAGGGCTAAATGGATTTAAATAGCCCAAAGTATTGACTACTTTTAGAGACGACTGCAGAGATCATGCTGATCTAATTAGCAAATTGCATGCTTTTTATATGCCATTTTCCTTTTTATTAGCCAATTGGAAATAATATATTATCAAAGGGAAGCTCACATTTTTTTTTTTAATGTAGTGCTCTTGTCCTATATTCACTAGTGTGCTGCCACAGTTCTATAATAAGCTTTTTGAATACGGATGAGTCTCTTAATTCTTTGCTCCAATTCACTTCCCTGGGTAGGGGAAATAGCACCCCACCCTACTATTTAGTAAATTACTACTCTAAGAAATTGAATGCCATCCTAGAGCAGTTAACCTCAAAGACTTGATGCACTGTCAAAGAACTAACCGAGAGTTATTTGCACACTAGATCCTTTAGGCAAGTTTAGAAAAAGATAATTAATGAAAATGTTCATGCAGTATACTTACATTGTAAAATATCAGGATTCTTTTATGCAATATTGAATGATTGAGTGTTTGGGGTAATTTACTTAAACAGAAAATTTTAAACAATTATCTAAAACTATTTCATTTTGACCCCTTGTTTTGGGACATTGCTTAGCACTGTTGATGAGCCATCTGTGTAATGAGCTCTGTAGATCTACTACAAGTCATGCTGATCAGACTCAACTGCTCCCTGGTACCCACTGGCTTTGCTTTGTCCCCCTCTGGTCTTTACTAAGCCCTTACTCCATCCATGTCTACTTTAAACAATACCTTGCTTATGCACTGTTCTCTTCTGCATATAATATTCTTACCAAGCCATTCCTGAAAAACACTTGTTCATTCTAATTATTCTCTTCACTGTGATGTCAGAGTTCCTGCTTTCGTTATGTCACAAGTAAACAGACAAATGACTATATTTGTTATGGAAGTTCAGTATGAGGATTTGGGCATATACAGTCTTAATAGTGACTTGGCCTGATCCGTAAATGTCATCCTTTTCATTTAGATGACATAAGTCTAGGGCAATTACTCATTGCTGAATCTTATTAGCCAGATGTTGAATATATAGATGAATGAATGAAAGATAAACAGGACTTAGCTTCATAAGATTTGGTGTTGTGTCATGACCACAATAAGGAAAAAAAAAAACTTTTAGTACATGTTCGAAGCCAGGGAAAGCTAGATGCAGGAAGTTACTTTTATTTATCACATTTTGGTGTGTAACTTGCTCATAAAGATGTAGCAGAGAAATTGAGTGGATTTATTTTTCTATCATGGCAAAAATGTCCAGGTATCACTGTAGAGGTCCCTTAACAGAGCTTATCTTGGTACAAGAAGTGACTCACAGAAGTACTTGGAATCCTATATTTAAAAGACTATATTTCAGATCAGCTTTGCCTAAAATACTATTTTTAGACCAACTTTGCCTCACATTCAAAGTCATCCTCTGAATTCTATCCTTGACTTCTGCTTATTATAGGCTTGTAGAGCTACATGTGCAGAAAGGGAAACTTTAAGACTCACTTATTTTGGTAGATTGATTTCAAAAATGTTCTGAAATCTTCACCTCTTCCTCTCTAGATCCTTTCCAATGTAACTGAAGATTCTTCCATCAAGAGATAGAATCTATATCCTCATCATGAATTAGACTGATTCATTGTCTTGTTTGACCAAAAGAAGTGACATTTGGTAGAAGTGACAAGGTGCTAGCTCTGGAATTGCCTCAAGAGTTCTGCTCATTTTTTACTCATTTTCTTACAACCATGTCACTGTCATGTGAACAATTCCAGCTGGCCAAGGTCATTCTAGATGAGACTACAGACTATGGAGTCGGTGGATAATTCTTCCCTTCAATGAATCCTTATTATGCTCAGTTTTATCATCTCTAAAATTGATGTAATAATAATCTTAAAGGATTTCTCTGATAATCAAAAAATTAAAAAATATATAAGCAACAGACACACCGAATAGGCATGCAACAATAATTTATGTTATGTTACTTTCCATTCCTCTCTGAATACTTTACCGTTCCTAGTACATTATTCAGTTCTGCTAAGCTCAGTAAAACATGAATGTCATTGAATGTCGTTGCCTGGCTCTGGGCTGAGTTCTGAAATTCCAAAGATAAATAATAAACAAAACTCATGCTCAAGAATCTTACAGCCTTTAACACAAACTATTAATTAGGTTTCTATACAGGCTACTTCACCAGGAGTCTCTCAGTTTCCTTTGATTGCCAACTCTCCACTCTTATTTTTTATAATGTCATGAAACTATTTTATCAAAAGTCAAAACTGACCCAGTCATTCCTCTATTTAATAACAATAAAATAACAAAGAAGATGATACCAACCTCTGATTGTTCATGTTTCTAAAGATTGTTCTCCAAATTTCTTATAGAACTCAGTCTTTCACAGTCTTTTAAGGTA